>JAJHSJ010000002.1:86336422-86936422 GCA_021015155.1 Magnolia officinalis | reverse complement strand
AATTCATATGATGATTATTTAATTAGAAAGCAACATAGAGTATCTTTTGTAAGGAATAACTCTAGCCGTACTATAGAGATCTCAGATAAAGTTTATTCAAATGCTTGTAGTTTCACGAAAATTGCTATGGCCAGTGGTGCCACTTATTTTATAACTTTTATTGATGATGCATCTAGAAAAGTATGGGTCTAAACTATGAAAAATATGAATAATTTATTTGATATCTTTAAAAAGTTAAATATTTCAGTTCAAAGGGAAACACAAAAGTCTTTAAAGTATTCGAGGATGAAAAATGGAGGTAAATACACCTCAAAGGCATTTGAAGAGTATTATGAGAAGTGTGAGATAAGGAAATAGAAGATCATTCCACATACTCTTCAACAAAATGATATTGTCGAGCCTATAAACTAGACCATAGTTAAAAGAGTCGATGTTCATTATCCTCATCAAGATTACCTAAATTGTTTTGGGGTAAATCAATTGGAATGACATGCTACTTAATAAATTTGTCTCCACCAATACAATTGTAAGGAGCAATCCTCGAATAAATTTGGAGAGAAAAGGATGTCAGCTACAAGCACCTACTAGTATTTGGATGCAAAGCCTTTGTGCGTGTTTCCAAAGAATTAGAATCCAAGTTGGATGACAAGGTTGTGCCATGTATTTTCTTGTGTTATGCGGATAAAAAAATTGGTTACAGATTATGGAATCCAAATGACAGGAAGGTTTATAAACATTGAGATGTGGTCTTTAGAGAAGACCAAACCATTGAAGAATTTGATGAGTTTATTTGGCAGAAAGTTGTTGGTGAGAGAGTAGATTGATTTGTAGTCAATTCCCACGAGCATCATGATGATGGTGATGCAAGTATTCCACATGAACAACATGACAAAAATGAAGAGCAATATGAAGAAGAAGAAGTACATAGTGAAACTGAGCCCGAACATATCCATGATGATGAAAACTATGACGAGGGGGAGTAACCTACTCTTGACAAGCTGGCTATATTAGAGCCAAAAAGGATTACAAGGGTACCTAAGCCATTAATTAGGTATCCTAGTTCAGAATATGTGATGATGACAGACTGTGGTGAGCCCGAAAATTATGAAGAAGGCCAAGTTGATGCTCATAAGCATGAGTGGAAGAAAGTTATGGAAGAGGAGATATATTCCTTGTATAAGAATAACACCTATGAGTAGGTGAAAAGACCAAAGGGTAGAAGACCATTGAAGACAAAACATGTCTATAAGTTGGAAAGATGAAAATGGACAAAAATGCTATAAAGCAAGGTTAGTTGTAAAAGGCTACAGGCAGAAAAGGGTGTTAATTTTGATGAAATCTTTTCATGAATTCATGCAGTGCAGTTCTTATGACAAGCTTGATTCTAAAGTTGAAAAAACCAGATGTCAAGACGACATTCTTCCATGGTGACTTGAAGAAGGAAATTTACATGGAACAACCGGATGGCTTCAAGGTGAAAGGCAAGGAGCACAAGGTTTGCAAGCTAGAGAAAAGTTTGTATGGGTTGAAGTAAGCACCAAGGCAATAATATAAGAAGTTTGACTCGTTCATGGTAGATCATGGCTACAATAGATAATTAGTGAATCATTGTTTATATGTCAAGAAGTTCTCCGGAGATAATTTTATCATTCTTTGTCTCTATGTAGATGATATGTTGATTGTAGGGCAAGACATGAACTTGATTGATAGGTTAAGCAAATATTGAGAATGTGAATCTCTCAAGATGGGAGTAACTAGAGAGTTATAGTTATCACAAGAAAAGTATATTGAGAAGTTGTTGGATTGCTTGAAGACGACAAATATAAAGTTGTTTACAACACCTCTTGTAGGACACTTCAAATTGAGTTCTAGTCATAGCCCTTCGAATGAGAATAAGAAGAAAGATATGGAAGCTACTCCTTATGAATTAGTAGTAGGGAGTTTGATGTATGTTATAGTTTGTTCTAGGCTCAACATAAAACATGTAATCGGTGTTGTAAGAGGGCTTCTTGTCAATCGTGGCAAAGAGCATTAGGCAACAGTTAAGTAGAATCTTTGGTATCTCAGAGGTACTTTCAATATGTGTTTGTATTTTGAAAATAGTAATATAGAGATAGTGAGATTCACAAATGCATATTGAAGAGGAGATGTGGATTCAAGGAAGTCCACCTCAGGTTACTTTTTCACATTTGTAGGGGGAGTAGTTTCATATCAATTTAAGTTACAAAAATGTGTTTCACTCTCTCGCCGAGTATATTGCAACCACAAAAGTATGTAAGGATATGTTGTGGATAAAGAATATCAACAAGGATTTAGGAATCAAATAGAATTTTGTGGTTGACTATGATAGTGAGAGTGATACACATTTAGTCAAGAATCCAGCTTATCATTCCAGAATGAAAACATTGACTTGCGGTATCAAAAAATACATAATGTGTAGGAGTTAGGGTTTGATGGAGTTGAAGAAAATTCATACAAATAGGAATCCATTAGATATGATGATGAAGGCATTACTAAAAGGCAAGGTTGATTTGTGCCCAACTCTAATTGGGTTGAATGGATGAGAATTGAGTTGTTGGGTTGATTGGTATGCAGTTATGACCTCCTTTCATGAATTCGGAGGGGGAGATTATTGAGTATAGTACATCCTCATGTGTGGGCCACTCATTTTAGATAAATGGAGTACTTGAGTTATGTCTTATGTTATTCACATGTGTGTATGTGTCTTTACATATGTGTCTCTACATGTGTGTATGTCTCTATATATGTGTGTGTCTCTTGTATAAAAAAGAGAGAGTTTTAGAGAAGTATGTGTGAAAAAGAAAATAAGAAGATCAATCTAAAGAGAGTTGGTTTTTCTCTTATATCAAGAGATTTTCTAAAAATAATTTATTTATTTTTATTTTTTTTACACATGGGAATTAAGAAGATCCTTTACATAGGCTTGAGAGAAAGCTTATAAATCTCAAACATTACATAATAGATTCTTCTTTGTTGGCATCATGGTATTTCCTTCTCGGATTGATAAGGTTTTTCATATAAAATCGATGTACATCTCTTTCTTTCTCTATCCTCTAATTTTCTTTTCATTTTACACTTGTGATTTTGTGGGTTAGTTTGCATAAACAATGTACCTTATGTGTTTGAAATTTTTTTAAAAATGATTTACGTAGAGGGAAAGAGTTCTACATCTTCCTAACAGACTCATATATGATAGCAAGTTCTAACAGCATCACCTTTAATTATTTGCAAAATATGATGCCCTTATTTGAAGGAGAAAGCTACAACTATTAGAGTCTTCAAATGAGAACTCTCTTCATCTCACAAGACTTGTGGGAGTTGGTCAAAGATGGTTATGAAGCACCAAAGAATGTAACAACAATAACAATATGGGCAGAAGCAAGACAACGAATGTTTAAGGAGAATAAAAAGAAGGATGCCAAACCTCTATTTTCATCCAATAAAGTGTAACGCCCTGAAAATCGGGGGTCGAGCATTAACTCAACTCCCGAGTTCCAGAACATCACTTATGCAACAAAATGAATGATGATTGAATGTTGACTGTATTCGCGCATTGAACATGAGTGCGATTAAGCCAAAACAGCATATCATACTCCAGAGACAGTTAAATTTGCAAGCGGAAGACTGTGATAGATAGATAAAATATACAAACTATGATGAGTCTCCAGAGTGTGATAACATTACCAGGTTAAATAATTACAAGTGCAGTTCTAAAATATACCAAATGTGAGGAAGTGTAATGTCTCCTATCCCAACTACCGTAGCCCCGTCAATACAATACCAGGTCTTCATAGACCTGTCAGAGAGTACATGTAGGAGAACTCCTCAACATCATAGTAGTAGTTCGGCTCTGCTTCAAAAGCATCGCCAATACCTGAAACTCAACAAATCTGGTTGGTGTTGCAAACACCGTCCCGTAACGTGGGAGTGAGTGATCAACTCAGTGGAACAATAAAGCATAGGTTAACATGTTATCAATTCAGTCAAGCAGTAATGATAAAGCAGTACAATCAAACAATTCTAACTACTCTTATTTAATGCAAGTATGAAATGACATGATGTATGCCCTTGCCAAACCACCCTCATGCGACATCATCTTACGTTCGCGAATGCATAACTCCCTCAGTGCTCCACATCTACTAGGCACATGCGGTGCAATGATGCGCATGATTTTCGAGTTGTTATTAGTCCGTTTCAAACAACAGTATTGGGAAACTAAGGTACCTCCCTTGTATCATTCCCAAACATGATCCATTCTAGGGCCGTCAATCCTAGTTAATATTATACGGTGTTATGGTTTGAAGGCATAGCGAAGGCATCACAAAGGGCTCGTCACCCGTCAGCACGGATACAGATCTCACCGTATGCGGCTCAATTGCTGACCGTCAGCTCGAGTACAGGTCTCACTGTACTCGGCTCAATCACTAGCCGTTAGCTCGAGTACCGGTCTCACCGTACTTGGCTCCACTCATACTCTAGTTGCTGTGAAAGACTCGTCGCCAATCACAGACCTTGGAGTATACTCGAAGATACTACAGAGGACTCGTCGCCCGTCAGCACGAGTACAGGTCTCACCGTACTCGGCTCTCGCCGTAAGTATCGACAGCTCGAATACAGTGTCCCATACCACCGTATTCGGCTCACGAGTTAGTTGCTCAATGGTCACTACGGGGAGGCACGTAACCCCAGCGTAGGCCGACAGCTCGACCACGGTGTCCCATACCACCATGTCCGGCTCATGAGTCTTAGCGGATCGAGGTACCATGGTTAAAAGGGATTTCACTGGTAAGTTTGGTACCCTAGGTTCAAGCAGTAGCGTCCAAACATGGTGAACATACATAAGACAGATCGGGTTACTTGACGAGCTTGGCTAGCTCAAGCGCACAACAAGTTGAACGACATGAAGTGCATAAGCACTTCGCGTGGCCAACCACTATTGTCAACCGAAGTACGACTCGGGTTCGTCGAACACATCTCACGTGGCAAATGAAACTCAGCCACGAATTCAATTCTGGTACCGATTGTCTGGACTATAATCATAGCCCCAACCACAATCAATTGCAGATAGATAAAGAAGTAATGGATCAGGATTCAAATCATACAATCAAAGTCTGGTATTATCCGTTTAGGGCTGCCAGGGCTGTTGCATGCACTCGTTGCTCCGCTACCCCATCACCCATGACGGATCATACAACGTAAATATAAATTTAAACATATGCATTACATAGTTAAAATCATAAAGCAGTTGAGCATGTTATGAATCACAACACAAGTATGAGTTTGTACATGTTCAATTCCTAATCACACAACTATCAAAGGAGATCATACACATAGTTAAAAGAGGTTGAGAATCATATCTCAACACCCTTATACATTACAATTTGCTAACTACTACTCATTGAGACATTTCAAGAAACACTTGAACTACATACATCACATATATGACATATGTTGATCACATAGGTATTAGGCCAAATCCTTCTACTAGGGAGTTACCCCAATTATAACACGCGTGCACCCACGACGGATAGTCATGACAAGCATGGGTCCAAGTTCTATATTCATTCAGTCATTTCCACAAACACTTGGACTACACACTTTAACATATGTAGTGTATTGACCGTGGCGTGATTTAGGGCAAATCCTTTCGTCAAGGGGTTGACTAATACATTTCAATCATGTTCTTACATTCAATATACATGACAAACATAAATCATAAATCCATATTTACTTAGTCATTTCAACAAACACTTAGAATACACTATTCCAACATACATAGTGTATGTTAGCAAACATGTATTAGGGCGAACTCTTTCGCCAAACTAGTAATTTACGCATGTATAATATATTACTACAACAAATAATCATGATAAATACATCTCCAAAATTTATACGTATACAGTATTTTCTAGAATACGTAATTTCAACATACATAGTGTATATAAGTAAAACATGTATTTGGGCGAATCCTTTTGCCAAATAAGTATTTTATCCATATATCGTATATCCATATAACAAATAAACATGTCAACCACATTTTCAAAAAATATACGTATACCATACTTTCTACAAATACCTAGAGTATGTAGAATTCCATATTTTTCATCTTTAATTAAAACGGAAAACAGACAGCACTTTGTACATGTGCAATTGCATACAGATCATGAATTTATCATTATCTGACATTGAAAGCGTTGAAAACCATAACCTATACACCTAAAGTCCGCACCTTTTGTCGTAGAATCGCAACGGAATCGATAGGTTTGTCTAGCTTCCGTATACGGCAACTAGGCAACCAAGAGAAGGAAATAGGTTAGCTATTTCATAACCTACAACTATCAAATCCCCCAAGCAGGTTAGGGTTAGGGTTTATTACCTAGAAATGACTCCGGAATCGCCAGGAAAGCGACAAGAATGAGGTGGTTAAGCACCGATAGTAGCAGGGTAGAGCGGCGGGGAGATCTTCCCACAACTCCCACACTTTCTCCTTCTTTTCCCCCTCTCAAATCTCAAATTCGTATGGCTGCCATGAGAGAGGGTTTAAGGTCCTTATATAGTCTCAAAACTACCGAAATAGACTCCTGTTCAAGGGGTACGACTATTATAGGTATTCGGCACTTTTCCAGCTCAAAGAGGGTTTCTGGTGGCCCTCCTTGAGCCAAACGTCAGACTTAAGCTCTCAACACATGGATCTACGTGGGATTACGCTTTCGACTCGATCGGATTCCCAGATCGCACGTGGCGGACTATTTTCAGTTCAACGGTCGGTGGGCTACGATCGGAAATTTCAAGTACATGTAAATGTTCCTGAAATTTTTCCTGATCCGAGGGTGTAATCTGGTCTGATTCTGACGGTCTGGTTGCTTAATACTGATCCGCAAGCGAATGGTGCCAGATCACTATTCCAGATATTTATTTTGTAAAGGAAAGAGTGATTTTCACACTCCCTCGCTCCGGACTCAAGCGAATGGCCGTGGGACATCGGCTGGACCTGATTTCTGAGGTGGTTGTCAAGCCCAGTGAGGCGGTCCTAGTTCCTTAACTTCGTTTGAATCGACTTCCGATGTGCGGTCTAGACCTAATACGAAGTTTCAAGTCATTCCCGAGAGTAGCTGGGTAATGAGTTTGATCCTAAACTTTAGGGTAACCTAGAGTCAATGATTTTACAAGTTTTGGGTCTTGCAGATTGTATTTAAAGCGATTGGTGCTAATTTCACAGGCACTCTAGTTTAACACTAGCTAATTCTCGCCTAATTTCTAAAGGATTTAGTCCTGTAAGATTTCTGTCTGAGATGGTACTTAGGCCTTTGTAGTTTGTATATAAAGTGATCCAAGTTTTACTACTTAGCTAGTTTAAGTTAGTGTCTAGGGCGAAAGTGCTTTGAAAAATTGAAAGCACAAGGTAGTGAAGGGTGGGCTTTGTGAAGAAAATGGTTTAAAAAGGGATTTGAGGCTTTAATTGAGCGTTTGGGAAGTTAAACCTGTGTTAGGATTGACTCATCGCCTAAGGACGTCTAATTCCAGGTTGGCAAAAATCCGGGATGTTACATAAAGAGTGCGCAAAAGTATTTTTTTTCTTCAAACTTTTACCTATAGAAGTTTAAAAGAAGCATGAGATATCTTAAAAAAAGAATTTCAAGGATTAGAAAATGTGATTTCTATCAAATTTCAATCTCTTTGGAGATATTTTGATTATTTATTGATGACGGAAGATGAATCAATTCAAACATACTTTTCTTGTGTTTTTGGCATCATTAATCAAATTAGAAGTTATGGAGCTACAATACAAGATTTTTTTTTAAAAAATGTTGAAAGGATCTTGAGAACATTTCGTGTAAAATTTGATTATGTAGTAGCTACCATAAAAGAATATAAGGAGTTATCTTAGTTTAATTTATATGAGCTGAGTGGGTTCTCTTCAAGAACATAAACAAAGGATGACCATGTTCGTGAAGCAAATTGTAGAGTAAGATTTTCAATCCAAAATACATATATTAAAAAAGAAGAATATGAAAGCAGACAAGAAAAGTCAAGAAGCACGTCCAAATCAAAGATGCAATTCGAAAGGGATCTCAAAAGGACAAACTTTAACTATGGCCACGGAAGAGATAGATGAAGATTTGATTTCAATAATTAAAGAAATCTGAGAGGTAACAAGGAATTTCATTCTCAATGCTATATTTGCAAGAAATCTAATCATATTAGTAAAGATTGTTGGTACAATAAGTGTAACATATGCAATAAATCAGCTCGCATAGATAAAGATTGTTGGTACAAGATATAAATGAAACAAATTTTTCTTCTAAAAGAAATATATATATATATATATTATATATATATAATATATATATTGTTTAATTACTAAAGAAGAATCAAATGATATTTGGTGTTTGGTTAGTAGTTACAGTAACAACTGACAAAAAATCGGAGTGTTTTTTTTTTTTTTTTTTTTTTTTTTTTTTTTTTTTTTTTTGCTGATTTGAATAAAGTAGTACATTTTCAAGTAAAGCTTGAAGATGGAAAGCTTTAAAATATTAAAGGAAAATGAGTCATAGCTGTACAAACAAAGGGAGATAATCCTAAACTTATCATGATGTTCTATGTTCCTAGGTTGGCTTAAAATTTGTTAAGTATTAGACAATTGATTTAAAGAGGATATTTGATCAATTTTGATAAAGATGACCAATGCGTGATCTTAGATAAGAAGAATAAACAAATTATAACAAAAGTGAAAATGACATCAAACAAGGTTTTTCCTATTATCATGCCACTAAAAAGAAATTTTGCATTAAAATTGAAAGATGTAAACTTCAAAAACCTAAAATTGTTGAAGCAGAAGAACATGATGATTAGTCTACCTTTTATTAACAAAGACGATAAAGTTTGTGAATAATGCATTTATCGAAAATTTCACAAGCTTCCTTTTGCAAGTTTATAATGGAGAGCAAAAGCTCATATTAAACTTGTACATGCTGATTTGTGGACCTACGCAGACATTGTCTCTTAACAAGAATAAACATTTTCTACTCTTTGTTGATGATTATAGCAATATGATGTGGATATACATTTTTCAAAAACAAAAGTCAAAAGCTTTAACCATTTTTCTTTAATTCAAAGCATTTGCAAAAACACGAAGTGACTAATTTTTAAAGGTTCTAAGGATGGATCATGGCAGAACATTCACATCCAAAGAATTATGAAATTTCTATTAGTCAAATGGCATCAAAAGAGAGTTTTTTTTTTTTTTTTTTTTTTTTTTGGGGGGGGGGGGGGGGGGGGGGGGAGGAGAACTATTATTATTATTATTTTAAAACAAAAGAACTTCATTAATATATGAGACATGTACTGTAACATCCTGGATTTTTTTTTGCCAACCTGGAATTAGACGTCTTTAGGCGATGGGACAATCCTAACTCCTGTTTAACTTCTCAAACACTCAATTTAAGGGTCTTAAGTCCCTTCTTCAAACCATTCTCTTGAAAACCTCACATTTTCTTCACAAATCTCACATTTCACTATCTCGTCCTTCAAAATTTTCTAAGTGTTTTCATATTAGACACAAATCTTAAAGTTTAGGTGATATTGATCAATACTTAACCTAAAAATTACTATGAATAGTAAATAAATAAAAAAAGGTTTTTAACTATTAACCATTTGAAATCTCACGAAATAAGTAGTCTATATGGATAGATCAGCTTCTCCTACCCCAAAAACATATATTGCACGTCGAATACCTTATCCCGGTTTGTAAAATACATCCATTTTACATATCGGAAGAAAAAATCACCCCAAACAGGTCAGTGACCGGTGAGGGCATCGCCCGGTTGGCAAGGCCTCGCCAAAAGGCGGGCCTGGCAGGGTCGCAGCGGGTCAGTGGCCCGTTTTCGCCCACTTTTCTTACGATTTTGGTCCGACTTTGAAAAGTCATATCTTCTTAGTTATAACTCTAATTTAGGTGATTCAAAAATCAGATTGAAGCTTAATAACTCTAGTTTTATATAAAAATAAGTAAAAAATATAATAAAATAATTAATATAGTTAAATATAGGTCGTGGTGACAACTATATAAAAGTCATTAGTTTGGACAGCTGTCGCTTCTGGAATTTTTAGAATTTTTCTACAGCACTAAACCTAATGAAATTTGGTAGAGATGAAGTAGACTTAATGATGAACTATTAAAAAAATAATTAAAATAATAGACCAACTAAAAATACCAGAAAGAGGTGTAGAACTTTCCTAGGATCGTATTCTGTCATAATTAGGGCGAAATTTGGTTAAGTACTGAACTAAACAATCAGTAGAATTCGCTCGAATCACTTTAAATACGATCTGCAAGACCCAAAACTTGTAGAATCATCGATGCTACAGTACCCTATAATCTAGGATCAATCTCATTACTCGGCTGCTCTCGGGAGCCTCTCGAAACTCCGTATCAGATCTCGACCGCACGTCGGAAGTCTGATTAACACAAAATTAAGGAATTAGGACCGCCTTGCTGGGCTTGACAATCATCTCGGAAAATAAATCCAGATAGTGTCCCAGTGTAATTCGCTTGAGTCCGGAGCAGGAGTGTGAAAACACTTGAATTTCTTTACAAATAAATATCTCAAATAGTAATCTGGCACCTCTCGCTTGCGGATTAGTTTTAAGCAACCAAACCGTCAGAATCATACCAAATTACACCCTCAGATCAAGAAAAATTTCATACACATATCCATGTACTCGGAATCTCCGATCGAGATCCGCTGAGCGTTGAACTGAAACTGATCCGCCACGCGTGATCTGGGAATTCCATTGAAACGAAAACTTAACTAAACGTAAATCCAGTGTTAGTGAGCTTAAGTCCGACCTTTGACTCAAGGAGGCCCGCCAGAAGTCCTCCGTTGAGCTGAAACTGACCCGCTTGGTTATAACTTAAGTATACTTTGACCTGTAGTCTATTTTAGTGAGTTTTTAGGCTATATAAGGACCTTAAACCCTCTCTCATTGTAGCCATACGAATTTGAGAGAAACCCTAGAGAGAGAAGAGAGAAAAGAGAGAAAAAGAGTAAGAGAAGTGAGAGAATCTCCCAACTGCTATTCCCTGCCACTACACAAGTTGCACCGCCCTATTCTCATCGCTTTCCCGGTGATTCCGACTCCGTTTCTAGGTAAGAAATCCTAACCCTAGACTGATTTGGGGTTTTGATAGTTGTAGGTTATGAAATAGCTAACCTATTTCGTTCTATAGGTTACCAAACTGCCGTATACGAAAGCTTAGCAAACCTATCGACTTCGTTACGATTCTACGACAAAAGGTGCGGACTTTAGGTGTATAGGTTATGGTTTTCAACGCTTTCAATGTCAGATAATGGTAGATTCATGATCTGCATGCAATTGCACATGCACAAAGTGCTGTCTGTTTTCCGTTTCGATTAAAGATGAAGAATATGAAATTTTACATACTCTAGGTATCTGTAGAAAGTACCGTATACGTATAAATTTTGGAAATGTGTTTGCCATGATTAATTGTTGTATTAATATATTATATATGGATAAAATACTTGTTTGGCGAAAGGGTTCACCCTAATACATGTTTTTGCTAATATACACTATGTATGTTAAAATAGTGTATTCTAAGTGTTTGTGAAAATGACCGAATGAGTATAGAATTCTCATTCATGCTCGCCATGACTAATTGTCATGGATTTATGATTGTTGTATTGGCGATACCACTTTGACGAAAGGATTTGCCCTAAATCACGCCACGGCCAATATACAGTACTTATATTAAAATGTGTGGCCCAAGTGTTTGTGGAAATGACTGAATGAATATGGAACTTGGATTCCTGCTTGCCATGACTATCTGTCGTGGGTGTATGCGTGTTATGATTGGGGTAACTCTCTAGTGAAAGGATTTGGCCTTATACCTATGTGATCAACATATGTCATGTATGTTGGTGTATGTAGTCTAAGTGTTTGTTAAAATGTTTGAATGAGTAGTAGTTAGTAAATTGTAATGCATAAGGGTGTTGAGATATGATTCTCAACTCCTTTAACTATGTGTATGATTTTCTTGGATAGTTGTGTGATTAGGAATTGAATATGTACAAATTCATGCTTGTGTTGTGCTTCATAACATGTTCAATTGATTGTATGATTTTATCTATGTAATGCATATGTTTAAATTCATGTTTATGTTGTATGATCCGTCATGGGTGATGGAGGAGTGGAGCAACGAGTGCGTGCAACAGCCCTGGCAGCCCTAAACGGATAATATCAGACTTTGATTATATGATTTAAATCTTGATCCATTACTGCTTTAACTATATGCAATTGAATGTGATTGGGGCTATGATTATAGTCCAGGCAATCGGTAACGAAAATGAATGCGTGGTTGAGATTCATTTACCACGTAAGATGTGTTCGACGAACCCGAGTTGTACTTTGGTTGGCGATAGTGGTTGGCCACGCGAAGTGCTTATGCGCTTCATATCATTCAACTTGTTGTGCGCTCGAGCTAGCCGAGCTCATCAAGCAACCCGATCTATCTAATGTATGTTCACCATGTTTGGTCGTTTCTGCTTGAACCTAGGGTATCAAACTTACCAGTAAAATCCCGTTAACCATGGTACCTCGATCCGCTAAGACTCATGAGCCGGGCATGATGGTATGGGACACCGTGGTGGAGCTGTCGGCCTACGCTGGGGCCACGTGCCTCCCCGTAGTGACCAGTGAGCAATCAGACTCGTGAGCCGATTATGGTGGTATGAGACACTATATTCGTGCTGTCAGCCTACATTGATAAGGTGATGGGGGAGTGGTGCAACGATTGCGAGCAACAGCCCTGACAGCCCTTTGTAGTGACCTCGAGCATACTCTGAATTTGCGGTGAGGCGACGAGTTTTGCCGCAGTGTATAGAGTATGAACTAGGCCTGTATTTGTATAGTGATAAACCGTTAAAAAGGTGATGGGGGAGTGGTGTAACCTTTGTGCGTAACAGCCCTGACAGCCTTTGCAGCGACCTAGAAATACACCATCGTATGAGATTAACTAGGATTGATGACCCTAGAATGGATCATGTTTGGGAATGATACAAGGGAGGTACCTTAGTTTCTCAATACTGCTGTTTGAAATAGACTAATAATTACTCGGTAATCATGTTCATCATCGCACTGCATGTGCCTGGTAGAGGTGGAGCACTGAGGGATGAACGCATTCGCGAACGTAAGATGGGGTCGCATAAGGGTGGTTTGGCAAGGGCATACATCATGTCATTTCATACTTGCATTAAATAAGAGTAGTTAGAATTGTTTGATTGTACTGCTTTATCATTACTGCTTGACTGAATTGATAACATGTTAACCTATGCTTTATTGTTCCACTGAGTTGATCACTCACTCCCACTCTGGGACGGTGTTTTAAAACACCAACCAGACTCTGTTGTAGTTGCAGGTGACGTCGAGGCTTACGAGATGGAGCCTGACTTTTATGATAATGAGGAGTTCTCCTACATGCAACTCTCTGGAGGGTCTATGTAGACCTGGAGTTGCCTCATCGGGGCTACAGGGATATGACGTTACGGGACGGTGTTCCGAACACCCACTAGACTTTGTCTGATTGTAGATGGCGACGCTACTCCTGAGGCGGAGCCAGACTTTTGTGACGACGAGGATGCTTTCTCGTATATGCGGTTTTCGGGCGGCTTCATGTGAGTCGTGCCTTGATCGACGGGGTTACAGGGATGTTGACTAGATGACACTACACATTTGGTATCATTTGAATTGTACTTGAAATTCTTTAACCTGGTAACCTTATCATACTCTGGAGACTTACCATAGTTTTTTTATATTTTATATATCTATCACAGTCTTCCGCTTGCAATTTAACTGTCTCTCGAGTATGATATATTGTTTTGGCTTAATCTCACTCATGTTCAATGCACAAATACAGACAACATTCAATCATCATTCATTTTGTTGCATAAGTGATGCGTTGGAACTCGGGAGTTGAGTTTATGCTCGACCCCCGATTTTTAGGGTGTTACATGTACATTCCCCCCTCCCCGCCAAAAAAAAGAAAAAAAGAAAAAAAAGGGCCTATCATGAAGAGAAAAAACTGCATAAAACCATGTCACCCCAATTTAATCGAACCCAGCCCCACCCTGTCGAGAAAAATGAAACCTCTAACCTGATGAGGAAGATCAGCCTGTGCTTCACTACTTCGCTGTTGGCAAACCGCTCCCTAAACGTGCCATAAAATCCGCCGCCTAGTTTCCTTTACTCAAAATATGATTGACCTCGATACGCTCGCGTTGCTTCAATTAATGGATTCTACGAACCCACGCCGTCCATTTTCAGCCTGGGTTCGTCAACCCATTTAACATATCTACAACCGGTCGCGAATCTGATTCCAGAATGATTTGACGGAAACCCCTTTGAAGACCAAACATGATCCCATCGTGTACGGCTCTAATTTCAGCGAGGGTGTTGGAACCACAACCATAGTTGACTGAAAATGCAAAGACGAAATCACCCTGTTCCCCTCTACAAACGCCCCCACCACCTGATACTCTAGGGTTACCCCTAGCCGAACCTTCTACATTCATCTTGATCCAACCAGCATCAAAAGAGAGTTGACAATTAGATACACTCTGCAATAGAACAAAATGGTTGAAAGGAAGAACTGAATAATAATAGAAATGGCTCAAAGTATGCTAAAAGGTAATGGCTTCCTAATAATTAGTGGGTAGAAGCTATTCACATGGCAATTTATATCCTTAATAGATCTCTAACAAAAGCAGTAAGGAACATGACTCCATATGAAGCTGGATTCAGAAAAAATCCATAGACAAATTATTTTAAAGTTTTTGGATGCATTACATATGCTCACATTCCATCAGAAAAAGAAAAAGAAAAGTTTGATGAAATGGAGAAAAATGCATATTTATTGGATATAGTGAGGACC
This sequence comes from Magnolia officinalis, assembly GCA_021015155.1. Taxonomy (NCBI): domain Eukaryota; kingdom Viridiplantae; phylum Streptophyta; class Magnoliopsida; order Magnoliales; family Magnoliaceae; genus Magnolia; species Magnolia officinalis. The sequence continues at coordinate 86,921,454 of JAJHSJ010000002.1, read as the reverse complement.
CCCAAAGCTAGTGGTCAAAATCCCACTTCTAGTAAATTTGTGATTTTTAGATATATGATATTTGATAAGACAAAAATATGAAAATGAGATAAGAAACAAAGCCAAGTCCAAAAATAGTTGAAGAACTTGAATATATATATATATATATATATATATATATATATATATATATATATATATATATATATATATATATATATATATATATATATATAGGGAAATATAGGCGAAGAGGGTACTCAGTCAGATGACCAGATCGTGCGGGCCACACTTTCCATCGTGGCCTAGGTCTCAAAAATCAAGTCAATCGTGACTTGTGTGGGCCACACCACATACAGAAGTTGAGAGGGGTCGTGCACCATTAAAACATTCATAATCATTTTTTGGGCCCACCGAGATGTGGTTTGCCAATCCAGCCTATCCATTATGTGTGTCCCACTTGGATGAGGGTTCAAACCAAGTTCAGCAGCAGCAATTTAAAACTCAGGTGGGCCCCACCAAGTGCTTTTATATGTTTTTGGCATGTCTTCACATGTTTTTAGATGGTATGGCCCACCTGAGTTCCGTATACGGCTGATTTTTGGGATATCCCATAATTTAAAGGGGACCCATCAAATGCACGGTGTTGATGGTCGACACGCATCACGGTGGGGCCCACACAGCTCGACCTCATGGGACGTTATCATGAGGTCGAGCGCATAGTACCTTTTCCCTCTCTCTTCTCTCTCTCTCTCTCTCTCTCTCTCTATAATATATATATAATATATATATATATATATATATATATTATATATATATAGATATATATATATATATATATATATATATATATATATATATATGGGAAAGGTACTATGCGCTCGACCATCTACCCCATCAGTCAGATGCACCATTCCATCGTGGGCCTAGGTCTCAAAAATCAAGTCAATCCGTGACTTGTGTGGGCCACACCACATACAGAAGTTGAGAGGGGTCGTGCACCATTAAAACATTCATAATCATTTTTTGGGCCCACCGAGATGTGGTTTGCAAATCCAGCCTATCCATTATGTGTGTCCCACTTGGATGAGGGTTCAAACCAAGTTTCAGCAGCATTTAAAACTCAGGTGGGCCCCACCAAGTGCTTTTATATGTTTTTGGCATGTCTTCACATGTTTTTAGATGGTATGGCCCACCTGAGTTCCGTATACGGCTGATTTTTGGGATATCCCATAATTTAAAGGGGACCCATCAAATGCACGGTGTTGATGGTCGACACGCATCACGGTGGGGCCCACACAGCTCGACCTCATGGGACGTTATCATGAGGTCGAGCGCATAGTACCTTTTCCCTCTCTCTCTCTCTCTCTCTCTCTCTCTCTCTCTCTATATATATATATATATATATATATATATATATATATATATATATATATATGAGTGTGTTTATACACCATCGCCCGATAATTTACAATCCGCCCATTTTAACCGTCTGATTTTGAGATGTGATAACCCATAACATACTTGTAAAGTTTGATATCAATCTGCCTTTTATTCTCAACTTAGGTTTACCTCACTAATGATTGTTCAACCCATGATCTAAAACAGCCCATTGAGACATGTGATATCGTACCTAAACACTTTAAATCGATTCAATTACAAAGATGAACCAATCTCTCGATTTTTGCCTAAACCTATTTAGGCCATTCATACAATCGACTTTAATATCAATCCATGTACTCAATCATATATTGATCCAACTGTCGAGAAGAATCCTTATAGACAGTTAAAACTATCCAACCATTAAATTTCTATCTAGACCATCACATCAACATGAAATCGACACTGGACGTGATTTAGGCCTTTAGGCATGATCATCAACGAATCTAAATGTTAGATCATGATCAAAATATATCGATGAATATTATATACCGTTGAAATCTAATTCTAGAGGTTGGAAATGGACCATTGATAAATTTTAAGTTTTCACGGTGTATATATTCAAACTTGATATTGGACTTTCATAAAACCTATTTCTAGGAACCGATTGTGGCGAAATTTCAACAATGCTTAGACAACCTAAATGCCTATACATTTGAAATTTTAGCTTTGATTAATAATATCCACGTCCATTAGATTTTACATCACATATATTGGATGATCCATCCGAAAATCATATAACCAACTTACTAGTTTACATCTCCTATCAGGTTATGATTAGACCTATTGCTGAAGACTCTGGACCATCGGGAGAATCCTAGGATTCCGTAAAAGGATACGGTGGTCATGTGCGCATTCCACACCATACACCTTTGAACAAATAAAAACTCAATCCAACCGTTAATGATCTGGAAGACCATTCGTACACCCATGCTTAGAAAACCCTAAAAAACATGTGGTACACGATCCATGATTTGAAGGTGATCCGATTTTCAATTTTAAATCAAATCCATCCGAACTATGAAACTGATTAGAAACACTTCCTCGACAATTCGAACCATGCACAAGGAGGACCACTAGGCCTTTGATCTTTTGATCAATCTACGGCCCAAAACCAGCGTTGGGCATGTGTGGACCAGCACAAGTGTGTGTGTACGAAAGCACCCACAACACAGCAACGTGTAGCGTAAGTTCGAACAACGTTGGGTGAAGAGATTTTCGCAACCGCTTTCTTTGTTTAGAAACCTAACAAACCACGATTTATGAGAACCTCTTTAGGCAAATCCATACCATCCAATAACAAGATCCGAACCGTCCTTGTGCAGTGCATGAAAATTCAAAACACAACAAGCTTCCCGCGCGTGCAATCTCATTTAAACCGAAGGGTGGTAGACTCCCGGGAGTTTCAACACCGGGTAAGGGTTCGAGTACTCACCAGTGGTGAAATCCCACGGCGTGCGTGTGTGGGGTGTGTGTGCGTGTGTAAAAAAAAAAAAAAAAATCTCATTTAAACCGAAAGTTTCTTCTCCTCTACCTGTTTTGGAAACTATTACAAATGACAATAAATTTAGACCATTCAAATTTTGATTTGTTTCATGTGAGATCTCTACAACCCTGGATTAAAGAACACGTTGTCGAGAGACACGTTTTCGTGACGTGTTTCACGCCAAAAATTCAGCCGCACACAGTGGCATAAGCCGCGACCTTCGACTCGATGAACCACCAGGTAAACTCAAATCAGACCTATGCCCCACAAGCTCCGTGAGACCCATTTGGACCATCTAGCGTGACTGGTTCAAAGAAAAAAGCCGCCGGTGTGATTTCACCATTAAAGACCAGGTCATCTTCCCCGTCACTCGTTTACGAACATTCATTGAAGCTTCGACTCAAGAAGTAAATATGGACCAATCATTTCCTTTAAAAAATATCTGAAATTGAGCGGGAATCCATGGTAATCTCAAATAACCAATCAAAAGTTGTGATTTCCGTTTTTATCAGCCTCTTGCGTGAGATAGTCGAGATTATAGAAGTGGGCATCGAGCCGAGTCGAGTTGAGGTGGGCCAAGCTTGGCTTGGGTTGTCCATGATGTACTCGAGTTCGAGCTCGAGCTCGAGCTCGAGCTCGAGCTTGGCCTCGAGCTCAACATTGAAGCTTGGCTTGTTTGCCAAAGCTGTCGAGTCGAGTTCGAGTCGAGCTAGTGGTTCGAGTCGAGTCGAGTTTACCTCGAGTCGAGCTCGAGCTTGTTGGGTGAGAGAGTAATGGATTATGTTCTTGATTCTCCTCCATTAATGAAAAACTCAAAAATCTTAAGAGAATCAAAGCAAAACCCGATGAAAAAACTAAACCAAGCTTCGAATCGGATGAGGAAACCTGTAAGAACCAATCTGTTCTTGATCTTCTTCCACCAATAGAAATCCAAGTACTAGAAAAGAAACAGAGCAGAACATAGATCAGAAATCCAAGTAAAGAGCTCTAGCCAATCAGATCATTGGATTTCCTTAAAGCTCTAACAAATCTGAGAAGAACCCATCTCGAATTTCTTGGGTTTCTCGCCTAAGAAGTAGATCTCAAATGAAAACTGGTGGTGGTGGTTCGGGCGGGCGTGCAGCTGGCAGTGGGCAGAGAAAGAGAAGAAAGGAAAAGGGAAGGGGGTGCATGCGGTCGGGTAGAGACTTAGGGTTTGTTTTTTATTTTTTTATTTTAAAGTTTAAACTTAAAACTTATATTAATATAATATATACATATATAATAATAATAATAATAATAATAATAATAATAATAATAATAATAATATTTAATATATTTATTAATCGAGCTGAGTCGAGCTCGAGTTCGAGCTTCGAGTCGAGTCGAGTTCGAGTCAAGTCGAGTTGAAATGCCCCCTGGTTGAACTTGGCTTGAACTCAACTCAAGCTTCAAATAATTAGCTTGGCTCGGCTCGAATCGGCCATTCAAGTTGAGTCAATCCGAATTGACTCTTTTCGAGCTAGCTTGACTCGTGAACAACCCTAGTCGAGAAGAGCTTTAAAAAAAATCACTAGGAAGATAACGTTGGACCTTTTATTTTTAGTACTAAGCATCCTAACATCGATCTAAACTGTCCACAACAAGCAGCCCAAAGAAATATTCAACGAGCACAAATCTGTCATTAGTGGTTGATTATCTTCCTCTCTTAAAACTTGAATCGTACTTTTTGTTTTGGCTATGATCTTGAATCTGAGACGTACATCAAGAAGGCCATAAGACCATCATCTAATCTCAGCCAAGAAAGTAAAGAAAGATACCTACTAGATTGAAACAAACCTAATGTTCGATTTGTTGAGAGCACCCTTCATTGGACTATACCTTGAAACTTACTCCCCGTTTGTTAAATCTGAAGTCTAAAGCCTGAATCTGAAATCGAAAAGCTGAATATGAAATCTGAAGGCTGAATCTGAAATCTGAAGTAAAAAAACTTGTTTGATAATTATGACGGAAGTCTGAAAATTAAGTACCGAATTTGAGACAATATGTTTGTTAACAAACATCTGAAATGTCTGAAATACGTTAATTTGATGCATTTGCCCCTATCTCCTATTTGAAAATGTTTTACGTTATAAAGAAATTATTTTTTATTAAATAAAAATAAAATTATTCTATTTGATTCAAATAAACTATAGTAATTAAGAGGAAATTGAAATATCATTATTTAATTTTTTTTTTTAAAAAAAAACAGATAAATTCCTTATGAGGAGTATCCAAAACTCATTTTAGGACATTCGACCACAATGAGGAGTATCCAAAACTCAAGTAGGCCATACAAGATGAAACAATGAGAAAGGAATGCCTACTATTAGAACCTTCCTAGACGAGATGAAGTGAAAACATCATGAACTTAAACTGATACAAAACTTTCGTGGCCATATAAATGTTTCAATGGTGGTCACAAAATCTCCATCATTTCCTATTATGTGGCCCATTTAAGTTTTGGATACATCTTATTTTTTGTTGCATGCTCTAAATAAGCTCCAAAAATGGATGAATGGATTGATTTTCTCACAAACATCGCAGTAGCCCCACACAGAATCTCTCGCAGGAAGTTCTTGTGGGAGTCTTTAACAGGAGGCAGATACTGACAGGTTGAGTAGGAGACTAGCTACTGAATTGACATCACCTAGGATCCACCATGATGTATGTGTTGTATCCACACCATCCATCCATTTGGAGATATCATTTTAAGGCATGAGACAAAGAATGAGTCAGATTCAAATCTGGAGCCACATAAAACAGTGGGAAGAGTGATGCCCACCGTTGAAAACTTCCTAAGGTCTACTATCATGTTTATCTGAGATCTAACGTGTTCATAAGTTAAGACAGACATGAAAGAAGGTAAAAAACAAATTTCAGCTTAATCTAAAACTTTTGTGGACCTTAGAAAATTTTAAGGGTGGACGACACTCTCTCCACTGTTTTCTTTTGTGGGGTCCACTCGAGCTTTGGATATGACTTGTTATTTGGCTTGTACCCTAAATTTATATCACCAAATGGATGGACAGTGTGGATACAACACAAACATCATCGTTGGTCCCACATAACATAACATGGTGACGTCACTCCAGTAGCCATTCTCGCTAATCAACCTGTCAGTAGCTAATTCGCGTCCTTCCCGGGAATCCGGGAAACGGATTGGCTAGCTACTCCCCTGACACCTGCCAATGGCTTGTGGTCGGTGCTCTGTGGGGCCCACCATGATGTATGTTTTTCATCTATTCAGTCCATCTATTTTTACAGATCATTTTACTGTATGAGACCAAAAATGAGGTATATCCCAATCTCAATTGGACCATATTACAGGAAACAGTGTTGAATGAGCGTCGACCATTAAAAACATTTTAGGGGCCATAAAAGTTTTGGATCAAGCTGATTTTTGCTTTTTCCCTTCATCTGGGCCTATATGACCTAATCAACAGTTTGCTAACAGTTGGAAAATAAAGGTACAGTGGGCCTTAGGAGGATTTTAATGGTGGATATCCAATCACTATTGTTTTCATGTGGTGTGGTCCACCTGAGATTTATACACCTCTCATTTTTGAAATCAAGCCCTAAAATGATATTTAAAAATGGATGAACGGAATGGATGAAACACATACATAAATTATGGTACGGCATAAATAAATTTCACATGTTAAAAGATAGTTTTCTAAGAGAAAAAAAATCCGTAGTAGTAAGGATAATTTTGGAATGAAAAATTTCTTTTAATCGAAAATTTTATGGAGCGCATTCAGTGTTCACTGTTAAGCTAGACTCCCAACACCGAAAGAATTCAGCGAAATATCGTGGAAAATCACTTCGCACTTTTCGATTCCAGTGTTAACAAACAACTCTTAATACGAGGGATTTTCTCAATTCCGTGTTAAGTGTTAATTTTAAGAGTTAACAAACAGGCCCTTAGTTGGCCTATATTGTTTATGAACTTAATACCATGATGGTTTGTGATTTTGATGTTATTTTGTGACATGTTTGATTCCATAAGTGGTATGGGTGACGAGCCCTTTGTTTTGTGTCCATGAATGGACTTTTGATTACAATGAATATTAAATTGATCATGGTATAGTGATTTAAAGGGCACTAAGCATAAATGATTTCCACAATTGATTGCTTTGTAAATCAGACTAATAAAGGAGTGGCTAATCATACATTCATGGCACTTTTAAACTCGCTGAATGACACCAATGTATGTCCCTTGGGATTTTCAAGTCATGATGCCGCTATGTGTCCCTTGTGATTTCGGGTCATTGTTTCACTTTTAGAACTTGCCGGGTGGTATCGATATTCGGGTCACTATCTAACCGTTCACTTGCATCATGGGTTTTACTCTCACTGCCAACTGGATGTGCATCCCCAGGCCGATGTGCATTCATGCATACATGCACTTATAAAGATCTACATGTGAAGTGAATATTGTATTTTCTTTGTTTTATATTTATAAACTATATTGTACTGTGATGATTGATGTATAATCTTTGGAGAAGATTTCACTAAGTTGGTCACTCACCATCTCAATATTTAAAAACAACAATAGATGTTGCAAGAATAGAAGACACATATACGCTAAAAGAATTCAATGAGAATCTAGTGGATAAGATACCTTACACGAGTGCAGCGGAGCTCAACCAATAATTAGATTTATTTTCATGCTTTAGTAGAACTTTTAGTATTTAAATGAATCATATAATTTTATAATAAGTCCCCAGATAAGTGGACAAGTTTAGTTGATTTTATAATTGGAATTCTATTTACAAAGTTTAGTTTATTCTACTTTTGTGTGATGTATACCATACGAATGTAAACAACAGTTTAAATGAAAAAAATATTGCATTATAAAGAAGCATTTGTTCATTCTTTAGCTAACACCTTCAAATTCGGGATTCGAGTACCTATATTCGGGTGCCAAATTTTTAAGCGTTACAATTTGACTTTCTCATTATTTATCTCTATGTTGATGACTTGATCCTTACTAGCACCAGTGTAAAGATTATAGAATAATTCAAAAGGACGATGATGAAGGAATATGAGATGAGTGATCTTGGCCAGATGAGGTACTTTCTTGGTATCCAAGTAAGGCACAATTAGAGTGAAATATTTATTTCACAAGAGAAGTATGTCAATGATCTTTTATTGAGATTCAATATGTCAAAATGCAAATTAGTTGCAACTTCAATGACAATAAATCAAAAGTTGTTGAAGAATGATGAAGCGTAAAAGGTCGATGCCTCAATTTATAGAAGCTTAGTTGATTCACTGATATATCTTTCAAAGAAAATGCCAAATATTGTACATGTAATTAGCTTGGTCTCAAGGTTCATGAGTGAGCCTAACAAAAAACTATTTTGAAGCTGAAAAAAGAATTTTAAGGCACTCAAGGGGACCAAAAGTTATGGCAGCAAATACTCGATAGAAGAAAACAATATGCTCACTGGATTCACAGATAGTGATTGAAAATGATCATTTGATGATAGAAAATGTACTTAAGGATATATATTTTGTATGAGATTAAAGATTGTCTCATGGTCATCAAAAAGCAAATGACAGTTACATTGTCATTTGCCAAAGTAGAGTATATTTTAGCCATTGGTGCAACATGTGAAGTTATATGAATTAATTTTTTTGAGAGATTTACAAAATGAGCAAAAATTACCTATTGGTATTTTTCTGACAATATGTCAGTAATTGCCATGACAAAGAATCCATTCTTCTATAATTTATCAAAGCATGTCGAGTTACGCTATCATTTCATCCGGGAGTTAGTTGAAGAAGGACAAATCGAGTTGAAGTTTTCCAAGTCAGAAGATTAGATTGCAAATATTTTCACCAAGCTCATGACTATTGAAAAGCTCATCAAGTTTAGAAATATAATGGAAGTACAAGATTTTTCAAATTAATGAGTATTGAAGATATAATTTAAAAAGTCATTTAAAAATATGAAATATCTAGAATTACGTAGAGTTTAGAAAGTGACTTTTAGTCTTCCTAGGCCATTAATCATGTAATGCATAGGAAAGTATTTTGCATTTACTCTTGTATGTAGAATCTTCTCCATAAGTTTACTAAAGGCCAATGGTCTATAGGAAGTAATCAAGCTAAAAAAGCTAGCAAAGCTTTGTGTTATCATTTTCCAAGTTAGAAAAAAATTTATTCCAGCAAAAATATTTATAGCAGCCATATTCTTCACGTTTTGATCTCTTCTTCTTCCTCTTCTCCAATAGATTACATATGATGGGCAATGCATTTAAAGATGATATATAAAAAGGCATCAAGTTATAAAGTCGAAGAGGGTTGTTTCAGTGGACAACTCAACTTATATTTGAAACCTTGCATTAAAATAGAGTTTGAATCCCATGTAAGAATATTTTTGCACTATAATAAATATGCTAGAGATTAAAATTTCTACACAATTAAAACATTAGGTCTTAGATTCAAGGTAATTGATACGGTACTGAGAGTATGACATGTGAAACATGCATGGAAAAAGTAAGGGAGAGAAAAATAGTGAGATATTTAGAAAAAAAAAGGGTTGGGGGTAGAGATAGGTTTCGACAATGCATGGCGGCCTAATCTATAGATTTAAACTAGCTACTTTTTGGTGTTAAGTTTTGATATGAATCAGCACAATAAATGTATGATGTAGATGTTATAGAGGCATTATGATAGCCCCACAGAGCCATTGTTACATGGTCACCTCATACCTAACTTGTGTGTGGGCTACAAGTAATGAAGAATAGAAGTATCACTACTTGCATCCAAAATTGAAAAAAGAAAAGAAAAAAAAGTTAGCTTGATTACATCAGAACATATTCTAATATGATAAGTTGGGACTCTAATAGTGTTAGGTTTTTTGTAAACGCAGTAGAAGTCAAAGCTTTTCATAATTCATATTTTAGATTGCTTTGCGTAAGAATCTCATTAATAAATTATCAAATTTTTGCGAAAAAAATACAAATTTTATGGGTAAGATTACCTTAATCAATATCATTACAGAAGTGACTTTTTATTGATTATCGATCATTCAAACCAAAAGATTTTTTTTCCAAGATTTATCCTAAATGAAGGAAAAGATAAGAGCCAACACAAACAACTCAGAGCAAGGCCATGGAGATGCATATAACCATCTATGTTGGGCCCCACACATGTGAAACATGCGATGTGGAGGGAGGAGGGAGAGAGACAGAGAGTGGTTTCGATGATGGACGACCCATGCTTATGTTTTCTAGTGTTATGGCCTAATCTAAATTTAAAATTGTCTACTTTTTGGAGTCTAGGTTTTGATATGAACCAACATAATAGATGTACGATGTAAATGTTGCATAGGTATTAAGGTGGGCCCTACAGAATCTTTATTGCATGGCCACCTCATACCATTCTTGTGTGCGGGCTACAAGCAATGAAGAAGAGAAGTAACACTCAGCTACTTGCATCTAAAATTGAAAAGAGAGAAATTAGCTTTGACTACATCAGGATGTATTATAATATGATAAACTAGGACTCTAATAGTGTTAGGTTTTTTTTAAACATAATGAAAGTTAATGTTTTCTATAATTTAGGTTTTAGATTGCTTAGCCTAAGAATTTTGTTTAAATATTATTAATTTTTTTAAAAAAGAAAAACCCAAATCCTATGGGTAAGATTACCTTAATCAATGCCATTAAGAAAGTGACTTATTATCGATATTGATCCTTCAAACTGAAATGTTTTTCCAAGATCTATCCTAGATGAAGGAGAAGATAAGAGCCAACACGAACACCTCAGAATAGGGCTGAGGAGATGCATAAAACCATTTAGGTTGGACCCCACACATGTGGAACGTTTGGTTGAGGGGGGAGGTTTCGATGATGGACTATCCATGCTTATATTTTTTAGTGTTGTGGCCTAATCTACATTTAAAATTGTCTAATTTTTAAGGTTAAGTTTTAATATGAAATAACACAACAAATATACAATGCAGAAGTTACATACGAAATACGGTGGACCCCACAAAGCCTTTGTTGCATGATCCCCTTATATCTTGTGTGCGGGCTATAAGCAATAAAAAGAGAAGTACCACTTCGCTACTTGTATCCAAAATTGAAAAGAGAGAAGTTAGCTTAACTACATAAGAACATATTATAATATGATAAGCTGGGACTCTAATAGTGTTAGTTTTTATTGAAACGCAATGGAAGTAAGGTTTTTCAGAATTTAGATGTTAAATTACTTAGCCTAAGAATCCCATTCATATCTTATCAAATTCTGAAAAAGAAAACATAAATCCTATGGGTAGGGATTACCTTAATCAATGTCATTAAGAAAGTGGCATTTTTATTGATATCGATTCTTCAAACTGAAAGGTTTTTCTAAGATTTATCACTGATGAAGGAGAAGATAAGAGCCAATATGAACACCTCAGAACATGGCTAAGGAGACGCACAAAACCATCTAGGTCATGGACCCCACATGTGTGGAACATGCAATGTGGAGGAGGAAAAGGGAGAAGGGTTTTTCTCTTTCTCTCCTTTTCTCTCTTTGTAAGTGACCCCCAGTAGAGGTTAGGAACATCCAAGGCTCTCTCTCTCTCTCTCTCTAATCCCCCTGGTATATGACCAATTTGTAAAGAGGAGTTAGGCTTTGAGGAAGAGACATTATTTATGATGCTCTATCACCTTACAGTCTTTAGTGTGTCCTACTACATCTAAAATCTATGATCCTACCTATCCATGTGTCAAATTAAATCAAAACCCTCTACTACCATTAACATCCGTCATTGATCCAAGACCTATGCAAATTAAGTGATGGACCACAAGATCTAAATATTATATTTTCATCAAACGTGATCAAAACCTTTTTATAATTAAAATAAAATTTTAATAGTTGAAAACATTTTTAAAACCATTTAAAACCTTTTAAGTGTTGAGCTTAGTAAAAAAATCACTTGCTGAATATCTTATTTTCAAGACTTAAGCCATATGATAGTTCTTAAGAAACAAATGAATCCCTTTTTGAACCATGCCAGCCTCAACCAGACCTTGATGTATGCAGCCAACTACACCATTTTTGTTAGCGATGATGACCTTGTAAAGTGATCCAAAGTTCTTACGATTAAGTCTTTAAATTTCTCATATGTCATTGGCTCTAAGAATCAACTAAGTCTAGTACATCCACAAGTCAATCATAGTCGAGGCATGATGAGCCTCACAAGTTTAGAGAATTGAATTGATCCACCAATTCAAGTGTTTAACACGTCCAACACATGAACCTATTCCCACGGCACACTTATACTCCTATGTGGGAAAAGGTAACTCATTGTTGAGCCCGATGGTGGATTCCTTCCATCTTAACATGTCATCAATCCCCATTCATATATGATGGTCACATAATAACAATCACAGGTTTGTCCTACAAGCTGCTATGTAGGCTTGGAACAGCATGGTACCGAGATCAATGACCCACAACTCTCTCTAGGTCAGTGACCATTGTGTCAACTCTCAAGTTTCTAAGGATAACTAGAGGATTCCCTCTCCATTAAATCATGTTCACATGTGTTTAAGGCAACCTCACATATTAACTATGGTAATAACATGTCCACATATGACCCATGGTGATCATGATCTAGGGACAAGGTCATCAATGTCATTAAATAATATCTATATTATCAATGAATAAGATTTACAATTGGTTTTCTAAAGGATAACTCTAACAAGCAGGTAGATCGTGATCATTTTCTGATGATTCAAACCATTTGTAAAATGTTTTTCACTTTGTGTGGTGGATTGATCGCAAATGGAACTCTTAATATTGGGATTATATCAACCCTTTGTTAGGTTCTCTTGCTTTGAACATGAATGGTCATCATAGAGTCTATATAATCAAAGGTTTAAGAAATTCAATCAGAGAGTTTTTTTTTTTTTTTTTGGACATCCACCCTTATTAATTTGGCTCCCTTGCTTTGAAAATGAATGATCACCATAGCCTCTGTATAATCAAAGGTTTAAGAAATTCAATTGGAAAGTTCTTTTGGCATCTTCCATTCAAGGGGAGCTATTAAAAATATTCATTAGAAAATAAATGTGAATCTTATTAATTGAGGACATGAATGATATCTAATGATATTGATAATATTGATTGTAAATGATAATGGTTATAGATCCTTGTTAGGCATGTGATTATGCCATAATTAATATTTGGGAGTATTTCAAAATAAAAAGAGAAGGATTCCTCTAGTTGTTCTTAGAAACTTGAGAGTGGAAACAATTGTTACTGACCAAGGGAAAGTTTGTGGGCCATGGATTTCAATACCTTATTGTACCATGAATATGTAGCAGGCTGTAGGAAAAACCTGTGGTTATTTTTATATGTGGTCATCCTGTATAAGGAGACTAATCACAAGTTAAGACAGAAGGTCTCTACCATCAAGCACGACGATGAGTTAGTGTGCCTTTGCTCCACCTTACATATGAGTGCAACATTTTCATGGACATATGCTCTTGATTTGGACTTGTTGGGCACTTACATTGGTAGCTCGAGGTCAAGTTTTTGGACTTAAAAACCTTTATGCCTAGACTATGATTCACTTGAGGATATAACAAGTTTTATTAATCCTTATACCTAAGGATGAGTGAGGAATTAAGGTCTTGATTACATGTACTTTGACTTGCTTTACGAGGTCATCATGTTGCCAACAAAAGTGAATGTACCTAGGCATATCCATCAAGATCTATTGATACTTATATGGGCAAAAAATGAATCCACTTAAAAAAAAAAAAAAAACATATGACTTAGATCGTGAAGATCAAATGTTCATAAATTGAACTTTCTACTAGACTCAACACTTAAAAAGTTTTAAAAATATTTTCCAATGTTAAACTTATGTTTTAATTATTAAAATTATTTTAATCGCGCTTGATAACGATATGATAATTTAAATTTGGGGGTCCACCACTTGATCTACTAGGGCATTGAGTATATAGTAGAGACATTTGATTAAATATGGGTGCATATATAAGATAAGGCATAATCATAAACTTCTCATTCAATGGGATATGTGGAAGATCGTAAGGTGGTAGAGTATTATAATCAGTGTTTCCTTGAAACTCTAATTCCTCTATGTGTGTGTGTGTGTGTGTGGTGTGTGTGTGTGTGTGTGTGTGTGTGTGTGTGTGAGGAATGATCACCTGCACACCTTCTTACGTGAACACCTTTGCACACAGGTCATGGGCACAAAATTTGAACGGTCCACGTGATGTGACACCCCTTGAAACTCTATGGGCCAAATTTTCAACCTAATCCAAAACTCTAGTGAGAGAAAGGCAAATCAAGGGAGGAAATTGTTTCCTTTTTCCATGGCCCACCAGAGTTTTGTATTGGGCTGACATCTGGGCTTATGAGGTTTCAAGGGGTGCCACATCACGTGGACTATTTAGATTTGCATGAGGTCAAGCAGTGTGGGCCCCACCATGATGTGTGTTGAACATCTACCTCATTAGTCAAATGAACCATTCCATGGTGGACCAGGCCACATGCTTAAAAATCAAGTTAATCCATGACTTGGGTGGTCCACACCACATACAACATTTGAGAGGGGTTACCCTCCCATTAAAACCTTTATAATCATTTTTTGGGCCCACCGAGATGTGGTTCACAATTCTAGCCCATCCATTGTGTGCCCCACTTGGATGAGGGGTCAGACCAACAGCCACATCCAAAACTCAGGTGGGCCCCACCAAGTGCTTTTCTATGTTTTAGGCATGTCTTCACATGGTTTTAGATGGTATGGCCCACCTGAGTTCCGTATACGGATGATTTTTGGGATATCCCATAACCTAGGGGACCCATCAAATGCATGGTGTTGATGTTTGTGCTTTCACTCATCTTCTTCCTTTTGGTGAAGCTTCGACTTTCTGGAGTCGATCAATCAACACCTTCCATTTTGAATGTGGTCTTATAAGCACTACAATCATGAATGTTTGTGCTTTCACTCATCTTCTTCCTTTTGGTAAAGCAATTTATCTAAGTTTCGTTTCAGACGATGATCACTACTTCATCTTTTTAGACAATAATGAAAGACATATTCCAACTTCATGCTCAATCAATACAAGAAACATGATAAAGTTAGAGATCAAGAATATACAACGTTCCTATTGATGTGGATTTGCCATTATTTGCTCTGCGTGAATGCATTATAAATTACAAAAGAATATGTTTATTTAACCGAGGTGTTAGCTTAAGGATGACAACTAGCTCTCGCTCCATTTGTATCATGGCATGTTTACCATAGTAGAGGACTTTTATGGCTTCTCCAAATGTGGCTTTGTGAATATTTTTATTCTTTTACCTGCATTAATCCTTTTACCTTTTCCAATCTCTATTCTTCCTTCGATCAACGCAATATCCTTTATCCGAAGGTCATTCGTACATTTACAGAATGTATGAATTATTTCTTCTCTCTTCACATCAATATGCCAAGCCGTTCCTTCTATACATTCCAAAATAAAGAAATTGGCCCAGTCTGGTTCCTCGAAAAGGACTTTGAATTGGCCAACACTGTCATAGTTGAGAACAGAGATTGGGCTTGAAAAAGTTACATCATTTGTAGAGACCTCCCCTATGGTGACACCGTGGAAATTGGTGTCAATGCCAAGGTAGAGGTTGAGCAATATTGTCTCAACCTCCTTACTCGACAATTCAGCTTAGCCCAATGCATTCCTTACCCTTTCACTCATAGAACTTCAAATAAACCTCCTCATCAACATCGTCTTATGAAATCGATTAGCATTTATCAAACTCTCCACAACAACTTCCAGATAATAAGCACTACTTTTGAGTTGCATGTCCTTCAAAGTCATCCCTGCCAAATGATTACTTTCCATGATTGGTGGCAGAATTACTACAATAAATTGGTCATCAAGCCTACTGACTTCATCATCACCTAACTTTTCTCTTCTAAAATTGAGAAAGCTGAACTCATGGTCGAGAAAAAGAGACCAGCGATCGAGAGGACTACAAAAAAAGTTATATCAAAGTCGACTACGTCTCCAGGCCAAAAAACAAGATAGTCTCAATGAATGCCAGCTACACTGACACCTCTCCTTCATTAGTAACAATAAGAGTGATTGACCCAACATCTCAGCGCAAGTGCCAAAAATTGTCGGCCGCTAGCCCTTCCAAGCTGGAACAACCAATTTGACCCGCTCAAACTTTTACAGCTCCTCAAGTCGTTCAGAGAATTTCGGACCTTGGAATTCTTCTAGGTCCCATTCCTGTACCTTGTACTACTCCTATAACACTAGTAAGTTCCTCTAAGATAGCTAAGGATGGCCGACCCATGAGAAAAACTCCAGGTATTTCTTTCGCAGCCAATGTTATTCATGACAATGAAAAATATTATAAAACTAATTATAAGTATTGGCCAGGAATACCTCATTTGGAATATTCTTGGGAAATGGATTAAGCTCATAAGAGGCATGCAGAAGCCAATTTCAATCAAGCTTGGATATAAATGGAAAAAAGATAAGAAAATATTGAATGATCCCAACCTTCATCTTGATCATTACATCAAACCATACTATCCTAATCCACCACCTTTTACTCTTTCTACTTGTCCTTCTATTGTGGCTATCGGTGATATAACCAAAATTCAATCAGTGATTGATAGATACTCCACCCTTATTGTTCACTTTGATTTAGGTGGATATTTTTTCTTTTATTTTTTTTTTTCTATTTATTCGCTTTATATCATTTATCATTCCTAATAATTCTCATTTGTAAAATAACAAGAGAACTTATGACGGCTGAAAAACAAGTCGTTCTTGTAGCAATCCATTCTCTTCAACAAAATGAAGAAACTATCATCCCTGCTATTAGGGAGGATTCTACAAATCAAATGGTGGAACTCAATGGCTCTGATTCTGAAGTAAGTGCAAGTAATGCGCCTCGTCATGATGAAGATATTCTTAAAGACATGGAAATTGCTCAATTGTTGGAACCTTTTTATACTTCCCCACATTCCAGGGCTCCATCGGCCATGCTCAATAAAGAAAACGATGAGCCAAATGCATTGCCACTGCAGAATATCCAATAAGACATGTCTCCTCATCACACTCTTGCATTGGCCAACCTTTCTGTACCATTATTGGGTCTTACTGAGCAACCTTCTTCTGTCACAGCTGCTAAACATATATTGGTTGTGAGCGAAGAAGAAGAACCAAATTGGCCAGTTGATCTTTAGAAACAACTTCCTCTAGTCAAGAAATAGCCAGTGATGCTCCTGTGACGGACTCAACTATCTTCACCATATTCAGAGTCATCACTCCTTCAGAGCCACTATTTGCTCTTGCACCTTGCAAACTGAGACGACAATGACATTTCTCCCAAGTCCCAAGAATGTGTCTTTTGTTGAAGATGTACTATCCTCACTCGGCCAAGTCCTCCACAGTGATATCATTATGGCCGAGTCTCCTCTACCTTCCCCAGAACTTCAGCAAATCAATGACGAATTACGAGCTCCCATACGTTTAGGGGTCATAAAAGTTATTTCGATGGGGACGGTCGAGAGATTTACCTTTCTCATCCAACGTTACCAAGTGTCTTCTCGCTCGGATGAGACCATCTCGGCCAAAGTACTAGAACTTCGCAAATTCCTGGACTTTGTGCAAGAGTATCAGGAGATCAATCTCACGATTGAGAATATTCAAGCCGAGCACTCAGCCGCAAACCTTAAAGTAACAGAGGTCAGTGCTGCTAGAGAAAAACTTTCTACCGCATACACCAAACTGAAAGAATTTGAAGTGGAAAGGGATGATCTTAACATTCAAATTGAAGCATTAAAGGAGTAGTTAGAGGACTTGAGGAAACATCATGAGGAGATAGAAAGGATTTGTGAGGAATAGGAGGGTGAGATTTGCATTATGGTTGACTTCGTCCAAGACAACACCATCAGTCGGTCAAGCCAGGCATGTGGCCTTAAATACTCAAGCAACTCTTACGAAACAGATACCTAGGCAAGCGAGAATAATAGAGATGACCATTTCTTTTTCTTCTTTAGATTTCTAATTCTTGGCTTGTAAAACAATTTTTTAATTTTTGAAATAAGACAAAGTGTCATTTTGGCTTTTCATATTCTCTAGGCTGTTTTTAGTTTTTTTTTTACCTTTAGCTAGAAGAAGTAACTGCCATAATGACATCGCATGGAAACGAGGGGTCATGCGCCATTTATTTTACCAAAAATAAATGCCATCGCAGCTGCACGTCCCACCTCCTTAGAAGGTGGTATGGCGCCTTGTATGCCATTATTACACATCCCTTTGACATGATGCATCAAATGCGGAAATGATCCCTATTCATGATACCTATATAATTAAACAACATGTTACCTCTCATTTCTTCACACTTCTAGACTTCTTCTGTTTCTAAACCTCTCTAATTCTCCGGCCAGCATGTCTTCTGTTTTAGTCTCTTGTCCCCTTACTCAGGTTAAGGCCTTACTAAAGGAGATCCTCTCTAACGACATTGACAACTATGGTCAATCATCCATTTTGTTCGACGCAGACTTTTTCATCCAAATCTTTTCAAAAGCCGCTTTGACCGATGCACCTATGGGAGAAATCCTAGAGATTTTGAAGAAACTTCATTGCCTTAGGAATGCTTTCTTCAAGGATAAATTTGATGCTCAACCTATCCTTTGCCTAATGAAACAACAAGCATCTATTCAAGATGAGATCCGCACCCTCCTTGAGAAATATGAGGTGGCCTATAATGAATGCCTTCATTGGACTCGGCAACATCAACTCAACAAAATTGTGTTGCGGGCACTCCAAGCCCAGCGCAAGGAGCTCGATGATGATATCAAGGAGACAGAGCGCCTTTACCTTGGGAGGGGTCGCTCCAACCCACAGGAACTCCCGACTTTCGTAGACTCCCATATTAGTATTTTTCAATCTCAGTCACAGAAAACCAGCGCACATAAGAGGGAGGCAAAGACCAACGCCATCGTCCTCGGTTGCTGCTTGGACGAAGTCATGTGCTTCCTTGAGCATGCAACGCTTGAAGGGGAGTCATGGAAGAACAAGAAATGTTAGGCGGAAAACACCAATGCACGTGCTCTCGAGGAATTCGAGGAAATCAAGGCAACACATGCTTGAAGTGCCTTTTCAACCGAGTCTCTGTTTCTGTTCTCCGTTATTTTTTTTTATTTATTTTTTTTCTTTCTCTTTTTTTACCTTGTTTTATATGTAGTTGTTGGCCAGGGGCCCACCTATGTTTTCTACTTCCACATCAATGAATTTTTTTTCCTTCTCATACTATTTTCTCAACTATGTTAGATTTTTAGTTTATGTTAGTAGTAAGGACTTATTACTGTAAATACTCTTACTTGGCTTGGCTTTGAACCACTTTCCACATACTGGGATAATAGGCCTTAAAAAATTGCCCATTAATTAGAGCCTTTGCGACCTTTCCCTGTATGTCATGAAGAATATAAGATCCACCTTGGAGAACCTGGACAATAGTGAATGGTCCATCCCAGGTGTGCGACCATTTACGAAAAGCAGCATCTTTGGATCCCAATGGTAACACAGTCTTCCAGACTATGTCTCCTTCCCCAAGGGCTTTCCCTTTCACTCTTTTGTTATGGGCTTAAGCAACCTTAGCCTTGTTGACTATTATAGAATCCAAAGCTCTTAAACGCATCTTATCTAACCCTTCTAACTCAACCAACATGGCTTCTGTAAACTTGATCGAGGTTAAGTTAGCCTGATATGCAATCCTCAAGGATGGCATGGTGACCTCTAAAGGTACCACTGCATTATGTCCATAGGTAAGCACAAAAAGAGTTACCCAGGTACTAGTACAAGGCAAATTCCGGTAAGTCCAAAGGGTTTCGTATAACTTACTATACCATTCACGCAGATTATCTTCGATCATCTTTCTCAAGATATTTTTATGACTTTATTGCTAGCCTCAACTTGGCCATTAGCTTATCCATAGTAAGGTGTAGTGTAAAATTTTGATCTTGTATTGTTAGGCCATCGCCTTCACTTCTTTGGACGAAAATGTTGCACCTTAGTCAAAGGTAATGGACACGGGGATCCTAAATTTATGAATAATATGAGTCTCGATAACATCAGTAATTTTTCTGTGGGCGATTCCCTTCATACGCTTTGCTTCTACCCACTTAGTGAAATAGTCGATGGCTACTATGAAAAACTTATCCAGTTTTGATGAAGGCGGGTAGATTTAGCCTATTAAATAAATGACCCATCCTCAAAAAGGCCAAGGCTTAACACTAAGATGTAATATGACCGCAGGCACGTATTGCATCGACCTATGTTCCTGACATGCCTAACATATCCCGTAGCATATTGGATACAATCAACAGTCATTTATGGGTTCTTACTCTTGCTCGGGTGGTAGACTCTCAGGAGTTTCAACTCCCGGTCAAGGGTTTGAGTACCCATAGGTGGTGAAATTCCACTAGCGTGAGTGTGTGGGGGTGTGTGTGCGTGTGTAAAAAAAAAATAAAATCGACCGTCATTTATTGCTAGAAATACCCACAACACCTAAGTACGAACCTCATATTTCTTCCAACTAGGTGAGCTCCACATATCCCCTTATGTACTTCTGTCATGGCCAACATGGCTTCCTTTCCATCTAAGCAACGTAATAATATGCCATTAACCGCCTTTCTATATATACAGCTCATTGTTGACCATGACATAATTATGAGCCGTTCTTCTGATATCCTTACTGGTTTTGGCCCGAGGACATTGAAGATAACTCATGATCGAAGCTCTCCAATCAATTTCATTTATCTCGGCCTGACAGATTTCTGGGTCTGTTCCCTTTGAAAAAGTGATGGCAAAGAACTCATTTACACAACAATCATTCTTTGGCTAGATCCTTAAGCAATTTGGTGTTCAACTTCCAGTTGTGCCATCTTATTGGCATCAACATTATGTTCTTGGGTTACATGCCTCAATTCGACCTCATCGAAATTATCCATCAGCTGAGTCACTAGGGCATAATATGACAATAGTGAGACACTGGTGCACTTAAACAAACTTGTTACTTGGTTTATTACTAGCAGTGAATCACTTGTTGTTGTTATGTTCTTTGCACCCAATTCCATTAACATTTTGAAGCCAATCACTAGAGTCTTGTATTCGGCTTGATTATTGGTGCACTCAAATTCTAACTGGAATGCAAATTCCCGTCTTATTCCATCTGGGGAGATTAAAATAATCCATGCTCCTGATGATTTTTCAGTTCTCAAATCGTCAAAAATCAGTTTTCAGGTATCAAATGTACCAAATCCAAGTCTAAGGGCTTGTTTAACATCTCTACTCTAATTCAATAAGAGCTACTTCAATAAGTTCTTTTTGTTCTAGCTCTCGTTTTAAATAAGCTCGTTTGGTACAATGATGTTTTCAAGTTTAAAAAAGCTCTTATTTGAAATAAGCACGTTTGGTAAAACCTTCAAATAAGAACTTTTTTTAAAAGGGTAGTTAATGTCATTTTTAAAGATTATAACAACTCTAATATAAGAGCAATCCAAATAAGAACTTTTTTTTAAGGGTAGTTAATATCAATTTTAAAAATTATAAAAACTCTAATATAAGAGCAATCCAAATGGTTGTTTTGGTGGATCTCACTATAGATGAATCATGCCCCAAATGACAAAAGCATGAATGATTACAACCTCCATATTTTAAGACATTTAGGCCATACATTATCTCGTACATTAGATATGGATCAACCATCATATGGAGCCCATCTTTGATGTGAATAGTCCATTATGTGAGTCAAACCTTCAAAGTGGGTCATCCATCATACAAGGCCCGTCTTGGATGTGGACCACTAATGACCTTGATGTAGGTCATCCATCATGTGTGGCCCACCATCAATGATAATTGTCCTTTATGTGGGGCCCCTCAATGTCCATCACCCATCACGTGGAGTCCACATTCGATGTGTCTATATTGTGGGCCCTACCTTTGAAGTGGATTATCTATCATGTGGGGCCCGCTTTTAATATCCATCATTCATCGTGTGGGGCACACCTTCTATGTGGATCATCCATCATGTGGTCCACTTTGGATATGGGTCATCTATCATGCGAGACCTTGGATGTGGATTGTCCATTAGGTGGGGCCCACTTGATGCGTGTCATCATCATGTGAAGCCCACTCTGTCCATTATGTGGGCCCACTTTGATGTGGACTATTCATTGTGTGCGGCCCCACCTTCAATATGGGCCGTTAATCATGTGGACCCACCTTTGATGTCAATTGACCATCATGTGGGCCCACCTTAAATGACCATCATCCATAATGTTGGTCCCACCTTTGACGTGGACTGCCCATCAAATGCGACCCCACTTGATGTGCATGTTCCATCGTATTGGGCCACACTTTGTTGTGGGCCATTTATCATGTGGGGCCTACCTTTGATGTGAATCATTCATTATGTACGCCCACCTTGATGTGGGGCCCCACGTTCAATATGAGTCATTCATCATGAGAGGCCCACCTTTGATGTCCACCATCCATCATGTGAGTCCTACCTTTGTTGTGGTCTATCTATCATGTGGGGCCCAATTAATGTGGATAGTCCTTCATGTGGGACCCACCTTTAATGTCCACCATCTATCATGTAGGTCCCCACCTTTGTTGTGAACCGTTCATCATGTGAGGCCAACCTTCGATATGATTCATTCATCATGCGAGCCCACCTTTATGTGAACCTTCCATCATGTGGTCCTACATTCAATGTCCACCATCCATCATGTGGGTCCCACCTTTGATGTGGACCATCCATCAGGTAGGGCCTGCTTCATGTGGATTGTCCATTGTCACGCCCCAAACTCGGAAACCGGGCTCACAAAATTTTCGATCGCCTAATCCGGTGCCGACAGCCTCCGTAGTGTCCCATTCTCGGCTCCCAGCGCCCATACACAAGGTTCCGATCCTGGGATCCTATAAGGAGGATTTTCCCAACGTACATTTATCTTGTAAGAAGCATAACCACAAGTATACCAAAATCACAAAGGCAACATCATCATCACATATCCACTAATATAAACATTTGAATATAATGTTGAAAGGGAAATACATGTGTCAAAATCAAAGCTCTAGGAGTCTGCTGCACGCTCCAAGCTCAACGCTGCTGCGACCTAACGCCACCTGCACGCATCTATCATGTATAAGCTTATAGAAAGCTTAGAGGGTGGTGAAAGTATGTGCGATGCATGTTCCAAGCATATAGATATCAGAGTAAGTGGTAATACTGCAAGTCTATAAATCATTCAATATCAGAATATACAATGTGCATTAACTATGCAAATGCGGAATCATAGAGAGCTAAATATCAGATGCCGATGATGCAATGCAATTTACAAATCCTGAAGAGCCACGAATACCATCAACCTCATCTAGGTCATACATCAAAATAGGCTCACTGATTTAAAACGCGTCACGATAGTTAAGAAAAGAATCCAACTTATAGCTACCATAACGTCGGATGATACTCCTGATGTGGGATAAAGTTCTACCTTCACTGTGTGCACAGTAGCCTGCCAACCACTAGTAGCTCGCTCAGGTCCTCATGCCCCGCCCACTCAGTGTCCGCCCACGTGCACCCGCCCACATGTGATAACAGTGATGGAGCGTCACAATATCTCCTGCCAAGGGCAGATCCGAGTCTAAGTGCAATAAGTGGGCTTCCTTACCCTCTCTGTCGCGTAATAAACTAGACTTCCTATGGGGCTCAATAATTAGGGTCAACCCACTTAGAAAATGATGAGAATGGGCCTAACAAGGCCTAAGGGAAGGTCACAATGAGGACATTTAACCATCATTGCCCATCAATGTGGACATTTAACCAACATTGCTCCCAAGGAGTGGCCTATATGGAGCGAAACATATAGTGGGACCATAGCCTCATGCAATGGCCTAATATACATCACAATGGGCCTCGCTCAAGGGCCACATATACATCACATCAGGCCTCATCAATGGCCACAATTACATCACAACGGGCCCCATACAATCACAATGGGCCACATACAATCATAATGGGCCACACATATAATCACAATGGGCCACCTACAATCTCAATGGGCCTTACACAAGGTCTCATACGTCAAGTGGGCCACATCACATAGGCTTATACATCACATCGGGCCCCATACAATCACAATGGGCCTAATACACATCACTATGGGCCGCATCACATGGGCCTAATGCACATCACTATGGGCCGCTCACACGGACCTAACACATATCACTATGGGCCGCTCACACGGGCGGCTCACACATCACTATGGGACGCATCACATGGGCCCAATACACATCACTATGGGCCGTTCACACGGGACTAATACATATCACTATGGGCCGCTCACATGGGCCTAATACACATCACTATGGGTCGCATCACATGGGCCTAATACACATCACTATGGGCCGCTCACATGGGCCTAATACACATCACTATGCGCCACTCACATGGGCCTAATACACATCACTATGGGCTGCTCACACGGGCCTAATACACATCACTATGGGCCGCATCACATGGGCCTAATATGCATCACTATGGGCCGCTCACATGGGCCTAATACACATCACTATGGGCCGCTCACATGGGCCTAATACACATCACAATGGGCCTCATGTACATCAAGTTGAGCCTCATATATGGGCTTCAAATACACAACAGGTGGGCCCCATCACATGGGCCTCAAATACAAAACAGGTGGGCCCCATCACATGGGCCAAAAATACAAACTGGTGGGCCCCCCACATGGGCCAAAAATACATCATGATGGGCCTCATGGATGGGTCGCACCAATGGGCCTAATGGGCTTGAACCACACGAAAAATCATTTCACTAG
Source organism: Magnolia officinalis (assembly GCA_021015155.1). Lineage (NCBI taxonomy): Eukaryota > Viridiplantae > Streptophyta > Magnoliopsida > Magnoliales > Magnoliaceae > Magnolia > Magnolia officinalis. The sequence goes on along the minus strand of JAJHSJ010000002.1, from coordinate 86,896,636 downwards.
TTGCAGGTATAACATGTGTATCACTGTACACTATCATTCTATAGGGCACATGGCCACTAATGATGATCAGCATTGTCCAACATTGGACGTGCAAGTTAGCACCATCCAACCATTGTCCATGTAAATCAGCATCGTCCAAACATTATCCATGTAAATCAGCACCGTCCAGCCATTGTCCATGTAAATTAGCACCATCCAAACATTGGACGACTCCGTCCAAACATTGTCTAGCACCGTCCAACACCATCTTGACGGTATGGATGGAATAAATACATTAGGGTGGTCCGCCAATGGATGGACGGTTTGGATTTAACACATATATCATAGGAAGTGGGCCCCACCTGTCCACTGACGTTAGCAGCAGCTACTGCTGCAAATGGATGCACGGCATGGAAGAAGCCCACATCACAGTGGGCCACGTCCAGATGGACGGACGACTGGATGAAACACACACGTCATGGTGGGGACACACCGTCCCAACCAGGGATGGTGAGGATGAAACCATACATCACAGTGGGCTCCACCGTGGAAGGACGGTGTGGATGATACACATACATCACGGTGGGTCTCACCATCCAAGTTGTTGGACGGTGTGGATACACCACATACATCAAAGTGGGCTCCACCGTGATGGATGGCGTGGATATAGCACACGCATCAGGTGGGCCACATGACATCAAAGGGAGAGAGAGAGAGAGAGAGAGAGAGAGAGAGAGAGAGAGAGAGACGTGAGAAGGGGAGGGACCCCGCCACTATGGCCCCTCCCTATACAATGCATACTTAAGATGGGTCCCACCAATATGGGCCCTTAAATCACAAAAAGGTAAATACAAGATCACCCACCGTCGATCTCCTCTTCCTTCTTCCACCAATGCGATCTAAAGCGCCAAGGGGTGCGATTCAACGGTCGAGATGGACTTTGGATGGTGGGATTGGGTAGTAGGAAGGTGGGCCACACCTAGCTCTCTCATGGAGCTTGGACGATTCTCATGGTTGCTTGGGAGGTGGATTTGAGAAATGAGAGACAGAGGGTTGTAAGGAGAGAGAGGGATGGGTGATGGAGTGATGGGGAGTGAAGGGTGAGTGAGTGATGGGTGGAGAGAGAGAGAATTGACTTTAGGGGTTGCTTGGGGATGGGGTTGTGAGGTGATGTGTACTTGACATTTGATGGGATTGATGGGACATGATTTGAAATTTCTCTTGTGTTTGCAAATGAGCGGCATTTTTCCTCAAACTGAACACGGGCCCACATCTCCTGGCTTGGGTATCATCTTGGTGCGTGAGACGCGACGTTGGAACCGCGGCGACAACGCGGTCGCTAGGGTACAAGTCTCGGGTCAGGCCAACTTTGGAACACGGGATACGACTTAGGGTTGCCCGCAAATGTTATCTATGCATCGTGGCTCGCTAGAATTTGACCGAGAGGACCGTGGAAGCCTACGGAATGGTATGGGCTAGGATACGGGTCTTACATCCATTATGTGGGGCCACACTTTGATGTAGGTCATGCATCCATCATGTGGGGCTCACCTTTGATATGACCGTGTATTATGTGGGCCCATTTTTGATGTGGGCCATTCATCATGTGAAGTCCACCTTCAATATGGGTCATTCATCATGTGGGCTTACCTCGAAGAGATTGTAAAGAGAAGAGAAGAGGGTAAGATGGGAATTACTTAAAAAGTTTAAGGATAAACTTATCCAAAAGTTAGTCCAAAATGTCAAATCACTTAAGCCAAATAAGCTCCATTTCAAAAAGTAACCCCTCCCTAACTTATACAATCGGAGCTTATTTGCTACTTTTAAACAAATAAGCACTCTGATTAGACTTTTACCAAATAGTCTAAAAGTTTTATTTTTATTTTTATTTTTTTTAAAAAATAAGCCAATAAACTCTTATTTGTAGAGATGTCAAATGCCCCTTAACACATTTGGAGGGAGTTGACTCTTAAATGGGTGATCGGCCAGAAAATTTGCTATGGCATGTACTTTTACTACTCTCTGATGTACATATTTAAGATCAAACTCAGACAAAGCTAATGCCCATTTGCCAATTCGGTAATTCAAAATTGGCCAATTTAACATATATTTCAATAAATGGGTCATTCATCTTCAATATGGGTCATTCATCATGTGGGCTTACCTTGAAGAGATTGTAAAGAGAAGAGAAGAGGGTAAGATGGGAATTACTTAAAAAGTTTAAGGATAAACTTGTCCAAAAATTAGTCTAAAATGTCAAATCACTTAAGCCAAATAAGCTCCGTTTCAAAAAGTAACCCCTCCTTAACTTATACAATCGGAGCTTATTTGCTACTTTTAAACAAATAAGCACTCTGATTAGACTTTTACCAAATAGTCTAAAAGTTTTTTTTTTTTTTTTGAAATAAGCCAATAAACTCTTATTTGTAGAGATGTCAAATGCCCCTTAACACATTTGGAGGGAGTTGACTCTCAAATGGGTGATCAGCCAGAAAATTTCCTATGGCATGTACTTTTACTGCTATCCGATGTACATATTTAAGATCAAACTCTGACAAAGCTAACGCCCATTTGCCAATTCGGTAATTCAAAATTGGCCAATTTAACATATATTTCAATAAATCAGTAACTGCAATTGCATTCATTGACTCAGCTAGTAAATGATATTTTAACTTAGTGGTCGCAAAATACAATGACAAACACAATCTTTCTATTGCAAAATATTCTCTTAGTTTCCAGCAGTGTCCAATTAAGGTAGCAGATTGCACGCTCTTTATGATCATCATTGTCCTACGCTAGTAGGGCTCCAATTGACTCTACAGAAGCCGCAATATACAACTTTAGCGGTCGATCTTTGACTGATGACATCAACATCGGTGGCTTCATCAAGTACTCCTTGATTTTGTCAAAAGGCAATTGATGTTCTGTTTCCCATATGAACTCTTCTACTTGTTTCAACTTCACTAATAGAGAAAACACGTTAGTTTTTCTACTCAATTAGAAATTAATCTATGCATAAAGTTAACTTGGCTGAGAAAATGTTGCAACTCTGCTTTGTTCCTTGGTGGTTGAACATTTATAATTGCTTGAGCCTCATTTTGATATACTTAATCCCTCGCTATTGCATAAGGAATCCTAAGAAGTTTTCGGTCGAGACACCAAAAACTCACTTCATGGGGTTCATTTTCATCCCGTGGACCTCATTCGTTCAAATAATTCACACAAATGGAAAAAATGCTTCACAATATCGGTTGACTGAAGTACCACATCATCAATGTATACTTCTATGAAGTGGCCACTCATATCATAAAAGATAGCTTTCATTGCTCTTTGATAAGTAGCCCCAACATTTTTTAAAACCCAAATGGCATAACTACCCAACAAAAGGTCCCCAAAGGTCTAGGGCATCTGAACGTCATTTTCGGCACATCATCAGGTGCTATGTTTATTTGGTTGTACCCTGAATGACTGTCCATAAAGGAAACCATCCGATGCCCAGTTGCTTGGTCGATCAACTGATCAACCATTGGCATTAGATACTCATCTTTAGGCGTGACTTGATTTAAATTTCTAAAATCGATACATACTCGGAGCTTTCCATTTTCTTGATGATCGGAACAACATTGGAGAGCCATTTGGCATATTTAATGGGCTTGATGAATCCTACCTTCGACAGTCGCTCGATCCCCTCTTTTATTTTTTGAGTAACTTTTGCTGTCATTTGCCTAGGTGGTTGTTTGTGCGGTTGATAGCCCTCCCTTATCGACAACCTATGCTCGACCAGGTTTAGGTCTAACCCAGGTATATGATGATAATCCCATGCGAAATAGTTAACAAACTCCATGATCAAGTCAGTGAGCTCAGCCTGGACTCGTGGTTTTAACAAACCACTAATGAAAGTCGGCTTTGGATTTTGCTCTATCCCTAGATTTACTTCGACCAAAGGATCCTAGACTTGGGCCTAAGAATCATCTAGCTTTTCTGGAGCCCTCTTCAAATCTTGCAGATCTATTCCATCCATGGCTACCTCATCGGTCGGTATTACAGTTTCAACCAAATTGACAATGCATCCATTGCAATATTCCCTCAAGATCTCCTTAAGCTTCTTTATTCTGGCCGTGAACTCAATCGTCCTCCCATTAGTTGATGATGCATTTATCATATGATCTCTTCTATAGTATAGTGTGGAACTGCTTGACATGGTATTATAGCCTTCAACAGTTCATCATTTAGGCATATCACAGTAGTAACATCTTATACTATGATGTCTAGATTAATTACACTAGATATTCTAGTTGGATGCCCATATTTATTTCTCGCAACTTCTTCTCCATAGAAATAGGCTTAGGCCACATTAGATGTAGCGGAGAATGGCTTATTGTCGGCCAACACTAATTCAACCTTGTATTGGTTCAAGTCTCCCCCTAGCAAGACATTGTAATTGGATGAGGTGTTGACTATGAAGAAAGCAACCAACACTTTATTGGTTCCCACCATCAACTCAATTGGCAAGACACCATGTGTTTTTGTTATCCCCCCAATAAACTTGCTAACTGTGACTTCGGTTGCAATTTGGATGACCTCAGTTTTCCCTAATTTTCCATCATTCTGGTGGGAAGGATGTTCACAATTGCCACATTCTCGATTAGGACTCTGGTAACTAGACATCCCTATAAATGGATAGATATATACAATGGCTTCAGGTGTTGGGTCATAGTAATGGTGGGTCTTTCTATAACCACTTTCTTAGAGGATGTACCTGCCTCAATGTTGATGGTCGACACATTCCTGGTCTCCTCCTCTGGGTAGAAAGAACTATGATATATTATCACTAGAGGATTAATCTCCTCCACACATCCTACATCTCGTTAGGCTGAGATGGCTTGACCTGAAAACTCGATGCGTGCATGAGCACCATGTTGCATTCCATCACGACTAGTGGGAGCGATCCAAACACTATCATAAAATTTGGACATTGCTCCCCAGGCGTTTCCAAATTCGGTCGCTCTTCAACATTCTCTTCAGTGGGTACAGTACTTGGGCAATTCACCATCGGAGCCATCCTCGCCTTTTTAAGACTAGATGGGATTTCTTCCAACAATTTTCTTATAACAAGTTCATCAATCAACAAGTCTTCATCTGGGAAGTACTCATCGCTGAGATACTTGGTTGAGTGCTCGAAATTCTCAATATCTTTCTTGTCTTTCATATTAATTTGTTGGTGTTCCGTAGCTAGATGATATGGATGAGTTTTTATAACCAAATCGATCGTATTCATAGCTAACTTCTCATCCCTTGGTTAGGGAATCTTCAGTGTCTGGTGTGGTCGCACGACCACTGGCTGAAGGTCAATTTTGAGTCGGCCAACTCCCTTTGCTTAGTAGCCCGTCGCCTTTGTCAACATCGCTTCTAAGTGCGAGTCATCCCTTTAGGTACGACTGGAAATTTAGGGTGAGTCACACTCCTCCAGACCTCTTCCTGGGTAGGGAGAGGTTTGACCATCCTACGTCTTAACGATGAAGCTGGCCGAGGCTGGTCAATATGAGGTTGATAGGTTCTCTGCTACTGATAAGAGCTTGCTCCTTTAATCCTCGGTGAAAACTAGGGTTGATTTAACTAGCCAAACCAGGTAATAACTTGGTCAGCCGGATTGCCCTTGTGCATCAACTGCACAAGTGTGGTTTACGGTTGATGTCTGGTGCTACTGTTGGCCACGCTTTTGCACTTGTGGCTGCCTGCTAAGATGTGTAGCATCTTTTGCAAAATTGTCATGTCACAACCTGGTGATCACAAGGCCCAAGGTCAATCTTCTATTGCGGTCGAGCCAACTTCTAAAGATTAACCATTGCCATGCTGATCTCCAGGTTAGGTGGAAAATCAGTATCGATCACCATTGCTTTCTTTTTTTTTTTTTCTCAGGGAATTTCATTAATCCTCGATCGATGTTGTCCTAAATGATATTCCTGAAAACTACGTAATTGTTAGTAGAATGAGAATGAGTTCCATGCCACTTACCATATTCGATCTTTTTTAGCTCTTCGACCGTAGGTATTTTATGGCTAATGAGAATTTTAATGAACTTTCCGACCAATATGATATCAAAGATTTCGTCAGCTCGGATAATATCGAACATATATACCTTATGAGTTTTTGGTATGGTCGGCACAATTATTTCTGTTCTAACCAGTGTCGAACCCATATATGGCTTTTTAGCCACTACCTCAACCGCAACCACCTTATAGTTAGGATCATAGTAGTATCTCCTAGTTGACAAGCGTTTTTGCATTACTCCTTCCTGAAGAAGGGCTTCATATCAGGATACCTTTATTGTCAAGTCGTATAAATCTACAAACTCCGTCCCAATAAACTTTTTACAGAGTTTATATTCCAAACCATCCTGGGCAAGCTATATGAACTCGCCCTCAGTCGTGATTACCTTCCATCGACTTTCTGCTCTCTTGAATCGACTTTTTGCTCTCTCGAATCAGGACTACCCGTTTTGGCCTCTCACTCGAAATGGTGATTTCTCAGTGTCCTCGGGCTGGGATCTCAGCCGTGACCGGTCCTCTCATACAACCTGGGGCGAGAAAATTTGGAATTCTAAAATTCCTCCCAAAATATCAATGCTGATCTGGCGAATCATTAGAAATGCGGTGCCTGTCGACGAGGCTGTCAAAGCTCGTGGGATCCAGTTATCGTCCCGCTGCAGCTGCTGTGTGGAGGAGCAGAACTGTAGTCCATCTGTTGAATCGGTTGATCACACTTTCTTATACAGTGCCCGTGCGTCTGAAGTCTGGCAATTTTTCGCCAGGATTTTCGATGTTAATCTGTCAAATTCTGATTCAGCGCTGGAGCCTCTGTCTCGCTGGTGGAATTCCCATTCGACTTAAGCGTCATCTGCTCCCTTCCGCCTCCTCATCCCTTGTTTTATTCTCTGGGAACTCTGAATGGCGAGAAATGCATCCAAGTTTGACAACAAAAGGTGGAGAACGGCAACTGTTATTGCTCGCATTGCTGCCTGGCTGAGATGGATTATCAATAGTTGGAATATCCCTTCTAGAGGGGCCACCCATAGCAGGGCTTTGTTCAGCATGGGAATCTATTCCCACCCGCACATGGATCAGTAATCTCAGGTGGTGTTTTGGATGAAACCGCCGTTTGGTTGGGTAAAACTCAATGTCGATGGTTCGTCTCGCTTTCTACGCCGGTTATGGGGGGGTGTGTAGAGGCGACAAGGGAGTTTTCGTTTCGCTTTCTACGCCTATTATGGGGTAGCTTTAAACACCAAGGCCGAATTGCAGGCTGTCCACAATGGCATTTTTTTTCTGTTTACATCATGGGTTGAGGAATGTCTAGGTTGAATCTGATTCCATGTTGGTGGTGAATGTATTGATGGGTATTTCCCAACCGAGTTGGCAGTGGAGATATTGGGTCACCAGAATCAAGACCCTCTATAGCAGTGCCTACATCACATTCAAGCATGTCTGTAGAGAGGGTAACGGTCCTGCTGACGGTATGGCTAAATTGGGAAGCAGCAAGCAAAATTTGTCCCTCTTTTCCTCCACAGGTGACCTACCTCGGGTGATTAGGGGTCTTCTTTTCCTTGATAGAGTGGGGCTTGGCTCGATCCGGAAACGAGGTGTTAAGTAACCTTCGTTGGGTTTCCTTCGTGTTTCCTTCAGGGGAGCCTCTTGTGTTGGGTGGGGTGTTTTCTGGGTGATGTTCCTTTGTAAATTTTCCTTACGATAGGTGGTCCCAAGCCGGGTTTTTTAGATGGCTCGTGGGATCACCCGAAGTTTCTCAGTGCTTGTATCTTCCTCGGTTTTCCTTGATATGAAAAAAAAATGTTTTAAAAAAATAAAAATAAATAAAGATTCACCAAGCAACTGTCGGAAATGTGTAAGGTTGACCATATAAATTTTTTTGTCCTTGTAGAAGAACTGGGCATGTAATTTCTTCTTCACCTCTTGGTAGGTTTGGATGGAGTTTAACAATAAATTAGAATACTAAGTAAAGGCTACTATGGTTAAGGAATGGTTGAACAGTTGTAATTTATGATAATCATTATTAGCCAATTCACCATATTGCATGGTAAATCGAGTTATGTGCTCTATGGTTGATTGACCAGTGCCACCCGTGAAGAGTGTAAAATCTAGTCGATAATTCATAGGCAAAGGATATTGTCGGGTCATCCATTTAGTATAAGGTTTGTGGTACACTGGGGTAGTGGTGCAGCCGATAACTTGGCCTTCCATTTCTTAGACCAGTTGCATAACCTGATTACGATCCAAATGTTAAGGTTCAGCCACTAGTGGCGGATTTGGTCCTACCGGGTATGGTTCCCCATTGTAAAGTGAATTCCTAGGGGAAGGGTACCCCCCAGGCATTCCTTGATTTCTAACTTCAGGAATGTAGTTTCTGGCCTCCTTTTTAGATCGCATGAATTCGGTAGGCGGAGGCGAATTCCACATACCATATGTGAGAGCAGCATGCGTATTCCATTGCGGGGGAGGAACTAACGATATTGACACTAAGTTTCTGTATTATAATGGAAATCATCCAGCGTTTGAGCATAGACTTGAATTACAGCTAAGAATTGCAGCTACTCCTAATGTAAGATTAGGCTATTGGTTACGTTAAGGAATGTAAACACTGATTATGTTAAGAAACATAAAGGTGATGTTAGGATAATTGAAAGATAGATTTGATTTGTTTGATTGGGTTGGTATGAGATACTTTGTTTTGTTGAACTCCTCTATTACTTATAGACTTCCTTAAGAGAATCATTTGGAAGCATTTGCCCACGTCCAATAGTTACATAACTCCTTCAGCACTGTTTCGGCTTTCCAAACTATTCTTTGACACATGGTCTAGTAACTGATTATTGCTAGACCACATTTCACCTTCGACTGCTCAGCCACGTGAGCAGTCACGTTCCATTCGAAAGACGTCTATTATCTAACCAATTTCAACTATTAATCCTCACAAATCTTAGACATGCTATGTACTTTTCATACAATAACACGTTTTCTTTTCTAATTGATTTTTTGAATGCCGGTAAATAAAAAAGGTACAACAAGTGCCGGCCGTTATTTATGTAAAACTTGCTTCAAATATTTTGAAAAATCCACTGCATGTTGTATATTACTCATGCATTATGTGTATATTTCTCATGCAAAGAGACGTGTACTTTTTTAATGAGTTCTTGTAAGAACGGTAAAAAGATGAGGTACAACATTCTTAGCCATGTAAGTACCTTTATTTGACCTGGTCCCAACTCAAATCCACGTCCAAAGACCCGATGGATGCCTAGACCCGAACCTAAAGAGAGGAGTTATGAGAACCCGCCAACAGTATCCAAACCTGAAAGGCTGGTCACCGGTACCCTAGGACCCGACCCATTGACAGCCATACAATCCACAACGGACCCACACTTCCCATCGAACGTGCACCCATGATCATGTGGGCCCACCTGGGTCCCACAGAGGATCATTGCCCTACAACTAGAACCCTTATCTACCCTCTTCAAACAAACTCCAGAGACATGACAAAACGAAAACTACTTTATTATAATTTATAACCTAAAGTTGCGAAATCTCTGGCTTTAAGAAGTGCCAAACATGCCACCCCTTAGCTGGAAAAGAGCAGATTCCCTTCTTGGAAGATAAAGTGCACTGGCAGACTGTGATGGATGATACGCACGCACTTATAAATTACTGAGAAAATGCCTACATTGACGTACAATTAATTCAATCCAAACCGTCCAAATGATATATATCATTTTAGATGTAGAATTAACTAAATTTTTTGACTTCCATATGGTTATTTGACTAATAGATTGATTGAAATTCATGAGACAGTTAAAATGAAATCTATCCAATGGTCTTATTTCTCAAAACAAATATCCACGAATCAGAGGTTAAGATTATTCAATCAATTTTGGTTTTGGAGTGAAACTTAGGGACAGGTGGTTCTACAATATAATCGGTTTAGTTTGAATTAACATCTGGCACGTATACAATTTCTAAGTGCCTGTGTATCAAGTCTCATACGCAGCCAGAATATCAAAATTCCCTTCTTGGAACCTTCACCTTTCCGGCCAGTTATTGCACTTTAACCACTTCGAGGAGTCATTCCATCCTCGGCCATAGAGGATACTCGTGTTTCCTATCTTGTACGGAAAAACTTCGATACTCTGGTAGAGTGATGATACATGGGAACTTACATGGCTTGAAAGTAATTTTCAGAGTAAATTGTCCAAATCATTCTTCTTAGTTTAGATGTTTAATGAACTAAAAATTAAGGGGGGTGTTTTATGCATGATATTAGATAGGATTAGGTGGGATGGAATTGCATTTGGTCCGTTGCCAATTCCACTCAATGTTTGGGAAGGATGGAAAAGCTTGGAATTAGATTAGATGGAATTGCATTTGTCCCGTCCCAATTCCACTCAATGTTAGTAAGTTGTGTAGGTCTCACCATGATGTGTAGGCTATATCCACATTGTCCACCCATTTTTCGAGATTATTTTAGAGCATGGGCAAAAAAATCAAGTAAATCTAAAGCTCAAGTGGACCCCACCATAGCAAGCTGCGGGGATTGAATACCTACCGTTGAAAACTTCTTTAGGGCCACATAAGTTTTGGATCTGCCTCATTTTTAGGCTCATGCCATAGAATGAGGTTACAAAACAGATGAACAGTTTGGATATAACACATGTGTTATTCTAAATAGTTTCAAATGATGGTGGTATATTTATTCAATGTACCACCCTGTTACAAACATATCATGGAATTAGGGGTGGGCAAAATAGATTCGATCTGGTGGATCCGACATGATCAGACTTGAACCGACGGTCTGGATCGATCAGGATCGGGTTAGGTAATTCAGATCCGAACGAATTTCGGATCGAATTCGGATCTTGGTGGATCTGGACCGACGACCCAACTCGATCCGGAATTGGGTATTATATAAAGGTATTTTAGTTTTTACCCTAACATAAAAACACCTCGCCCGATCGCTATCTCTCTGTCTCACTCTCTCTCTCAACGCTCCAAGCCTCTAACCCTCACCCAAATCGCTATCTCTCTGTCTCGCTCTCTCTCAACGCTCCAAGCCTCCAACCCTCACCCAAACCCTCGCCACCTTCTCTCTCTCTCTCTCTCTCTCTCTCTCTCTCTCTCTCTCTAAGCTCCAAGCCTCCAACCCCGCCTCTAATGCCGATGCGTGTATCGCCGTTTGGAAGGTGACCCCGCACCGGCTAGCTAGCTGGTGTCAAAGCTCTCTGGCCCACTATGATGTATTTTTAAATCCACGCCGTTCAAAGCTCGTACGCATCATCGAGCATCATGTATCTCTCTCCCATTCTCTCTCTATTTCTCTTAAGTGCAGAAATTGAAGAGTTAGAGCTTCCAATTTTGAGAGTTTTAGGGCAACAAATTTAGGGTTTTTATGGTTATGGAATCCATCATTCAATAGTGATTTTAGGGTTTTGAAATAGAAATTGAAGCTTTCTTTAAAGTTTTAGGGACACAGATTTAGGGTTTTGAGATAGAATTTAGGGCCACAGATTTAGAGCTTTCTTTTCTTCTTTTCTACTTTTTCTTCTTCTTCTTATCTCTGTCTGTGATTTTAGGGTTTTGAGATAGGATTTTAGTCGGATTCGGATCGGATCAGCTCATGCACATTCCGGATATGTTCGAGTCAGGTGACCCGGACTCGGTTCTGGATCGGAACGAGTTAGGTCAGGTTATCGAGATTTCGGATCTGGTCGAGTTGGACCCAATCCGATCCGACTCGGTCCGATGCCCAGCTCTACATGGAATTAAGCTTAACCCATGCCTACATAATAATTACACTTTTTGAATCCCATCCCACCTAATCCTTCCCAATACCATGCGCCAAGCACCCTATTTGATTATCGTACTATTATATTGGTGGACATTTACTGGACGTTTAAAAATAAAAATCCAATAGTCCTATTTCAAAAATCAAGTATCCAAGAATCAGAGGTTAGGATTTCTAAAGCAGTTTGATTTTGGAATTTTTGACTTAGAAATAGTTGGTTTCACAATTTCATCAGTTTAGATCGAGTTTAACGTAATCCACATATGCAATGTCTGAGTGCCTGCGTATCAACTGACATACTCTGGCAGAGTATATCAAATAACTCCTCTATGTACAAGTGTGGCCAAGTTTTAATTGATCCACACCGACCGTTTATCTGATAAGGCCTACACTTGATGGATTGCGTCCCAAAATCTCACAGATGTCAAGATTCCACCGTCAGTATTTGAATGTGGACCGTCACCGTATCTTTCATCCCAACCATCTACTCACACGACGCGGATTGAATGGTCAGGATTGTCCTGCTAAGTAGAAATTTGTTATGCAATGCGTCAAACTGTCAAATTATCCAACCATCTGGACGAATGAGCCGTGGGCCCCACATGTACGAACTCAAAAGAAGAGTACACTGAGCTACATCCTCGGGTCGAGGATCGCATAATGTAACCACATAATATGGGGAAACGGATTGGCTACTCCCCCAGCCACCAGCCCCATGGCTGTGGTCGGTGCTCTGTGGGCCCCACCATGATGTATTTATTTCATCCATTCTGTTCATCCATTTTTACACGTAATTTCAGATCTTTATACCAAAAATTAGAAAGAGATAAATCTCAGGTGGACCACACGACAGGAAAACAATAGTGATTGGATATCCACCATTAAAATCATCCTAAAGCCCACTGTACTGTTTGTTTGACATCCAATCTGTTGATTAGGTCATAAAGGACCAGATAAAGGAAAAAAACAAAGATCATATTGATCCAAAACTTTTATGGCCCCAAAATGGTTTTTAAAGGTCTACGCTCATTCAACACTGTTTCCTGTAATGTGGTCCAATTGAGATTTGGATATAATAATTTTTGGTCTCATAAAATAAATGATATGTAAAAATATATGGACGGTATGGATGAAACACATACATCACGGTGGGGCCCACAGAGCACCGAACATTAGCCATGGGGCTGGTGGTAGGGGAGTAGCCAATCCGTTTCCATACTATAGCGACAAATCTCCTTCTCGGCATAATTCCCGGGAAATTTTCAGATTTGGATAGTTTTCTCGCGATATTATCGGGAAAATATCGCTAAAACGAAATATTATTATAAATCACTAATAAATCTAAAAAATTATAAATATTGAAAAAAATGAAAAAACTTAAAATTTCGAATATTTATTTCGTTAAAGTAGCAATAATTTCAAGATAAAAACGCGAAAATTTAAAAGCCTAGAAGGTTTTGAAAAATATGTCGATATTTTAAAAAGATTAGCGATATTTAGAAAATATCGTGATATATTAAAAATCGGCGATATTTATTTCAATGCTTCTTCTCTGCCCTCTATTTAAATGCCCCCAGTCACCAACCTTCTTCATTCATTCATCACTTGCTCTTTCTTTCTCTCACCAAACAAACAAGGGAGTTGCAGTTGTAGATTTTCGTTATTTTGATTGAGAAAAGAGAAGATGGGTTTTGAGAGAGGTGATTTGATAGCTATTCTCTTAATTTGTATGGGGATAGCAGCAAAGGGACAGCTTGTACCAGCACTGATGGTGTTTGGAGACTCTATAACTGATGTAGGGAATAACAACAAGCTGTATACGGTTGTGAAGGCGAATTTTCCACCATACGGAAGGGATTTTGAGGGACATTCGGCTACTGGGAGGTTCTGCAATGGAAAGCTGGCTACTGATTTTACTGGTACCTTATTTTCTATTTATTTCTTTCAATCATATGTATCTTTGTGATCTGTTTGTTTTGTTATTGTTTTGGGTTGTGAGAATGGATGTATGATGAATGTTTGATGGTGATGCAGCTGAGATCTTGGGGTTCAGTGAATATCCAGCAGCATACCTAAGCAAGGAAGCAACAGGAGAGAGGCTGTTGATTGGTGCTAACTTCGCCTCTGCAGCTTCTGGTTATTTCGATAAGACGGCTCACTTATATGTATATCATTCACCCACAAACTCACTCTCTCTCTCTCTCTCTCTCTCTCTGCAGAGGATCTTCTCTTTCTGTGTGTGTGCATGGAGAAAATTCTCTCTCCACTATCTCTCTCTCTCTCTCTCTCTCTCTCTCTCTCTCTATGTGTGTGTGGATGTAGAGAAAATTTTCTCTCTGAGTGTAGAGAATGCTCTCTCTCTCTCTCTCTCTCTCTCTCTCTCTCTCTCTCTCTGCAGAGGATGTTCTCTTTCTCTGTGTGTGTGCATGGAGAAGGTTCTCTCTCCACTCTCTCTCTCTCTCTATGTATGTGTGTGTGGGTGTGGAGAAAGTTCTGTGTGTGTAGAGAATGCTCTCTCTGTCTCTCTCTCTCTCTCTCTCCAAGGATGTTCTCTTTCTGTGTGCGTGGAGAAAGTTTTCTCCCTGTCTCTCTATACGTGTGTATTGATAGATACACTCACACTTTTCAACTTTTTTTTGAAGTGTTCCGACTTGTACCTGTGTATTGCCAAAAAGTAGAATGTAAGGAGTGTTTATCAACTAGGGTGGGTGTAGATATCAATGCCTATACTTTCCCACGTTCGGAGACGGGTTGAAGAACAACTGGTTGGACGACATTCTTATGGTGCAATTAGTGCGTAATTTCTTTCACGTGTGTATAACATCAGATCCGTCCAACAGGTTGGCCGCAACCTGAAGATCACCTACTACAAAAGTCAGATCGATCCGCTCACGAGATGGCCCACACATGTACCTTGGACCGGATTGGCGGTTCTCTACCGTTTCCAATGGAGTGGCCCACGTGATGAGTCACTCATCCTTCTGATTTTTGCATTACGTGTTCTTCATATGGTGGGCCACCCTTTTGGATGGGTTTGATGACATACATGCTTGACACGCTGAAATTTATCAGCCGTACACATGGCATAGTTGTACCAGAAATCCAGACTGTTCATATCCCTGACCTAGCTAATAGCTATGGATGGAACACCACCGAAAACTGCACTCACAAGCTAGTATTAACCATTTGATATTTCCCTTTGAATTTGACCCGTTGTTCTTTTAATTTTAACCATCTATTTGATATCCATTAATTGGATGGCTAGGATTGCTTGATCAATGTGATTTAAGACATATGCTCCATCCATAGTGGGACCCAAGATTTGGATGGTCTGGATAGCTATAAATCACTGAAACATATCATACACATGTATGTGGGTATTTTTGTATGGAATTTGTATTGCTTTATATGATTTTTTGAGGGTTGGGATTTGTTTTTGTAGCGGGCCATCTCATTAACGCAGCAGCTAGCGTACTACAGGGAGTACCAGACAAAGCTTGTGAGGATTGCAGGGAAATCCAACGCGACGGACATATTCTCTGGTGCAATCTACGTATTGAGTGCTGGGAGCAGCGATTTCGTCCAAAACTACTACGTCAACCCTCTCCTTTACAACACCTACACCCCTGACCAATTCTCCGATATACTCATCCAATCCTTCTCCTCTTTCGTCCAGGTCTCTCCCTACACACCCACATGCATACATACATGCAATATAGATATATGCCATCCAACTCGTTCATTGTGTGGACCCCACGTGAATGAAGGGACCCAAGTGGCCACATCACGTACTTTAAAGGTTTTATGCATGATTTCACAATGTTTTGATGGAATGTAGCCCACCTGAGTTCTGGATCTGGCTGATTTTTGGGACATCCCGTCTCCTGGACAGGGGGCATCTGATGTACGGTTTAGATGTGTGGCAATCATCATAGTGGGCCCCACACAGTCAATTCTATGGGATAGTGGACACCACTGGAAAGATTGATTTTGTGTTTGATTACTATTATGTACTAGATAAGTGTGATATTGAACCACGGGCCATTCATGAATGGGACCCATAAATGGACAGCCTGGATCTACTGCCAAATCAACCAGGTGGACCCAAGTCAACACTCTCCGGCTCTCTCATAAATAGACATGCATCTTACACACACATCCAAACCTGTTTGGGTCTAACGTGGCCCCCACTGTCGATGGTGTACAAACCGAGAACCAAACTAATGAAACAAAGATCACACTAATTGAAAGATCTTAACCATTGAATCATATCAATTGAATTTGGAGGTTTTCCTACTAGCTAGGGTCACTTTTTAAGTTGGATAACCGAAAGAAGTAACAATCTTATGAAAACAGAATTTGTATGCGTTGGGAGCGAGAAGGATCGGGGTAACATCACTGCCGCCCATCGGATGCTTGCCGGCATCAATCACTCTGTTTGGAAATGGAAACAATCAGTGTGTGGCTAGGATGAATGGCGATGCAATAGCATTCAACAAGAAGATGAACGACGCTGCTAAAAGCTTGCAGTCGAGTCTCAATGGACTTAAGCTCGTTGTCTTCGATGTCTACAACCCACTCCTCGACCTCATCAGGAAGCCTTCTGATAGTGGTATGTTTTCTTCTTCTCCTCTTTCATATCTCAGTTCTATTTACGTGGGCCACAGTGAATCTAGACCATCCAGCTGGTGGGATATTATAGGGATGGCCCACATGGCAAAGTACAGTTAATGTTCCTAACCATTTGATAATTTGATGGGCCATTGACTGTTTGAAGGCTAGAAATGTTGTTTTTTTTTACACTGTGGGCCATACAATCATACATGGTGGAGCCCACATCAGTTAGAGAAATCTAATGTGTGATTGGATCCACTGCAAAGATATTACGCCATGTATGCATGACATCCAATCCATCCATCACATGCGTGCCTTCGTGTTCCACTCGAGCCCCAAAGGTAAGGTCCATCTAAAGCGCAGGTGGGCCACGCCAGAAAATAACAGTTGGGATGAGGACACCCACTATTAGAAACCTTTCGGATTTTGTGGGACCCACCTTGTTTTGTATATGTGTGACGTCCCGTCAGTGTGGTCACATATTGGCGAGCATACATGTGGGCGGGCCCTAAGGTGGCTGGCAGGCTACTGTGCTAGCAGACTACTATGCACACAGTGAAAGATAAAACTTTATTCCACATCGGAAGTGTCATCTGAAGTTGTGGTGGTTATATGTAGAGTTGCCACCCTATACTGTATGAGGTTTTTTGTGAGCGACTCTAAAAACAAAACCGTGTTATCATACAGTGTGTACGTGGGCTGTTACAATATGCCATCAGAACCATTCCCAAGTCCCCACATCAAACATGAAAACAACAAAATAGGAGGACCGCTCATATAAAAAAGAAGGGTGTTGATGTCAGTTCCAATAACAACCTTTTGGATGTTTTTTATTTAATTCCAAAAGTGAAGGTGCGAAAAATATATGAACCCACTCTAGAAAAAACACTCTCTTTTCCTAATTTTGGTAATACATATAATACAACAACTTGTACATTGTATTATCTAGCGTCCGAACAGAGGGTGTAACTATCAAAAGAGTGTGGGTGTGTTTTTAGAAAATTCATCGCCTACGATACAATCGGCCGCATGCTGACTTGCAGTGCAGCGCATGTTTCTGCCTACATGCTACTTGTGTAGGATCTGTACCATGAAATCGGTGGACGCGGATTTCCTGCGAAAGCCTTCGCAGGAAGTTCCTGCACAAGAATTCTGGGTGGGACCCACCGCCATGTTTGTGGGACATCTACTCCGTTCATCCGTTTGGAGAGATCATTTTAGGATATTTGACCAAAAATGAGGTATATCCAAAACTCAAGTGGGCCACACGAGAGGAATCAGTGGATATTCAGTTAGAACCGTTGAAACATTCTTGTGGTCATAAAGCTTTTCTTCATACTAAAATTTTAGTATTTTCACTTCATCCCATTGGTAAAGACCTTATAAACGGTTTCGATGGCATATAAACATCAAGGTAGATCCCAGGAAGGTTTCAATGGTAGGTATTTCTTTCCCCAATTTTCCCTCTCGTGTGGCTCACTTGAGTTTTGGATCCACCTAAAATTTTATTGCTTGTACTAAAATGAGCTCGCCAAAGGGATGAACGAGGTAGATGTCCCCCAAACATGGCGGTGGGCCCCACCCAATATCCTTGCGCTGGAACTTCCTGCGAAAGGCTTTCGCAGGAAATCCGCGTCCGAAATCGGTGGGCCCTAGCACATGGCAAGAAATTCATGCCAATCCACTCATCAAGTGGACCACGCCCGTACCATTTACAGGCTACCGCATGCGTCAACTACCAAATGTGCCAATGTGGCTATTGATGCATTATCCGAGCCGTCCATCTGGTGAGTCTGTTCGTTTTAGTGTTTTCGCAAAAAAAAAAAAAAAAGGTCTGGTCCACTCATCAGATGGGCCACTGCTAGAAACAGATCTGGAGTCTTTACCTCATCTGTTGATTTTGTTCCCTTAAATCGTGACCCCCCTAATTGACCGACCAAAATTCGCCACGTGTGGAAGCATGTACACGAGTGTGCTCGTACAGGCGTGTGGGCTGTGCAAAGCTCTTTAACTAAGGAGAAAAACATTGATACTCTGTCAGTGATATAATGATACGCAGGCACTTAGAAATTGCACACGTGGAAGATAAGATTATGGGCCCCAGTTTAGATGCATCAGGAGCCAAAAATTAAGATTATTTTGATAATTTGATTATCAGATCGGTGAATGTTTATTGGACGGTTAAGAATGAAAATACCCAGTGGTCCCATTTCAACAGAAAAGGGTCCAAGAATCAGCGGTTAGGATGGTTTAACCACTCTGATTTTGGGACCGTGACTTAGCTGAAGTAGGTTTCACAATTTAGTTGGTGTAGTCTGAATTAATGTATCCCACGTCTTCAATGTCTGAGTGCATGCGTATCATGCTTCGTATACTGCCAGAGTATCTAATAAAAGAGAAACTTGATACGCAGTCACCTCTAAAATTACTCAGATACTGCGAACGTGGTATATAATCAAGTGAAATGGAACTATAGAATTAAATCTCCAAGTTTAGATGTTTCACCAACCTAACATTATTCTTATTTGATTATCTAACCATCTGACTGATAGACATTTAGTGGACGGTTAGAAATGAAAATATCCAACGGTCTTACTTCCACGAACAAATGTACATGAATCAAAGGCTAGGATTCTCAAAGCAATTTGATCTTGCGGTTGTGAATTTAAGACCGTAGGCTCCACAGTTTAACATGGGTTAGTGTATGCCGCGTGTACATTTTCAGAGTGCCTGCGTAGCAAGCGTCATCCGCTAACTAACATGGTTTCTCTCTCGTGAGATCTAAGCCTCTTGATGGGCGTATGATACATTGACACGCGAGGCACACGTGTCATTGGACGTAGAAAGTGGAGGGGCAGGCCTGCGGAGGAGAGCACTGGAAATAACTTACTGCTGTTGCTGTTGCATCGATAAAATAACCTTTTTCGATTGTGCGCCTCATCATCTGACATCCGGCTTTTAGTGCTACTGATGTCGGCAACCTAGCCCACCGCTAACCCTAATATTCATTTGCAATCATGATAAGCGGCACGTGGCAGCGTACCTCTGCCTTTAGGGTATGAATTGGACCGTTTATATAATCCACTTGCAAATGGCGCACTAGGCTCTAGAGCTGGGCAGAGTAGTTGGACCGGGTTAGGGCCGACCCGACTCCACTTGGTTTTGAAATATACCTGACCTGAATTCGACCCAATTCGGTACGAGTCCAGGATACCTGATCCGAACCAAGTCTCAACGAGGACTAAGTCCGAGTTAGTGATAGGTACTAAGTTGGGTCAAGTTAGCACTGAGTTCTAACTTAGGTTGGGTGTCCGAATTGAAGCTTCTCTACTAGATACATGTCATCTCATGCATGAAACATCAAATCTATTTATTTTAGGTTTACAAGTTGAGTTTTGGACCAAGTCAATGAGAAGTCAGATTTTGGGTCAAGTCGAGTTATTGGGTGACTGGATCTCAATTGAGTTCGAGTTTAGAACGAACGAAGTCTACCCGATTCGGATCGACTCACCCTCTTGGTTCAGGTCGATTCAGGTCTAAACGAGTCCGATGAGTCAAGTCATCCTGTGCCTAACTCTAGGCACTAGTGGACCGGAGGGGATTAGGTGAGAGCCCGGGCTCACTCAAGATGGTGTGGCGTTTACCGTGGGGCCTACCTTTATGTATGTATTTTAGATCCACATCGTCCATCCGTTTTTTGAGATCATTTACGGGCATTATTCCAAAAATAAAGCAGATCCAATTATCAGGTGGACCATACCATGGGAAACAGTGAACGCCCTACCATAAAAAACTTCTTAGGGCGCACCTTCATGTTTCTGCATTGTTTATTTTCCATCCAATCTGTTGATAAGATCACATAAGTCTGGATGAAGGGTAAAAACAAATATCAGCTTGATTCAAAACTTTTGAGGCCCATTAGTGGTCAATCACCACTCTTTTCTATGATATGGTCCACCTGATAATTGGATCTACTTCATTTTTTGGGATAATGCCCTAGAATGATCTGTAAAAACGGATGGACGGCGTGGATGCAGAATATACAACAAGGTGGGCCCCACGGCAAGGGCCGCACCGTCTTGGGTGAGTTGGGGGTCTCACCTAATCTCCTCCCCTAGTGGACATCTACTTTGGTACAGACGGACATTGTTGCACGTGTGATAGATATCTGCTGTACAAAAGGTTTTGCCTAGTACGTGTGCATTAGGGATGGGGCTGCACGTGCTGAATGTGATGGCCAACCGTACAACAGGACTGAATGTGACACGTGTCTCACGTGCTGATGCAGCACATGCATCACAACTTGGCGCATGAAGAGCACTTGAAGGATGGATGTGGTGTCACATCTGACTCGTGCGTACAAAAAATGGAATGGTCGCGCGTGTGTACTGAAGCAATTCTACCAAACGGTCCCTGATTTTCTTTCGGTGGGTCCCACTTGGTGAATGGAGGAATCCAGCACACGCGTAGTACATGTGGCAGGAATCACACTCGTGATTACTCATTTTCGATTTCCGTGACTGGGACGGCCAGCATAAATGCCATTTCTTTATCCGAAGAGGGCATCCAAGGGCCAAGATTAACAATTAGAATCCTAACATCGACCTAATTGTACATATACTAATGGACGGCTATCTATAATCGTTTACTGATCAAAACAGTCAATCTGATGGTGTGGCCCAAATATCTCCTTGATCATAAATCAGAATGATCCATCCATGATGGGGGCCATCAGCTCAACGGTCTACATAACTGAAATGTGGGCCATGGCTATACAAATAGAAAATCCAACAGTACCTGTCCTTGTGATCCTCAGCCCACATGGATGGTCGGCCAGCAAGAAGCTACGGCTAGGTTGGTTTGGGGCCTTTGGGCTTGTACTCAGCTAATAAGCCCATTGGGTCCAGCGTATTAAAAGTAGCGCTGGACACAGGACGATTCGACTTGTCCAACTCATTCCGACCTGACTTGGTCCGAACAGAGTAGACTTCATCCAATCCGAACTCAAACCGAGTTGAGTTCAGGTCACCCAGTAACTTGACTCAACCTGAAATCCATTATTCCGACCTGACTTGGAACGAACAGAGTAGACTTCATCCAATCCGAACTCAAACCGAGTCGAGTTCAGGTCACCCAGTAACTTGATTCGAACCTGAAATCCAACTCGATCTGAAACTCAACTGTACATTAAAGGAAAAAAAAAAAAAACCCCAGATTTGATCTTTCAGATCTGAGATGCCATGTAGCTGATGGAGAGGCTGCAATTCTAGCAGCTGCACCTAGGTTGGGAGCTGTGATTTCAGCTTGTGGATACCCGCCGCACCCGATCTGACTCAGTGCTGAATTGACCCGACTCGGTAACTGTGACTGGGTCGGACTCGGTCCGGGTTAGTCCAGGCCAGACAGACTCGGATCGGGTCAGGCATGCTGGACTCAGTACCGACTCGGGTTGAGTTTGGGTTAGGTCTATTTCAAAACTGGGTCCAGTCAGGTCAGCCCTAACTCGGTCTGAATCAACTCGATGCCCAGCTCTAATTAAAAGATTTCCAATACTTGAAAAACAGTAACTCAGATTCTCGCTATTAATATCTAATAATTAGATTAAAACTATTTCAAGTAGTAATAAATATTTAATAATTATATCAACAAGGCAAGCAACTCAAACCCGAGTCATATTGAGCCGACTGAGTCAGTAAGCCAACCTGATGATTCATGTCCATTGGTGATTGAGCCACACCCAAGAGCAAGTTTTATGAGACAGCGAGTCACTGAGTTACAAACATGTAGCACAAAAAAAAAAGAAAAAAAAAAAGCACTCATTACTGCATCTTTGTAATTCATGAGATGATTTTTTCAGGCTTCTTCGAGGCTAGGAAGGGGTGCTGCGGGACAGGGACGATAGAGACTTCGCTGTTGTGCAATTCAAGGTCACCGGGGACATGCATGAATGCGACTGAGTATGTGTTTTGGGACAGCTTCCATCCAACTGAGGCAACAAACAAGGTCTTGGCTGATAGCCTCTTGGAACAGGGCATCGGTCTCATTTCTTAGGCAATCCCACACTCATCCATCCTAATCACGTTTGGACACAAAAAGCATTGGCTGATAATCAATCTTTATCTCTCTTCTACTATCATAAGTATTACTATTCTTACACCTAATATATATAGATAATGTATTAAGGTTTTTGTGTTTTCGGCAGTAATGGTTTGTTAGTCTTGTAAGGTGGGGCAGTCGCCTTGAGGATTTCCATGTATGGAATCTATGTACTTGATCATGAGCTTGAATAAATAAGGGTTTGCTTTGTCTTTCACTCTGCAAATTGATTCAGTTCTTTTTTCTTTTTCTTTTTTTCAAGTCACCGATATCTCAATTTTGTTCTTTTTTCTTTGTACGTCTCCTGTTATATGGAAGATAAGAAGGCGGAATGATTCAGTCAACCAAGGACTGCCAACTTGGATGGCTGTTGCCCGAAAATCATGGTAGTTGGAGAAGCCTAATAATCGGATTAGTGTACTTTAAGGTTAAGTGCTTTTGTTAGCTGAGAGGGGCAATCTATCAGGAAACGGGGAAGACTTCTTAAAAGATAGATTATTTGGAAGCCATCATCTACCGATTTTCTAACTATGGCTAATTCTCTAATCATAGTGATCATTTTTACAACATGATCTGCAATAGATGTGCCACCATGGTAATAATGCTCAATCAACAAATCCGGACCCTAGATGCACAACAATCCAAGTGAGAAAACTGAAAGCCCAAGAAAGGAGAAGAGTCTACATTGCAAAGACTGGGGGAAAAAAAAGACGAAGAAAGAAGATAAATCCACCTAGTTGCATTTTCTTAATGTTAACCATGCATGTTAATGGGTTTTTATCATTAACACAACTGGGGAATGCACTCATTCATCTGAGCCATCCCACTAAAATGGGTCATCATTGGGATTGGTCACAATTACATAGTTACATCATTCTGTTGGGTGGACAATTAAACACATTAAACACATTCTTCCAAGAATCCATTCCACCAAGTTAATGAGCTATCTAATCCATGAACAGACCACATTTTGAGGATACATGTTTCCTCGTAGCAGTACGTCTTTGTTGATTTTTGTCAACCAAACACCTTATTTTGTGGAAAAAGGAATCAGAAAAGACCTATTCAATGTGGTTTAGTATATAGAACAATCTATTGATTTATCGAGGATTCTGCATAAAGGGAACTTTTTTCCCCCCAATTTCACGTCATCCACGAAAGGACTGCATTTTGAGGATTCATGTTTCACCAGAACAACTGTCTAGGTTGGTTTTTGTTTTACCAAATGCCTTATTTTGGGAGAGAAACAGAACAGTAACACAAGAATAATTATTATTGAACAACACAAGTTATTATCAACAAAGAGTACTGTTGCTTGTCACATGTCACATACATTCTGATGGAAAATACTACCATGCACTCGCATTATGATGTGTCCTTCATTTGGAAGGATGAGAAAGATGAAAACAAGGCAGTAGCTCATCACACAATATAGCAGGTGGAGCATCTGGGGTGGCACCGAAGATGGAAACCATCTTGGCAGGCTATTACTTTTCCACATTTTTCTGCTAGTTTGCGAAATAACAAGAGGACTGCACGTGTTCTCAAGACAACCGAGCACGCCCCTAGATACCTAAGAAAGTTCAAATCCTGCATTGGAACTAATTGCATAGAGGAGCTTGTTCCTCAAAGTGCTTGGGCGTTTGTAAGTGGGAAGCTGTCCGGACCAAACAAAACGAAGACAGCAAACAGAATGTACAATTTGAACAAGTCAATGATGTAGGGAGGATTACCCAAATAAATTGGAATAGAAGACAGTAAGGATTTTCAATCTGAATACCTTGAGTGTGTTGTAGCAGGTGGAAGCCGATGGAAGACGGTCCACGTCCTGTCCTCCAATCATGGCCCAAAGGGGCACATCACATGCAACCTAAATAAAGTTAAATTCCAATGTCAACTACACCAATGAAGCCATAGCAATAAATATTGGAAGATTGGATCTCAAGTTTTGGAAAATCACAAATAATTTTCAGATGTCTGGTTCTGCTGCCCATTTCATGCTGCAAATATCTTGGAACCAGAATCCTGCTTTGACCATGCACTTGCATTCAATGTAACCATTAGATATTGGTTGTTTGATGCTGAATAGAAACAAGGTTGGCTGGATAATGACACATCACTAGAGGTCGACAAATTCCTGACTTTTTAAGTTTGTGAGAAAGAAGAAATCACATCATAAAGGTTTTAGTTTTATCACAGCCTGATCATATATATATACTTTTCTATAACTCAGTTTTGGAATATATATACTTTTCTACAACTCAGTTTTGGAATTTTTATGTAGTTTGATTCAGAGAATAAGCAAAAAAAAAAAAAAAAAAGGCCCTTAGAAGGAATTTTACAGTCAATAATGCAACTGAGTCTATTTTTCTATGCAATTCGAGCTACTTAAGCACCCGGAAACAAGAGATGCAGTGTTGGAGGATCTGAGGATGTAACAGCAACCTTCCTCACGTCGATCTTTTTCATCCTCATCTTTTTCTGAAGACCAGAAGAGGTGGAGCTAGGCAGTGAGGAATGAGGTGATGTTCGAGAAGCCAGGGGGGTGGGGTAGGCAGTGGTTACTAACATCAAGGGCGGTGAGGCAACTGGAAGAGAGGCTGTGGAGCAGTGAGAGAGGTGGTGGTGACTAGATAAGGGGATATGAGATCGTGAGGCGAAGATGTGGCTGGCTACAGACGGATGCTGGCTGAAGCAGTGTCAATGAGGCATACTAAAGTCAAGACGAATCAGAGACGAGGTGGCCACTTCTAACTCTTCGAATTCAGCCAGTTTCAATTTTGATTGCCAGCTACTTGTCTCATGGCTTTATTTTGAGGAAGAGAGGGAGAGGGCAGGAGACATGAAGAGAACATAGGGGAGGAGAGAAGATAGGATCCTGCACTGATACCATGCTAGTATGAAAACAATTGTATTGCTTTAACGGGGAAGATTCAATAATACTTCAAAGGATTTTCGAGATCTGGAAAAGCAATATAACTTCATGGATGCCATCAAACAATAATTACGATATTTCTATTGTAGTAAATGGTACAAATAATCACTTATCAGCTACAGCAACAAAGGCTTGATTTTGCCTCCCTAGTAACCCTTCTAGAAGCTCACTTTGTTGACACCAATGCATTAACTAGCAACATCAGGTCCTGTTTGGATAGTGGGAAAAGAAAAAAAGAAAAAAAGAAAAAGAAAAGAAGAAGAATGACTTTTCCCATGATGGGATGTTTCACTATGTTTGGAATTTGGATAGGAAAGGAGATATTAAATTTCAAAAGGCCTCGTTACCAATACACCATAGTCAAATTATCATGCACAGGATACAATGTGACCATTGTGAGAGCTTTATGAGATTTCCACTCGCTCTATCCAAACAAGACCCCCAAAAATAGAATCCATGTTTAATAGTGCTCATGGAAACCTTGGAAATCATCATTCAATAATCATAACAATTTTCTTTTCCCACTATCCAAACAGGCACTGATGTTAAAGGTTATGTAGGAAGAGTCATCCAGGTAATGATGCGCTTGTGGTGCCAAGATCGGTAAAAAGGATGGGGATCATGAAGTCCTGTTTTGAATTCAATGTTTAGGGAAACAGGATTCCTAAAGGTGACCACAAATAGTTTAACAAGGTTATGGTGTAATGAACACGAGTGACAAAAGTTGCATATTCTGTGGAAGCCTCAATATCCTACATACTTGGTTTGGCTCAAGTGCCTTAAAATGATACACAGCCAGCCTGACTACGTGCTTAAATTGGGGCCTACAACATCTCCTGAGTCGATCACCATCAAAACTTTGTCCGGTTATTAGAAGTCAGCATCTTAAGTCTTTAGTTCAGTAATTGATTTGCCTTCTCTGCACCATCTCTAAGTGGTCAAACCAACGTGTCTTAATCTGGAAGGGATTCTAATCACTGCAGTAGTTGCCTGAATGTGAAAACAAGCCATGGCTTCAAAGTCGACCTAGCATAATTCTTGAATAACGTTCGTTGCTAACACAGCTTTCTGCAAGCTATCTGCTCCTCCATGGTGGCCAAAACAATAAAGATTTTACCTTTACTTTACGACTCCAGCCTCTGTTTCATCTGGAAGCGAACTTCCACATATGTTGCTTTAGGTCCTATTTAGCTTGAGGGTAAACGAAGGAAAACTAGGGGAAATAAACCTTTGATGTGACATTTCCTCTATTTGGATTACATAAAAAGAGAAGGAAATCTGCACCCTTTCCTTAGCAAGGGAGTAAAACATTTTTTTGCAAAAAGTACAGTGGTAGGAAAAGAGGTTTCCCTTTGATGTGACATTTTATGGAAAATTGGAAGAAAAATAGGTTTTCCTTTGAAAAGTGCAACCCAAAAACTGAAAAATGCAAAGGAAAGAATATTTACTAGACCTTTTCAATAGGAAAACAAACAAGTGCAATTCCTTCCTGTAGTATTGATGTCAGTTTACAATCTGCATGTCACAATTCTACTTTCCCTTTACTTCCCATAGTTTACGCCCAACCAAAACACACCCTTAGGCTCGCCAATGCACCTTATAAAGTTAGGCATGTGGTCCAATAACCAACATATTTTTTGAATTTAATCAATTAATGTTTGTGCTAACCGAAATCCAATGGCCAAAGCTTCGATTAGTTTGACACCTTGATGGGGACATTAGAGGACCTACTTGGGTGTACCAGAGACTAGGGTTATACATGAACCGAGTTAGCTCGGTTAGCTCGCTTGATTCGACTCGGTTCGAAACTGAGTTCGAGCTGATTTTTTTAGCTCGAAAAAATTTCGAACCGAGTTCGAGCTTGCCCGAGCTCAACTCGACTCGGATCGAACCCCAACTCGAATCGAACTCGGATCGAACCAGTTTGGTGACTTGGTTACTTTGATATTGATGTTGCTCACCAAGTGTTTGATGAAATGACTTTGGTTGGTGGCAAGGAAGGTATGTATATAAAACAAATACCCCTTTTTCTTGATTTTGATGTTGCCTACAAGGTGTTTGATGAAATAGCTGTAAAACTGCTGTTGTTGTTTTACATACAGTGAGAATTTGAAGGTGCGGTCCATGTGTTTGTGAAAATGCTGCACAGGTGAACTCGGCTCGATCTTGGCTTGAACTCAGCTTGAACTAGCCCGAGCTGCTGACCGAACTGAGCCGAGTTCGAGCTGGGGTTAGCTAGTGGCCGAACCGAGTTGAGTTTTGCCAAGCTCGACTCGATTCAACTCATGTACACCTCTACTAGAGACAGATGCGACTACCCACAACAACGCAATTTTCTCTGTGGATGGGAGACGAGTTCTAGATGGGGCTCATCGGGCCATTTTGAGAACCCCACATGCATTGGATGTGCATCAGGAATACCCTACTTTGGGATGATGCATTTGGGCTACTTAGGAGAACATTTTAGTCATAGGATTTATTTGATGGTTGAGATTGATAATAAGTGTTTTAGTTTCCTTATTTTGAATGATAGACCATTTTACTTAAGTGCGTAGCATAATTGTAATTATTTCAAATTTTTATTACAAAAGCATAGGGTGGGTGGATGTTCAACCCTAGTAGAGATATTGAGAAGAAAAAAAAAAAAAAAAGAGGAGACAAGCTCTCTTGTATGAAGGAATTTTCCTACTTGTTTTTTAGGGTTTGTGAGAAACCCTCTCGTACAATTGAATTGTGGAAAAGGGTAAAGGGTTGTTTGGTGGTGAATTTCCCAAGATGCATTCTTCCTCTCTCTCTCTTCTCCAACAAGGTATTATTCTTCTTTTCTTGTCTTTCTCCTTCCCCTCCCCTTACAACCTTCTGAACCCATCAAAACCCTACCCAATCCACCCTCTCTCTCTCTCTCTCTCTCTCTCTCTCTCTCTCTCTCTCTCTCTCTCTCTTTCTCTCTCCTTTTACCTATCCACAAGTAGACCCGCACGTGCACGCGCACGCATGCACGTGCATCCGTATGGGCAGCCACGTGTGGGCCCTCGTTTGGCATTTTCCCTCTTTGATTTCCCTACAAACTTAATCCCTAGATCTTTTAAATCCCTAGAAACCCAATTCCTCAAATCTCCATCCATGAATCCAAAACCCTAATGAAATTTTGATTATTATTATTATTATTTTTTTGTGAAACTTTCTCCAAACTAGAATTTTGCTTGCATCATTGTCTATCCACGTGGTTGTTGTACTACCCACGCTAGATTGGATGTCCCTACTTCCAAGTGGGCCACTATTGAATTAGGTTATATTTCTGTGCACTGTGTATGTGATAACCTAGGACCTGCGTGTTATAAATATGAGTTTCCGAATCTATTATATGACTATGTTTGATTTTACACGTTCATTGCTGAAATTAATATGTAATTTGATCTCTCATCTTGTATCCTAGGGTAGTTTCCATTATCCTACATCACACCTACTTGTCGGATAGCACTATAGCGACTTAGTCTACTATCAACATCGATATAATTACTGTATAAAGATGAGTGTGTTAAGTATTGTGAAGAACATGTGAGAGAAATCAAATTTGCTCAAAACCTATCTTACTGCATGGACAAAGTATAAGCTTTTGTTTATAATGGTGGCATTACCTTTCAACTCTCTAAGACTGAGTTACAGATGATTTGTTAAATTTTCAGACTTTCGAAGACTATCATCTAAGCACTCCAAGGATGTGATACATGTTACTTTGGAGTGCTTTACATTACATTGAAGTGTTAATCCAATGTTTTCAAATAGAGGGTTGGAAAAGTAGCAAACTTAAGCTTCCACCAAATGAAAGATGCATCATCGAAAACTTACTATTATAGCTTTGTAATTGAAATCTGAGCAAGATGATGATGTCTTATTTCTGGTCAATTTAAGATTTGTGGGGTCTAAATCAACTATGAGCACCACAATTAGCTGTAACCTTTGGGAGTAAAATTTTATTGACATGATGATGAGGACATTTGAACACCATACCAGAGGAGGGTAGAGCCAGTCTCCTTATGGCTAGACGACCATTATATGGGGCCCACTTGGCCCAATTCACATTCCTAGCCACATTGAAGACCCCACGTGCATGTTTGTGCATCTTTAAGGACCCCACACTAGGAAGATGCACGTGGGCCTTGCATATAGGAGCTTCATGAACACATCGGACCATTGGATTTCGACCGGGGACCATTCTGACAGTTGGTTCATCATCATCAGACATCTTGATCGTGGACCCCATGGGCCACGAAATAGTTTAGTTGTTTAGTTTGTTTATATGTTTTGTTATTTTTTATACCCCATATTTATGTTGAGATTAGGGAGTTAGGAATAACTTTTAATTCTTTAAGCGTCTTTATGTTGAGAATCTTATCTGAGAGCGCCTTTTTGTAAAAGGTCTTTTCTGATACTATAAAGGGTGATTATGCATGTTATAAATGAAAGAGATTTTTCTCCCTTTGCTTTGAGATTGAGAAAAAAAAAAAAAAAAAAATTATCATGTGATTGGATTGGTGGTGTGACACCACGGGGAGCGATTCCCTAGTTATCTTTTCTATTTTTCTCTCTTCTCAACAAGGTATTATCTTCCTTCTTCTCTTTTCACTTTCTCTACTTTTCCCGAACTCTCTTCTTTGATCTTTATTTTGTCTCCCTAGAACCCACATCCAATAAAACCCTAACTTAGATTCTAGAATCCCAAACCCTAATCCGTAGACCCTAATTTCCAAAACTCCCAATTTTATCAAACCCAAATCCCCAAAATATAAAAATCCCTTGTCCAAATCATAAATCTCTAATTCTCACAACTTGAAACCCATATTCCCAATTCTTGAAACCCTAAGTCCTAAAACCCTTAACCCAAAATCCCAACCCAAAACCTCTCAAAACTTCAACTCTAATGTTCCAACCTAAATTCCTTAGCCTAGAAACCCCAAACCTATTTCCCACATTCCCTAGCCTTTAAATCACCCTAACATATCAAAAATCGTACAAGACACATGATTTCCACTGAATCCAGAATTTACCCTATGCTAAGATGGGGGTTCTATCTCCCATAGGTCTTGGTTAATTAGTAATTTATGAGATTCGCATAGTGGGATTTTCATAGGCTTGAATTTCGACATGTTATAAATCTAAAATTTCTGAATTTATGGCAAATTAGCTTTATTTTGTCGTTCCATTGCTCTAGTTAATTTGTCTTTTAATTTCATGACATCTTATTGGGTTAAATCAATCCATTATGCATCACATGACTAATGTTGCCCACAAGTGACTAAATAATCCTAAAAATAAGATAATTGCAATGTTATATGATAAGTTCAATTCCAGGCCCCAAAATGAGTCTTCAGGTGCACTTGATTAAATCAGAGCCTCTTGCACAAGTTTAAAGAGTATACGTTTCAGCACAAACCATAGTAGGAAGTTGATCACTTTGCATTTCTAACAAGTATCACCAAAAATGCAGGTTCACATTTGTGAACCAAATCAAAACCAATCATACTAATTGAGGTGAAAATCCTCAACTTGACTTAGCTCTGAACCAAAAGAAAATTATTTGAAACTAATCATCTTGCTACATCTATCAGATATAATGCTCTCATAATCTGGAACATTTTAAGAGCATAGATGTCCAATAATTATGAAAAGCCAACAAGAAGAGATGTGACATGAATGAAAGTCTCCTAGTGGATGTAAGATGAGGATCATACCTTATGAATGGTAAAAGTTGGCTGCAAATGCTTGAACCCAAGCAAAGGAGCACGAGAACAACTTGTCACGAATTTTAGTAGCATGCAGCGTTCTTTTGGTTCAAATCCTGTAATAACCTGCAAGACCATGATTGATGATTACAAAATATAAGAACAAAAATTCAATCAAGCAGTTTTTATACTGTTGATTGGCATAAAAACCGCATAAACTAATACCAACTGATCAACAAAGACAAGAACTAACTTCTTTAGCTAATTGTGTTACCTAGAAATTTGAATGAAGATGAGAATTTGAAAGGTTAACCAATTATATGATTTGAGGTGTGACGCCAATCGATGTTGTCAAAATTGTTATCGCATCACAAATCGTAATAGGGGTTGAATCATATTGAATTGCAAATTGTAAGATTTTTTCTAATTTTAAAAATATACATATAAAAAACAAATGAAAAAATATAAGTAAATCAGAAAAGATTAAAAACTCATTAATCATCCATTTCCCATCAACGTGTACCAAAAAGGAATACATATCATGATATTATCAATTGAGAAAATGTATATGGTATACATATCATGATATTAAAGGACTTTTTCCCTTGTTTTCTTTTGTTGTCTTTTGAAAAAAATTGACCTTAAAAAACATACAAGAGTCCTTTAATAATTTGGTTCTTTTGTACCTTTCTCAAGTGTAGAATCATGTTAGAAAAAATGGCATTTGATTTCATTGTGAATAGTATCTTGATTTCTTTGTTTTGGGTTTTTGAATATCAAAATCCCTAAATCTCCTCTCTCTCTCTCTCTCTCTCTCTCTCTCTCTCCTCTCTCTCTCTCTCTCTCTCTCTCTCAAAAGAAAAAGAAAAAAAGAAAAAGAAAAGGATATATTTAATAGGGGAGGCATTTTTCATGTTTTATGAGCAAAAGGGTACAAAGAAAGAAGAAAAAATTGAATAAAATTTTTTTAAAATGATTTTTAAGTAATTTTTGGCCCATTTATGTAATCTACGATTATCATACGATTCATACAATTCGTACGATTATCGCATGATTATTTCAGATTTACAATTTGCGTGTATGATTGATTCAAATCGTACACGCATAGGATACGATATGAATCGTACGATTCATATCGTGAATTGTACGATTCTGATAACAATGGTGCCAAACACTAGGGCATTAGACTGCATGAAAATATGGGATTTGAATCGTACGATTTTGATAACAATGGTGCCAAAACACTAGGGCATTAGACTGCATGAAAATATAGGTAGTAGCCCCTTTCTCTGCATACCATAGGGTGATGCTTAGCCACGAAGTACGCTTGCCCATAGGGCTTGATAACAATGGTGCCAAAACACTAGGGCATTAGACTGCATGAAAATATAGGTAGTAGCCCCTTTCTTTGCATACCATAAGGTGATGCTTAGCCACGAAGTACGCTTGCCCATAGGGCTTGACAGAGCAAAGTAATGAATTTCATTTCATTTTGGCACCGAGAAGCTCCATACCCTTCCATAGCCTAAAGGAAACTGACACGTGTAGGTACCACGACATAGTAGTACCTGTAGTAGTACATGCCATTGCCTGAAAAAATTAACAATAGACCATGGAAGAATCCATGAGACAACAAATAGCATGAAAAAGCTATCCCACTCCTCCCTTGAAAATGGGCTGTGAATAAATAGATGGTTCACTGATTCCTCATCTTGCCAACACAAGGACCAAACATTAACTACGATTACATCCCTCTTTCTCAAATTGTCTATTAATAGCACTCTATTCCATCCCACCAGCCAAATGAACGCCACAACCTTAGAGGGAGTGCCATAAAACCAAAGGGGAAAGGTATGGTCCTTGGCACCGACATAAGAAGTGCTTGAAATCAAAGAATAGAGAGACTTAACCGAGAACTTTCCCAACTTTGACTCAAGCCAACAAACCCAAGCACTTCCCTCCGAAAGAGACACCCTAAAAGTAGCTTTAAAAGGGCCACCAATTCTTCGAATTCATCCTCTTGGAGATTCGAAATAGAGGAGACCAAACTCCACTAGACATTTCTGTATGTTCTTCAGCCTCATTTTAAAATCAAGGATTTCACCCTATTAGTTTGAATGGAAGCACTTGTAAGGTTTTGATTTTGGACAAGGACTTTTATATTAGGCTGAGTGAAGGTATGCAATATCCCATCTTTCCTTCCCAAGGGACTTCCATCAAGAAAAGCCAAACTCTTGATGTTTTTTTCTTATTGATAGTGAGCACATCAATCTGAAAGCAGTGAAACCAATCTTTTGTGCAAGATCGATTGGAGAAGATATATAATCGCAATCCAATATTTTGGTATCATTGCAATCCGAGGCTGATGAGTGTGGGTTCTAAGAGATGATAAGGACATAATTAAGATGGTCATTTCCAAGATGTTCAAATCAGAGTCTCGAATTAGGCAGAATATCTCTGCTCTGGAGAGGTCTTCCAATACTCTGTTCTTCATCCATATGGCCTTTAATGGTGGAAGGCAACTCCAACAACATCATATGTTGGGTAGGGTTGAAAGTTGGGCAGGTTCAACCCGACCGACCCGTGACCGACCCAACATTGGGTTGGGCTTGGGCAGGATGTATCGGGTTTGGTCTCGGGCTTGGGCCATACAAACACCCACCCGATAAAACTTGGGTTGGACTCGGGTGCCCAACCCAACCCAACCCAACCCAACCCGAACCCAATCAATATATACATTCCTTATAAATTAATTATAATTGAGTGCGGATCGTCTGTGTTGAAGGCATAGGAAATTCCAATGCCGTCAGGTTTCGTTGGTCCACGTCATTTCCAATGACTTAAGCTAACAAGATACATCGGATTTCTCTCTCCCAAATAGATTGCTTGATATACAATACGACGTTTAAAGGAGTAGTTATCCTATATTTTATCTTGTTTGTTTAGAAAAAATGAACTTCTTTACGATAAATAAAATTATAGGTACAAAAATATGTGTATTGAAAATATAATAGACTAATGTAATATTAGCATATATCTACCCGACCAACCCGACCGAGCCCGCTTGGGTTGGGCTTGGGTTGAGAATTCCCAACCCGATGTTGGGTTAGGGTTGAGGTATGGGAACCTTGGGTTGGGCTAGGGTTGAGCACCAACCCAACCCACCCGACTTTCAGCCCTAATGTTGGGATACAGTTCATGTTAGCCTTGCAACTTTGAAGTCCCTCTCTCATCTTTAAAGATACTCAAGTTGTATATTCTACTTAAATGTATCATTCTTGTGCACAAAGAGAGGGATGTGAGGCTACCATTCCTCTCACTAAAGATGCCTTAATGGATTGGATAGGAGCATCCTTTCTTTAATAAATCATCTGTCTTAAAATATCTCTAACTGGAGATGAAGTGACGAGTCACTCCCTATTGCAACCTTGTTGCCTCTGTCCCTCGAGCTTTTGTTTATCCCTTTTGCTTTTTCAATGGAACTGCAGTTATTCATTAAAAATGAATATTTGAATACTCAATGAACTGGCCTCTGCAAATCTTTCATGATCCATGAACCATGCCACAGAAAAAAAGCTTCTGCTAAGTGGATAGTATACCTCTACCAACTTTACAATTGAGAGAATTTTTATTGCATGTTAAGGGAAGCAATACTTGATTGAATAAAGCTTCTTGGCAATACAAAGTGGACCTTAAGAAACCTATTCAAATGATTCAAACCAAGAAAGATGGATGAAGGCAGCATAGGTACCAGTGATGATGGCACTAATCCTCTTTGTATGTGGCCCTGTTGGTTCTATGATGTCTACAAACATCATAAGAGAAGATCCAAATGAACTCAGGCCGTTGGCTTCTTTTTTTTTTTTGGAAAGTAATGATATTTTATTAGAGAAGGACGAAGATGAATCTAAGGAGAAATTACACCAACGATGTCCAATACAAAGGGGAAAGATTATATTCAACAAAGAACAGAAGACATAAAGCCCACTCCATAATATCCAACTTAGCCCTTCTAAACACCTCCGACGCTAACCCATTCATTGATATTCCTACCCCCCATATAGCCCAAATATCTACCAAGAGAGTTAGCCTCCAAATCACCTTCCCTTTTTTCCCTACTCATCCCCCATGCCACACAGAAAAACAAAGAAAAAGTTTTCAATGGATCACGACATCACCCACTTCACTCTAAAGATTTCAAAAAACCTCTCCCACAACTCTCTAGCAAGGGCGCAATAGACAAAAAGGCATTCAACTGATTCTGCATTTTGCATACACATAATACAGATGTTGGGGATACCATCTTCCTACTCTGAAGGTTGGCGATTGTTAATACTCCGTTTCTTCTCACCAACCAAGCAAAAGTTGTGCACCGTAGTGCCAAATGAAAGAAGAGTACCCTCTATGCACCTGGATAAGGACCCATGCATCAAACTATAGAACAATCGAACTGAAAACTGACCCGATCTCTCCTTATTCCAAACCATATGATCCCTTACATCGACAAACAGGTGATAGCCCCGAAGGCACTCCAAAAGTCAAATGAAGTTGGCCACCTCCTCATCTGACGGGTTCCTCCTACATGGAGGGGTCCAAACCACTAGATCTTCAGACAGAGAGAAGCACTGAGTGATGGGAACATCCACATCTGGAGCTAACTTGCACATGGTTTACAACAAGATAGGAAGTGAAAACGACTCAAGCAGTAAGCGGTCCATTTCTATGTTAAAGAAAAAAGGGAAGAAAATCTCAAGAAATGTTGTCTAGACAGGTTTACTAAAAGAACGATGTTTTCTAGTGGCCATTCTATAGTTTGGTTGAGAACTAGGAGATTCTGGACAAGATTTATGCAGTTCAGATTACTGGTATTCACAAGAATGGAAGATCACAAATTCTATCTTGATAGTTTGGGAAGTTGGAGGCAAACATTAGCATACACTGTCCATTTCTCCATTTGCTATTTGATTCCTTCAATAATATTATATTTATAAATATCAAGGAACAAAAGTTTCCACCATGAATGTCTAGTCTTCAACCATGTACTTTCCATGCACCTAAAGTTCCATGCACCAAAAGGGTAAGGTATGAGCAATGCACGTGAAGAGAGGAAGTGAATTACCATATGGAGAGTGATCACATACATTCGAACACATGGTATCTGCGTGGGGCCCATTGTAATGTGTGAGTGCATGTTGGATGATTATTATTTGGATGTAGATGCCACTCCTTGCAGCATCCCATAAGAATTTGGATCATGATCAATATTTGAATGTACAGTGAACATAAGAAGGTGAAACCAATGCATGGTTAGGATTCTACCTACACACCATGGGTGGACCCCACAGCTCAAATGTATAGTAATTACCATACTATACCAGTTTATCAAATGGTTTTTTTGAAGGAAGAGTCATTGGATGCCCCCCCTCTTTTTTTTTATATCTAAAACCTGCTCATGTCCTTTTATAACCCAAAGTTATAGTCATTCTTAAAACTAATTGCTGGAAAGTGTTGCCCCTTGCTGCTCCTGTTATATATGGTAGAGATAAATGTCACATAATTCATGATCAGTGAATATTATACATGCATGAATGAGAAGATTACCACTAGTAGAAGTGAGACATCCTCCTATTTTACAGCCTTGGGAACTAAATGAAAAATCAAATGATGAGTCATGGTATCAACCAATGTTTTAAATATAGACAATATCAGCCGATATATCCTACGATATATCGTGTATCCCTCATGTGCGATACGAAACACACAGGTGGTGTTGATATATCCCACATGTTCGATCCGGTGAGCATTTTCAATTTTTGAGCCCTATTTTTGTTTTTTTTTTTTTTGTTGAAACTATGTTAAATCAATGTCAAATGGTTACAAATCCATTGGTTCTTCATGTTTTGCATGAAAAATCATGGAGTTTGAGCTTTGATTTCGATATCCATTGGTTCTTCATGTTTTCCATGTTTTTTTTTTTTTCAAAATTTTCCTTGAACCAGCTGTCAATTGAGACTAATTTCGAAGTATTTACTAGTGTAGGTGGTCTGATATGAGGAAAATTAGGGAAATTTCCCAAATTTCTCTCAAATTACTGGTAATGTTGCACTCCAAACATGAAATCAATCATGTACAAGGACTGATCTACTGATTTGTTAAGTCCTTGTCAATTTTTGGAAATTAAAAATCATTTTTTAATTAAAAATTAATAACTATTGTTAAAATATTATTATTCTTTTCAAAATTTCCATTCAACCAGCTGTCAATTGAGACTAATTTTGAAGTATTTAGGAGTGTTTGATGAAATGGCTGTCACATACACTCTAAATATTATGCATTCAGTTTGAATATAGTTGCATTCGTTCAGTCAAACAATGCATAGCCTAGGACCCTATACAAAGGAAACCTTTTATGTACACTTCTTTTTTGAGATGTTATGATTTAAAATTGTGTATTAAGGTCTTTTTTAACAATCCCTGAAGTTTCATTGAAAAATTCAACTATTTTCCCAATGTTTCCTAAAAAGTACGACAAATTACCCGATACAAACGATATATCCCGTGCGATAACCGATATATATTTGTATCCCAAGGGTGTGATACATAACGCGATACCAATATTTCAAACACTAGTATCGACTAGTGTTCGAAGTATCGGCATCGCTACAAGTTTCGCTGGCTAGGGATACGGAAACAATATCGATATCGCCGATAATATCGCTGATAACCGAAAATGCGGGGAAACATGGGAAAAACGATGGAATTTTCAGCAAAACTTCAGGAGATGTTAAAATGTATGTACTGGCATATTTAGAAATAAAAAAAAAAAAATTGCAAAAAGAGCCTTAAAAGCATGCGTTGTTGTAAGAAATCAGTCCAACTATCCCATCTGGCCTATTTAACCATCCAACCTTCCATTCAAACATCCATCGATGTTGCAAAATATCAACAACACATGATATTTCATCAAGAAATCATCAACAATTGAAAAGGAAATGAAAGATTGTGATCAATATCACGCATGTTGTGATATCGATAATATCGAGATATTATCAATGGCAAATTGAACACTACATACAACCATGTGCCCAGGAAAAAAACGAAATAATTTTTTTTCTAATAAACAAAATTTTGATGATATCAATATGTTGGCGATATTATTGAAATATCGTCGATACACTTATGATACAAGCATTACTTAGAATTTACATAGTAAAAAATATTGGCGATACATTGGTGATATTGATGCATTGACAATACAAGTGACACTTAGAACTTACATAGTTGAAAATATTGGCAATTATTTTAGCGATATTGATGCGTTGGCGATACTTAACGATACCTTGCTAATACTTGGAATTTCTGATACTACCAGAGTTATCGCTATCACTATCAGTGTTATCGGTATCGTTGAGCTGGAGATAAAGATAATATCGGAGATAATTCGAACACTGGTATCAACACAATATGGCCTAATTGGTTTAGTAAAGCAATCATATAACAAGATTCAAGCAAAATGAAAGGTCTAGGAGTATAAGGAAGCAATAAATAATTTCATGAAACAATTGAAGACTAGGTGAAGGTTCATAGAACCTCACAACTAGTTGACCTGATCCCAACCATTATGCTGATTGTAAGCCAATTAATTGAATGCAATCCAACCTCACCAAGCAGATGCGAAGATCAATGTTTTCAGTATCAATATCGATGGATGTATCGCACCCTTGGGACATGGAAACATATTGGTTATCGCATGGAAAATATTGGATGTATCGCGTAATGTTTTGCGGTTTTTGGGAACATAAGAATATTGGTTGAATTTTCAATGAAAATTCAGGGGATGTTAAAAGATATAATTACACACTTACAAATCAGAATATTACAAAAAATAAGTGCTCATAATAAGTTTCCTTTGTATAGAATTTGAAACTATGCACTGTCTAACAGAGTGATGCAACTATATTCAAAATCACCTAATATGTTAAATGAAATTGACATGCTGAATGCAAGTTGGCGTTGCACAAACTAATGATTAGGGTAACAAATATAT
This sequence comes from Magnolia officinalis, assembly GCA_021015155.1. Classification (NCBI taxonomy): domain Eukaryota; kingdom Viridiplantae; phylum Streptophyta; class Magnoliopsida; order Magnoliales; family Magnoliaceae; genus Magnolia; species Magnolia officinalis. The sequence continues at coordinate 86,857,396 of JAJHSJ010000002.1, read as the reverse complement.
AAGAACATAAGCATGCTTAACCAATCAACTTTAGGGTCCACACCTCCCAAAAGAGTTTAATTGTCCGACTCCCTTCAGAATAGCCGCCTGTATAGCGTGTGTTGCTTCTTAAGTCATCAACATCAAAGTCGTGTTTTCCACCTGAAAGCAGCTGCATATGGTAATTAAAATCAGCAATCAACACAACCAACGGTAGAATACAAAGAATCTAGGGAGAACATAAAGCTATTAAACAACCCTCTGGAAACTAATTACATTCACAATTGGGGAGGAATCATGACATTCCACACAATATTGATTAGGAAATAAATGGAATCAAAATCATGTACTTGTAAAGATGTCAGTTCAAATGGAAAATAAGCAGACAACCAATGACACATTATTTTCAGAGTAGATTATTGTTCACCAAATTTTCCACTACCATCCTTTGCTATCACTTCAGCATTCTCTATTGCTTCCAGTGATGTGAATGACTTGGATGGAATATTAATCAGAAGATTGGGTTTCAACCTAGCTGGTACAGGTTGCCTGGTCCAGAATTAGCAAGTGACTTATCACCTCAACAGCCAAGGAATGGGATTAGATGCTTCCTAATCCAACCCATTCTTTAGCTTATCTTCTAGTTTCTAGAGTTCTCCAGATTTACCATGGAGAACTTATAGGTAAAGTAATCCATCAAGTAACTTTATCATGGAGAAATTATAATCCTCAATGATAAAGTAATCCTTATTTTTGACCAAGCACAATTCAGCACAGTTAAGCAAGCACACTACAATAAGATACTTGCCCCAACTACATAGAAAGATATCAGATATGCAAAGTATGTGGTCTCAGCTGCAGCTTTGACTAGTAGGCCTTTAAAACAACTGGATTTGATAGGACCTACATTTTTTGATGATCTGCAAAAGCGTACATGCCTTTCTGCAGAGCTAGTCTACATATTAAACCCCGCACTGTCTCCCAAAATAACTGCTTACGGGCTGAAGTAGGCAGGTAAGTTTGCAAAGCTTCTTAAAAGCTATTGAAGCAGGTGGGATCATTATACCCAAGACTGACATTTCCCTTTCCATCAGCAAAAATGAGAGAAAGTACTCATCTTCACACTTGTATATGTTGACGATATTGTCATCATTGGGATTCAGAGGTCAAGGGCAATTTGAAGAAAACTAAAAAATAAACTACCTAGTAACTCTTAAACGTTTTGTGGCTTAGGTGAAAAGGTCAAGAAGAGGAATTGTTATAAACAAAAGGGAGTATGCCCTCCACATTCTCAACAATAATAGAATAGCATACCTTTTCTTTTCTTTTCTTTTTAATTGAAGATTAACATAAGAATTTATGTTCAGGAAGTCCAAGGGACCAAAATAGTACAAGCCAACTCATCATCATCAGCATCTAAGCCTTATCCCAATTAATTGGCGTCGATTACATGAATCCTTTTTTTGATCCACTCTATCAAGCATTGTTTTAAATATTGACGATATCGGCCAATATATCCCACGATATATCTTGTATCCCACCTATGCGATACGAAACGCACAAGTACTGCGATATATCCCACATGTTCAATCCAGTGAGCATTTTCGAACATCGATGCTCTTATTTTCTGTAATTCATGATAAATTAGTGTCAAATTGTTACAAATTCATGATTTTTCATGTTTGGCACGAAAAATCATGAATTGGGAGCTTCGATTTTGAGATTTGGAGGAGATGGGCCGAGTTGTGAATTTTTTTTAAAAAAAAAAAAAACAAAATTTTCCAATTTCTCACAAATCGTTTACAATCTGTGTTCAAACATCACATTAAAAATGTTTATAACCTAATCACTAGATATCGGCCGATATATCCCACGATATATCTTGTATCCCACTTGTGTGATACGAAACGCAAAAGTAGTGCGATATATCCCACATGTTCGATCTAGTGAGCATTTTTGAATTTCGATGCTCTTATTTTCTGTAATTCATGTTAAATTAGTGTCAAATTGTTACAAATTCATGATTTTTCATGTTCTGCATGAAAAATCATGGATTGGGAGCTTTGATTTCAAGATTTGGAGGAGATGGGCCGAGTTGTGAAAAATTGAAAAAAAAAAAAATCAAAATTTTCCAATTTCTCACAAATCGTTTACAATCTTTGTGTTCAAACATCACATTAAAAATGTTTGTAACCTAATCTAGTGATTCTTCTTTTTCTTTTGAATGTATTGCTTCTATTTCCACACCTCTTCTTACATTTATAAATCATATGAATAGACATTGAATATACTTGCATGAATTCAGTTAGACAATACATAGATTAGGACCCCATACAAAGAAAACCTATTATGTGTACTTGTTTTTTGTAATGTTTTGATTTATAAGTGTGTATTAATGTCTTTTTTAACAGTCACCGAAGTTTCATTGAAAAATTCAACCAATTTCCCAATGTTTCCCCATGTTTCCAACAACAACGATACATTACACGATACAACCGATATATCCCATGCGATAACCGACATGTATCCATATCCCAAGAATGCGATACGTAATGCGATACCGATATTTCGAACACTGCTATCAAGGGCTAGACTACTGAATACAAGCGAACTACTAAATTTAATTAAAGATGATGAGCGATAGGGCTGATAATGGGCTGAGCCAACCCATGGGTTTTCAGGCCAAGCTGCCATTTAGGCCAAGTTTGGCACAACCTTTAGACCCATGAGATGGGCTTGGGCATAAAACCCCGTTTATCTTCGGTTTGGGCTTGGACTACTCTTGGCCCAGCCCAAGCCCATATATAGAAACATGCTCAAAGTCCCAAACTAGTGTTTGAAGTATCGGTATCGCTAGAAGTTTCGCTGGCCAGGTATACGGAAACAATATCGATATCGCCGATAATATCGTTGATAACCGGAAATACGGGGAAATATGGGAAAAATGGTGGAATTTTCAACGAAACTTCAAGAGATGTTAAAATGGACATATTTGCATATTTAGAAATTAAAAAATTGCAAAAAGAATGCATATATAACAAGTTTCAATTTAATGGGGCCTTAAAAGCATGTATTGTTGTAAGAAATCAATCCAACCATCCTATACGCCATATTTAACAATCCAACCTTCCATCCAAACGTACATCGATATTGCAAAATATCAACAACACATGATATTTCATCAAGAAATCATCAACAATTGGAAAGGAAACGAAAGATTGTGGTCTCAATATTGTGCATGTTACGATATCGAGATATTATCAATGACAAACTGAACACTACATACAACCATGTGCCCATGAAAAAAAAGTTGAAATAAAAATTTACTATTGAAATATCGTCAATACACTTATGATACAAGCATTACCTAGAATTTACATAGTCGAAAATATTGTCGATTACATTAGTGAAATTGATACGTTGGCGATACATTGCTAATACCTGGAATTTCTGATACGATCAGCATTATCGGTATCGCTACCAGTGTTATCGGTATCGCTAAGCTGGAGATAAAGATAATATCGGAGATAATTCGAACATTGGTCCCAACCCTAGCGTCATTTCAATAGAAAGAGCCCTTCCCAATCCCCGCCAGGAAGAGTGGATATATCCTCAAAACGTCAGTTGTTCCTTTCAAGGCAAAGGGTTCAATATGCAACCAGAAAAGCAATCTTCCATCTCTCTTTTCCTAGCCTCCCTCCTCCCCCAACTTCCCAAGAGCAAGGTGGTCATGAATGTGAGCCGAAACTACCCAAGTCACCTTAGCTTGCAGGAGAATGCCATTCCAGATGAGAGAGGAGAAAGGGCAATGGATGAATGTATGGTCAAAAGACTCCGTGTCTGCCATACAAAGGGAGGAAACATTTGAAAGAACGAGGCCTCTTCTAGAGATTATCGATGGTCAGGACACAGTTCCTTGCAGCCAACCAAAGAAAGGAAACAACTTTTGGGGGAGCTCCATAGGTCCAGACCATGGCAGTGCAACTGGGAATTGGAGGAGCTTTAGGGGAGGCCAAGGCGGTGTAAAAAGTCTTGACAGAGAACACCCTAGACTTGGCAGGGGACCAGACAATGGAATCTTCAGCCTCTAAGTTAATAACAAATTCCTGCAACCAAGAAAAGGGGGATTTCAGCTCCTCTATTTCATTTTCTCTGAAATTCCTACGAAATGAAGGGGACCAAGCTCCACCCGAACTAGTCAAGGAGTAGCACTCAACCACAGAAGCCTGAAGGGAGGAAGCGATACAGGCAAAGGCAGGGAAGGAAGATGCAAGGGGTGGAAGACCGCACCAGGGGTCCAACCAGAAAAGGATATTATTACCATTTTCCACAAAGAACGAGATGTGTTGGAACACCAAAGCTCCCACCCTATGGATCTCTTTCCAAAGATTAGACATCCTACACATGGATGAGTTTTTGGATCTCCAACCACCTTGATCAGCCCCATACTTAAGCCCTGATAACAGATTTCCACAGGGCCTCCTCTCCTGAAGCAAACCGCCAAGTTCACTCGGGCAAATTTAACTAAATCTAAATGCTTTATAATTGCACCGCCTTCCTAGATAGGCTTAAAGACCTCATCCCACCTAAGAAGAGGAAATTTTATAGAGACAAACCCCCCTTGCCATAGGAAATTCCTCTACGGCCTGTCAATCTTGGTCAACACCAATTTAAGACAACGAAACAAAAAAAAAAAAAAAAAAAAAAAAAAAAAAAAAAAAAAAAAAAAAAAAAAAAAAAAAAAAACAGGGAGATTGGATAGGGAGTCTTTAATGAAAAAGTCTCCCACCCAAAGAAAAAAGGTTGCATTTCCACGAGGAAAGTTTCCTCTCCATCCTCTCAAGGACAATATCCCAAAGAAGCAAGGCAGATTTACCAATACAAAGAGGAAGCCCGGGTAGGTGGAGGGAAGAGTTCCCACTCGACAGGCAAAAGCAGAGGTGAGCAAATCCCTCCTATATATATATATATATATATATATATATATATATATATATATATATATATAGGGAACCGTATTGTACCTTCCATGAGGTCGAGTGCTGGCAGCATGTTATTCGTCAAATGGTGAAAATTTTTATAGGAAAACTGAATAAACAAAACCGCAAGAAATTTATGTGCGAAGCCTTTCGCTGTTGGAAGATCATGATCTATAATTCTGTGTGGGGCCCACTATGATGTTTGTGATAAATCCAACCCGTTCATCCATTTTTCAAAATCATTTTAGGACATGCGACCAAAAATGAGGAAGATCCAGAAATTAAATGGGACATATGAGAGGAAACAACGGGGATTTAGTGACCACCGTTGAAACGTTCATATGGCTACAAAGTTTTGTATTGGTTTATATCCGTGGTGTTTTCATTTCATATCAGTGAAAATGACCTTATAAACGGTTTGGATGGAATATAAACACCACGGTGGAGCCTAAGAAGGTTTCAATGGTAAGCATTCCTTTCTGCCGTGTTTCATCTCGTATGGCCTACTTGAATTTTGGGTCCTCCTCGTTTTCAGTATAATGTCCTAAAATAATCTCTAAAAACGTATGGACGGGTTAGATTTCACATAAAGATTACAGTGGGCCCCACATAATCCTTTTGCAAATCTTAATAGAAAGGCTTTAGTAGGAAATCTGCTTAGCTGGTTTGGGAAACGTACTAGCTACTCCCCTGCCACCTGCCAATGGCGGGTGGTCGGTGCTATATGGCCCCATGATGCTATATGTGTTTCATCTATACCGTATATATGTTTTTCTAGATCATTTTATGGTAATAATACCAAAATTGGAGTATATCCCAATCTCAAGTGGACTACATTACAGGAAACAGTGTTGAATGGGCGTTGACCATTAAATATTTTTGGGGGCCATAAAAGTTTTGGATCAAGTTGATCTTTGTTTTTTTCCTTCACATGGGTCGGCATGACCTAATCAGTTTGGATGTCAAATAAACAGTACAGTGGGCCTTAGGATGATTTTAAGCGTGAGCATCACTCTCCACACTTTTTTCTGTGATGGGGTCCACTAGAGCTTTTGGTTTGCCTCATTCTTTGGATAATACCATAATATGATCTCTCAAAGTGGATGAACGGTGTGGATATAATACATACATCATGCTGGGACCCACAGAACTTGGTGACGTCACTTCAGCTACTCAACCTCTAATAGTGGACCAGATATTGGTATCAAGCTTCCTTTTTGTCTTCAGTCCTAAAATGAACGCAAAAAATGGATGAATGGGGTAGATTTTTCATAAACATCATGGTGGGCCCCACCTTAGTTTCCGGTGCTAACTTCCTACGAAAACTCAGAGCAGATTGCGTCTCGAGAATATAGGGGTGAAGTGCGTATTCCAGCGGGTTTCCTGCGGACGTGAACTAAGCTACTGACGGGTTGAGTAGCCAAACTGGCCACAGAAGTCATGTCACTGAATTTTGTAGGCCCACCACAATATATGTGTTGTATCCACACCGTCCATCCATTTGGAGAGATAATTTTAGGGCATGATCCAAAGAATGAGAAAGATCCAAAGCTCAAGTGGACTCACCATAGAAAACAGTCAGGATAGTGACAACCACCGTTGAAACCTTCCTAAGGTCCATCATGATGTTTATTTGAGATCCAACCTATTCATGTGTTAACACATACATGAAATACAGAAAGTTCAAATATTAGCTTGATCTAAAACTTTGTAACAATTAGACGTTTTTAACGGTGGGCGTCACTCTCTCCACTATTATCTGTGGTGGTCCACTTGAGCTTTTGATCTGACTCATTCTCTGGATCATGCCATAATATGATCTCTCCAAATGGATGGACGGAGTGGATACATAATATACATCATAATGACGCCCATAAAACTTAATTACGTAACTTCAGTAGCAAGTCCCGTTACCGAACCTGTCAGTAACTAATCCACGTCCGTTTCCTACCAAATTTCGTTCCGTTTTGTTTATTTAGTTTCCTTGTAAAATTTCCTCACCATCCGGCGAATAATGTGATGCCAACTGTCGACCTCATGGAAGGTACAATATGGTCGAGCGTATAGTACCTTTTCCCATATATATATATATTTCAAATTCTCACTTATTAATGTAGTTGGACTGTGCATTTCGACGATTTTGGGCGATATTCTGACAGTATTTATCGAAAACATCAGCTCGATTGGCAGTGGTAGGTGGAGATAATTCCGGCGATAATGTAGTGATATTGATTTTAGCGAAATTTTCGACGATTTCTTGCCAATACCCGGAAGGGATACGAATTTCTAGGGTTTTGTTGTCGTTGGTTCATCGACAACGATAATATCAATGATATTATTGATTTCTTGGCGAAACTTCGAACACTGCGCTAGATTGGAAGTCCCTACTTTCAAGTGGGCCACTCTTGAATTATTTTATATTTACGTGCACTGCGTATGTGATAACCTAGGACCTTCGTGTTATAAATCTGAATTCCCAAATATATATTGTGGATATGTTTGATTTTACATCTTGATTGCTGAAATTAATGTGTAATTGATATCTCATCTTGCATCCTAGGGTAGTTTCCATCATACTACACCTGCGATACCGAATATCAAATTACACACTCGGGGTGGGTAGTCCATGTGAGATAGGTGCCTCATGTGAGGCAGAACCAGTTTTTAAATTATTGGCGATAATATCAAATTATCATCGATAATATCAGTTTCGCTACACCTGCGATACCGAATACGCAAGTTTTCGTTTCCCTTCCAAATGTCGGCGACATCTCGCCGATTTTATCATTGGAGTCAAAAAACTGAAAATATCGTAGATAAAGTCGATAGTATGGACCTACGTAAATCAGCAAAAAATTGGGGAAGAAAAAGAAGGAAAAACGAGCCTCCTTCTTCCTCCTTTATGATATGTGTAAGTCCATAGAAAATCGAAATAAAAAAATTAAAAAAATAATAATAATAATAAATACACTTCTTCTTCCATGCAACGTCTCTCTCTCTCTCTCTCTCTCTCTCTCTCTCTCTCTCTCTCTCTCTCTCTCTCTCTCTCTCTCTCTCACACACACACACACACACACACACACACACCCTTTTCTGTCAAAGAATTGAAAAGGCTCTCTTTCTCTCTCTGTTTAGAGAACGGAAAAGACTCTCTTTCTCTCTCTTTGGCAATAAATTAAATGAAACTTTAAAAGCTCTCTATTGAATAAATTAAATGAGCCATTAAATGACTCTCTTTATGTCATTTCCAATAGATGAATACTGTTGTGTAATTAAAAATGAGGCAGGCTATGATTTTCCCTAATCTCTTCCAAAATTATCAAATTGGGGCACAATTTTTTATTTTATTTTATTTTTATAATGAGGAAGGGATGATCTATCAAATGGCCATGATTTTTTATTTTTTCAATTTTTTTTTTTATTACTGAAAATTGCAAAAATTATTTATTTAATGTTAATTTAATTATTTAATCATTTTTTCTTTCAATGGGACCATTGGGTCCCATTTTTTAAATGATCATGACTGATAGATACGCTAACCTGACTGGGGCCCATGGGGACCCATAGGGGGCCCATTTAAAGAAATTAAATAATTATTTTTAATTATTTTTATTTTTATTTTTAAATTACAAAAAAATAATAAAAAAAAAAAAAAAAAAAAATTAATGTAAAAAAATATTTTAAAATGTATCATGTATCATGCAATGTATGTATGTATGGTTATTTGGATGGATGGATGGATGTATAGATGCGATGGATGGATGGTTCTATGGATGGATGGATGGATGGTTGGGTGGGATGGATGGTTGGATAGATTGATGGGGTGGATGGATGAATGGTTGGATGGGATGGACGGATATATGGGGGGTGGATGGATGGTTGGATAGATGGGATGCATGGTTGGATGGTTAGATGGATGGATGGATGTACGGATGGATGTATGGATGGTTGGATGGATAGATGGGATGGATGGCTGTTTGGATGTGATGGTTGGATGGATGGATGATTGTTTGGAAGGAAGGATGGTTGGATACATGGGATGGATGTGATGGTTGGATGGATGGGATGGATGGATGATCGTTTTTATGGATGGATGGATGTATGGATAGATGGATGGATGGATGGATGGATGTTTGGATGTGATGGTTAGATGGATAGATGATTGTTTGGAAGGAAGGATGAATGGATGCATGGGATGGACGGTTGGATGCGATAGATGGATGGATGTGATGGATCATGGCTAGATGGATGGATGAATGCGATGGATAAATGTGACGGTTGAATGGATGAGATGGAAGGATGATTGTTTATATGGATGGATGGATGGGATGGGATAGTTGGATGTGATGGATGGATGTGATGGTTGGATGGATGAATGAAAGGATGGATGATTGTTTGGTTGGATGGATGGATGGATCACTGTATAATGTATGCATTTGCATTATGCACATTTCTTTGCTTAATTGATTCTTAATTAGGTATGAAGGATGGAAGATAAGCATATTTTTTAACTCATGTACTTTTACATGTCTTATTTACTGTACAATACCTATGTTTGTATTGTATAAAATCATTTTGGTTACAATTGGACTAATTTCTTACAATCACATACTTTTAGGTCCAAATTAAATGAAAACTTATTATGTACACATTTTTTTTGTAATTTTTTAATTCCTAAATATGCAAATATGTGTATTTAACCATCTCTTAAGGTTTCATTGAAAAATTTCACGTTTTCTCTATTTTTTCCCATGTTTCCCTCGCATTTCCGGTTATCAGCGATATTATTAACGATAACGATATTTTATCTTTATCTCCAGCCCATGAAACTTGTAGCGATACCGACAACTAGAACACTGGGCGGAACCCATGTGATGTGGGGCCCACAGGGGGGGTTCGGCTGAGGACCTAACCCATGGGATGTGGGGCCTGGGCTATGAGATAAAGGGATTGATTCACCACGCTTAGAGCAAGTGGTTAGTTGTCCTGCATCAAAGTGGTATCAGAGCAGGAGGTCTCGTGTCGAGACTCCACCGGGGGTGATCAATGCAGGGGCATTTTCACACCGGGCTCGAATGGGGTGGCTTGTGGGATGCAGGGGCACACTCGGGGTGAGGTGGGTGCCTCATGTAAGGCAAGCCCCACCCATGTAAGGTGGAACCCATGTGATGTGCAGCCCACGAGGGGGGTTCGGCCGAGGACCTAACCCATGACATGTGGGGCTAGGCTATGAGATAAAGGGGTTGATTCGCCACGCTCTATCAGTTTGAGCTTTTAAAGCAATTGGTTAGTTGTCTTGCATCAATGCAACAGCATAATCCGTGTTCCATTTACCACTGTGGTGGGGGTCCCTGTACGCCACCACATCTGCAACCGAAGGACCCTAAAGGATGATCTTGTCGTGGCCCAACTTGGAATCCTCATCAATCAACATTTTCCAAACGTTTTCATCGAGTTGACGCCGTGCCGCCACCACCCCCATCCTAGAAGGCCCTTGAAGAAAAACCTTGTCGTTCTCACAAATCCTTCCATCTCCAACCACTGATCTCTATGTTTCTTTCTTTGTGCTCCAGGTTTCACGATCCCATCCATGATGAGCACAAATCTCTTAATCCCAAGCTTCCCTTTCTTGATTCCTATATTGATCTTTTTCTCGATATCTTTTCTCCACGCAAAATGGAAGCTTCTTTCTTAAATCAATGGAATCTACCTCCTTGCACATCTGCCAAATATCACCCAATTGTTATGGTGCTAAAAGTCAGAATCCCATTCATTTTTATCCTGTGTGAAACTCATTGTGCGTGATCATCATGAACCAGGTCATAGGAAAACCTCCAAAAAAATGCTTGTCCTTGTCCCTCAATGCCAAATCATCGACACCTAAGACCGACATCTCAAGCAAATAATAATTCATGTAGATTCAATAGTTAGCAAACCTCCACTTGTCCATTTCCCAAATTCATGCGTTCTCAGTATGTGTCAAAAAAGTGATCTTGGAAGATCTCTCATGAAACCAAGGTAAGTATCATTTGAAACTAGTACATATCAATACGTACTGGCATCGACCATGAACAATACGGGTGTATCAGCCCCATATCAGCCCAAAACAGCCTGTTACAGGCGATATGTGGTGATGGTTAATGGCACGGTGGTGAATGATACGTTACTCTCTGCGTGCATGCGGGTGGGTCTGTGTGTGTGTGTGCGTGTGCGGGGGGGGGGGGGGGGGGGGGGGGGGGGGGGGGGGGAGTGATATCACAAGTAGACAAATCACTCTATGAGAACTCAGAACTTGCAATTGACCATAAAAGGCACTTGTTAGGGGGAGAGAGCATATGTTCTGGTTCCTCTAGTAACAGTTGATCAATACCACATGCTTAAACACAATACTTCCTGATGAGCTACAATTGAAGTCGGTAATCCCATATCATCTTTTGCAAAAACACAACCAGATCAAGTACATGTTAAAATTAAAATACCTGATTGAACTCACTTGCATTAAATAAGCTCAACCAAGACGGTGATATAAGATCGATCAAGCCTCTATAAAATGCATTTGCCAATGGCAATATCTGCAAGTCAACAATGAATGCATGTAAATCTGCATGCAACATAAGATACAAGTTTGATAGCTTAAACCAACTCCAGCAGTGAATTGCATACCTGTCTGTTAAGCTTATAGTCTGCAATTGCATGAACATACTGCAACTTATTCTCATTTGTAACAGCCATATTTTTTCCACCAGGTTTAAGCTCAGTGACAACCCGTTGGCCAAGTAACTCCTCGGTAACTGTAAAATCCAAAGAGAGTTCCCTGACATCACCTTCATAATGCTGTAGCAGTAGAGCAGAGTCAGCAGAACACTAAAGAAATATGCATGGAAAAAACATATGCCAGTGTTTTATACTGCATGTAAATCGTCAAATCAAGCTCAATGAAACGGATGGAAACACAAACTATTAGTCAGGTTCAGCAAACTCAAAAGTTATCTGAAAGCAACTTTCTAAAGATGCAACACATTCAAGGATATTTGCAACTATAATAGAATACTCATGCAGACCATCCTACAATTCAGTAAAATTTATATTAGCTCTTAACTGTCTCCTTGAATATGGCTTCTTCTTTTTTTGGGGTCGATTAGAACATGTGAGTTTCAATACTCTAGGTTGCTCGAAAATATCTTAAAACAACTGGTGCTCTGAATAGAAAACACCTCAATATCATTACTTGATCACAGAAATGAACATCCCTAAATGATGCTTTGTTTTAGATTTAGTGTAAAGAATGCAGAAGATGTGGCAAGAACTACATTTGTGTGCTTTTAAATGAAGGTCCATCCATACTCGCATCAAGAAAATGCAATGAGTAATAATGACAAGCATGATCATCACCACCATTATCTAAGCCCTATCCCAATTGATTGGAGTCTGCTACATGAATTATGTTCCACCATTCCACTCTATCAAGGACCATGTGCTTAGTAAAACCATAAGGCATCAAAATCTTTTCTTGCTACCTCACCATATCCTTTTTGGCCTTCCCTTGCCCTTCTATAGCCTTCAACTTGAACCAACTCACTCCTAAACCATGCAGTTATTGGGCTCCAATGCATATTGCCAAAACATCTCAGACTACTTTCCCTCATCCTATTACCTACTGGGCTACTCCTATCCCTCGAATGCATTCATTTTTAATTCTATCCTTCCTCGCCTTGCCACTCATCCATCTCAACATCATCATCTCATCTACACTCATTCTATGAACATGTTGTTCTTCGATTGCCCAACACTTTGTCCCATAAAGCATGGATGGTCTTTATAATTGTCTTAAAAAAAATATCCCATTTAGTTTGATTGGTTTGCAGTGATCACATACAACTCCAAAAGCACACCTCCACATCATCCACCTACTCTAATTCTATAAGCAAAATCCTTCTTAATCTCTGTTCTCATTAATTATCGGCCCAAGACATGGCAAATGTATAATAATGATGGTGATGATGATAACGACAAAAACAATAATAATAACACTTATTATATTTATAAGGTTTGCTAAGCCCACATGTGTATAAGAGAGCCATATAGATGCCAATGTTTTAAATATCAACGATATCGGCCAATATATCCCACAATATATCTTGTATTCCACTTGTGCGATACGAAACGCACAGTTAGTGCCGATATATCCCACATGTTCGATCCGGTGAGCATTTTCAATATTTTATCCTTTTTTTGTTGTTGTTGAAATTATGTTAAATCAGTGTCAAATAGCTACAAATCCATTGGTTCTTCATGTTTTGCATGAAAAATCATGGACTTGGAGCTTTGATTTTCATATCCATTGGTTCTTCATGTTCTCCATGTTTTTTTTTTTTTTCGAAAATTTCCTTCAACTAGCTATCAATGGAGACTAATTTAAAGCATTTAGGAGTATTTGATGAAATGATCATCACATACACTCTAATTTCAAAATTTGAGTGTAGGTGGTCCGATTTGGGAAATTTTGGGAAAATTTGGGAAAATTTTGAAATTTCCCCAATTTATCCAAAATTGCTTGCAATGTTGCACTCCAAACATGAAATCAAGCATGTATGAGGGCTGATCTACTAATTTGTCAAGTCCTTGTCAATTTTCAAAAAGTAAATATCATTTTTAATTTAAAATATTAAAATATTATTATTTTTCAAATTTTCTCTTCAACCAGCTGTCGATTGAGACTAATTTCGAAATATTTTGGAGTGTTTGATGAAATGATCATCACATATCCTCTAAATGTTATGCATTCAATTTGAATATAGTTGTATTAGTTCAATCAGACAATGCATAGCTTAGGGCCCTATACAAAGGAAACCTATTATGTGCACTTCTTTTTTGAGATGTTATGATTTAAAAGTGTGAATTAAGGTCTTTTTTTTTTTTTTTTTAAACAATCCCTAAGGGCTTCTTTGATATTCGAGTACATTGGTAAATACCCTACAATGGGGGTAATAATTATTTCCTTGTGCATTTACAACATTTTCATCCGTACTTGATTTGACTACCTACTTTTTGGACACGAAAATCGAGAACATTGCAAAATATCTATGGGTCCCATTGTGATGCATTTCACTTATCCACACCGTTCATCCATTATGCCAACTGAATTTATGGCATGAGCCAAAAAACGAGGCATATCCAAAGCTCTAGTGGACCACGCCACAGAAAAAAGTGAATCAAACACTTACCCTTAAAAACTTCTAAGGGCTTCTGTTTCTTTTGGTATGGGCTACTTGAGTGTTGGATCTACATAATTTTTCCGCTCATGTCTCAAAATGTTGTGGTAAAACGGATGGACGGAACAAATATGTCATACATGTCACCGTGAGGTCCAAAAATTTTAACTAGCACTTTTGAACAGGTTTCCAGGGGAGGAATTTCCAAATGGGTGAAAGCGTCACAATTACCCATTTACCCGGCTATTTACACTTGCATTGAAAAATCAAACAGGCCCTAAAGTTAAAAAAAAATTCAACCATTTTCCCAATTTTTTCCCCATGTTTACCAAAAAGTGCATGTAACGTCTCGGAAAATTCCATACAAATACCCGAGTACCACCTCAGGCAGAAATCGCACAGGCCCAAATCCTTTAAAAATTAGACAAAGTTAACTAAGTGTTAAACTAGATTAGCCACGAAATCCGTTTGAATCGCTTTAAATACGATCTGCAAGACCCAAAACTTGTAGAATCATTGACGCTAGGTTATCCTAAAATCTAGGATCAATCTCATTACCCAGTTGCTCTCGGGAGCACATTGAAACTCCGTATCGGATCTGGACCGCACGTCGAAAGTCCGATGACCACGAGATTAAGCGTTTAGGACCGCCTTGCTGGGCTTGATAACCATCTCGGAGATCAAATCCAGATAGTGTCCCACGGCTATTCACTTGAGCCCGGAGTGAAGAGTATGAGAAAACGTAGGCTTCTTTAGAAATTAAATCTAATTTAAGTAATTTGAGACTTGTCGCTTGTGGGCCTGATATAAGCAATCAGACCGTCAGAATCTGACCTAAATACACCCTCGGATCAGGGGAAATTTCATACACATGTCCGTGTACTTGTAACCCCGATCGAGTTTCAGTGACCGTTGAACTAAAACTGGTCCGCCACATGTGATCTGAGAACCCGACTGGAACGAAAACTTAACTCGACCTAGATCCAAGGTCAGTGAGCTTAAGTCCGACCTTTGGCTCAAGGGGGGGCTCCAGAAGTGCTCCAGTGAGACGGAACAGACCTATTTTGGCTATAACCTAAGTATACCTTGGCCCTGAGTCTAATTTGGAGTGTTTTGAGCCTATATAAGGACCTTAAACCCTCACTCTCTCATTCCATACGAATTTGAGAAAACCTAGAAGAGAGAAAGTGTGAGAGAAGTGGGAGCATCTTCCTGATACTCTATCTTGCTGATCTACGTGCTTAGCCACCATCTTCTAATCGCTTTTCCGACGATTCCGGCTTCATTTCTAGGTAAGAAAATCCTAACCCTAACCTGTTTTATGGTTTCTATTGGTACAAGTAGCGAAGTAGCTGACTTACCATGTGTTATAGGTCGTCATATCGACGTTGACGAAAGCGTAGAGTTTCTATTAAATTCATTACGCTTCTACGGCATAAGGTGCGGACTTTAGACGTATAGGTTAAGGTTTTCAAAGCTTTCAATGCCAGATAATGATAGATTCATGATCTGGATGCCATTTCACATGTACAATGCGACGTTTGTTTTACGATTCAGTTACGTATACAAAATATGGCGTTTAGTGTATTCTGTATATTTGTAGAAAATACCGTATACGTACGAAATATGAAAGTGTGTTTGCCATGATTAATCATTGTGTACATGCTATATATATGTGTAATACTAACTCGGCAAAAGGATTTGCCCTAATACATGTTTTTGCTAATATACGTTATGTATGTTAAATAAGTGTATTCTAAGTGTTTGTGAAAATGCTTGTAAGAGTAAATACTTAGATGATTGTGCTTTAGGTAGGTGTTGGGATAGGATTCTCAACTAACTTAGAGATGTATATGATTTCCTCCATGTTGGTTGTTTAATTTAATCGCTTACTTATGAAATGTATATACTTGCATTTCCTGTTTATATTGTGTTTTTATAACATGCTTATTCACATGTTTGAATTGTTTTGTTAATTCTGCTTAGACTACTATACATGCCTTCTGGATAGGACTTGAATGCGATTGGGGCTATGTTATAGTCCAGGCGGTCGGTAACAGACTTGAGTTCGTGGTTGAGATTCATTCGCCACGTAGGACGTGTTTGACGAACCCGAGTCGTGTGTTGGTCGCCGGCAGTGGTTAGGCCACACGAAGTGTTTATGCACTTCATGTCGATCGATACAATGTACGCTCGTGCTATTCGGGCTCGTCAAGTAACCCGATCTGCCGATATATGTTCACCATGTATGGACGCCTCTATTTGAACCTAAGGTATCCAACTCACCAGTGAATCCTGTTAACCTTGGTACCTCGATCCGCTAAGACTCATGAGCCGGACATGGTGGTATGGGACACCGTGGTCGAGCTGTCGGCCTACGCTGGGGCGATGTGCCTCCCCGTAGTGACCAGTGAGCAACCTAGACTCGTGAGCCGAATACGGTGGTATGGGACACTGTATTCGAGCTGTCGGCCTACACTGATAAGGTGATGGGGGAGTAGTGTAACGATTGCGTGTAACAGCCCTGTCAGCCCTTTGTAGTGACCTCGAGCATACTCTGAATCTGCGAAGGCGACGAGCCTTCCCGTAGTAAGCAGAGTATAAACTAGACCTGTATTGATAAGGTGATGGGGGAGCGGTGCAACGAGTGCATGCAACAGCCCTGACAGCCCTTTACAGCGACTTAGAACCGCATCATCGTATGAGATTATCTAGGACTGACGACCCTAGAATGGATCATTGTTTGAGAATGATATAAGGGAGGTACCTTAGTTTCCCAATACTGCTGTATGAAAAGGACTAATAATAACTCAGTAATCACGCTCATAACATAGCACTGCATGTGCCTGACATTGTGGAGCACTGAGGGATGAACGCATGCCGCAAACGTAAGATGGTGTCGCATGAGGGAGGTTTGACAAGGGCATGCATCATGACTGCATTCCATACTTGCATTAATAAGAGTATTTAGGAGTGTTTGATTGTACTACTTTATCATTACTGCTTGACTGAATTGATAACATGTTAACCTATACTTTATTGTTACACTGAGTTAGCTACTCCCACGTTACGGGACGGTGTTCTGGACACCCACCAGACTCTGTCTTAGATGCAGGTATCGACAAGACACAAGAGGCTGAGCCTGATTACTACGATGATCAGGATGAGTTCTCCTACATGCAGTTCTCTGGAGGCTTCGCTTAGGCCATTCAGATGATGGGGCTACAGGGTTTACTATTATAGTTGTACCACTCTTTCTTTTGGCATTTTGGTTTTGAAACTAATACATGTATATGGTGACTAAGTAAAGTGTTCATACTCTGGAGACCGATTGTGACGTTTTTGGCTTTATGTACATTTATATACATCTTTCAGTCTTCCGCTTGCGTTTTATAACTTGATCTGGAGTATGAATTACTGTTTTGGTATAATCCCACTCATGATTAATGCACTAACACAGACAACATTCAATCATAAGCATTTATGTTGCATAAGTGATGTTTTGGAACTCGGGTGTTGAGTTGCTACTCGACCCCCGATTTTCAGGGCGTTACAGTGCAATAAATTACCTGATACAAACGATATATCCCGTGCGATAATCGATACGTTTCTGTATCCCAAGAGTGCGATATGTAATGCGATACCGATATTTCAAACATTGCTAGATGCCACACTAAAGTTGCATGAAGTGTCAACAAATTTCGGTGCAGGAGCAGGGAAGCATCTCTTTCAAACTGTAAACAAGTATTACTAAGTAGAAGCGGGAGCTAGAAGGAGAGTCCAAAGTGGGGATTCGAAGTGGGAGTAGTAGCTAGTTAGAAGGATGTTGCAACTTGCAACTAAGCTCCACACCATGTGCGTAGCACAAATGTTTGAGATCCAAGCCATCTAACGGGTGAGTCCTGACCTGTAGATTCCCATTGTCTAAAAGAACAGGCCAATCCACTCATCAAGCATGCCATGATGCCACCAAAAGGAAGGCGTAGAAAAAGTTGGCCAATTTTTTTGTCATCCATTGGTTTGTTAACTATAGCTCAATGTTTAGTTAAGGGCTTTTGCATGGAGGGACCTATCTGATGGACAGCTTGGATATTGAACACGTGATACTTTGGCACATGTAACAACATGCACATGGACTCCCCTTGTACATGCATGTGGGCTTACAAAGATCCATAATAATGATAATATATAAATCTTGAAGGAAAGCACAAAAATCTTTAATCTTGGTCCTTAACGAATTCAAACCACCCAAATGCCAACAATTACTCAATCTGAAGCTTTTCACCTTCCTACGCAACATATCCATGGAGTTGATATGACCTAATTTGCATGGAAAGATAACCAGCATGAATAAAATCACTTTGTAGTCGAAACCTCGAAACTAGGGCAGAAAATATGATCAATTGGAGACGGGGACAGCTTTAAAACTTTAAACAACTAATGACTTGAAGAATAGGCTTTTCAGGCATTTCATGGAAGTATTAGTAGAAAACTATGGATAGAAAAACAACAATAGATTTGTTTTGCCATTTAGCACAGATCGAAATGTAACAGTAATCAATGGGGCCCACTAATTTCTCTCTGAACAATATGCTTAACCAAAACTGCTACTCATTTTTTTTTCATATTTTCTGCCAATTTAAGACACTTCTAGAATACTCACAGGCCAAGGAATTCAATAACAGGAACGGTGGCCATAATGACCAGCATTGTGGCCATTACAATACAGACCTTACACCCCTTAACAGCCATGACAGCCCTGTAATGGTCTTTTTTTATAAAGGAAAAAATGTATCAGCCTCGTATAGGTCCAATCCCTGTATCAGCCTGTGGTGTGCCTGTAATAGCCATTATAGGCCTCTTTTTTTCTTTTTTCTTTTTGAAATTATGGCCCCATATAGCATAACAGGCATAATGCTACCGTTACATAACCACCGTCATCATGTTATTAAAAATATGGTTACTTTACGCCTGTAAAGGCCGTTAGACAAAGGAAATGGTCACCCCTGTTACATAATCCAGTGGTAAATCAGTTTGTTATAGGGCAGATACCTTGTTACAGGGTGACACAACCACAATGGGCCATATTTGAAATTTCAACTTTTCTCTCCTTTTCCACTTCTATATTCATGTCAAACATGAAGGAAGCTTAGAAACTAAGTTTAAACTAGATGTAGGATTAGTTTTCTTTTTAGATTTTTGAAACAATGATGATATTTCATTACAAAGGCCAACGCCAAAGATTATACAAATATTCAAATATACAAATATACAAATGTACAAGCAAACACCCTATCATAACTTCCAGCTAAAGCTAAGTATTCGACACTTCCGCCCACTACTTTACATTAAGAATCACCTTCCTGATGACATCTATAGGTCTGCCCTTTTTATTTCTAAAACACCTCTCATTCCTCTCCCACCATAAAGCCCAAAGAACCGCTGACAAGCTTAGCATCCATACCCTTTTCCCCGATTTCCCCATCATGCCAAGAAAAATTCCACTATCGCATTCGGAAAAAACCAATCAACCCCAAATTGCCGAAATAGATGTCTCCACATCTCCCTTGCGAAGAGAGTGAATAAAGAGGTGATCTACCGATTCCACATCTCTGTAGCACAATAGACAAACATTGGGGAGAATCATATTCCTCTTACACAAATTATCAATTGTTAAGACTATGTTCCTCCCTACAAGTGATCTGAATACTGCCACCTTCAAAAGAGCACTGTATCGCCAAAGCCAAAACATTGGAAGTATTCCATCGAAATCATGACTATCACACAGAGACCGATAAAGAGATCTAACTGAGAACAATCCTGACTTCTCTCTTAGCCATTTTATGTAATCCAAATTTGAGAGCCTCAAAGAAATCTTCTCTAGCATTTGAAGAAGCTGCAAAAGTTTTTGAAACTCTTCATCAACTAGATTTCTTCTACACCACGAACTCCTAGTGACTAATTTGTCCCTCATTGAGAAACAACTACGGACCTTCATCCCTCTTCTTCCCTAGCTAACCCCGCTAATAAGGGAAACCTCTCACACAGCTTCACCTTCATGTCTCCTACCCACCTAATCCTTCCAAAAGTTTATACTTTTCCCATCCCCCAAACTAAAACCTATACCTTATCACACTTGATCTTTCAAAGCCGCCACTGATTTCCATAAACATGAAGTTCAATACAATAAGGATACCTTCGTCCACCATCCCCCTTCCTATACCCCATACTTATTGGATAAAACCTCCATCCATTTGGCATCCCTTTCCTCCCCAAATCTCCATACCCATTTCCCCAACAACACTAGATTCATCTCCTCTAACTTCCTAATCCCCGCTCCACTTTGCATCGTCGATTTACAAACCTCCTCCCACTTCAAAAAGATGGAACTTTTGTTCCTCTCCCGACCCTTTCCATAAAAAAATCCCTCCTCTTTTCCGACATCTTACGAATAGACTTTGGGCATTTAAACATTGACATGAAATACACTAGAAGATTTGACATAGACACTTTGATCAGAGTCATTCTCCCACCCATGGATAAGTACCTCGTTGTCCACATTGACATCTTCCCATCGCATCGTTCGAGTACTTTGTCCCACATGTGTTTCGGTGGTCTCCCAATACATAGTGGTAACCCAAGGTAGGTTGTCAAAAACGATACTTACCCACAACCAAACATTAAGGAGAAAGCCTGGGACTCTTCTTTTGAAGTCCCAACCCCAAAAAAGCTTGTTTTTTATGAGATTCACCTTTAAACCAAAAACGACCTCAAAATTGACTATGATAGAATGAAGATTTTGCACAAAGAACTCCTCCACCTTACATAATGAGAGTTTCATCCACATACTGAATGTGTGAAATATAAAATTTGGAAGTATTTGTTAAAATTGTGACGCCAAAATCACTATTGGGTCTATTCACTTTTCTGAGCCCATATGACCCATGTTTCACATGCTAACAAGGCCCTTGGAGGGGAATTTTTGACATTTTCCACCTGAAGGGGTGACTTTTAGGGTTAGTTACGTTCGGGTTAAGAGTGAGTTACGATTTTTTGTTGTTTTTTATATTTTTTGAGAGCCTTCAAGAGAGAGAGCTAGGGTTTTGCCTGTGAGTTCTCTCCATCCCTGTAATCTTCTCTTAATAGTAGATTGATCGTCGCTTTGTGCCGTGGTTTTTTTTTTCCCACAAGGGTTTTCCACGTAAAAATTGTGTCTCTATGTGTTTGCTTGGGTTTTCGTTTTCTCTTGTTTGTTTCAATCCAAATTAAGGTGCTTCAGCAAGGCTGGATCTCTAACAAGCGGTATCAAAGAGAGGTTGGTTTGTTAGTTTGGATTGGAGTTATGGCGTTAAGGGGATTGAATGTGAAGTTCAAGTCAGAGAATTCGCGGGTAAAAACAACTTTGAACTATGGAGATTGACGATGAAAGCCCTCTTAGTTCGCAAGGGTTGCAGTATGCACTCCTTGGGAAAGCGTATCATTCGGAATCTGTGAAGGAAGAAGATTGAGACGAACTTGATCAAAGGGCAATTACTACAATTCAATTGTGCTTGGCCGATGAAGCCCTTTATAATGTCATAAATGATATGACTACTACAAGTTTATAGGCGAAGTTGAAGAGTATTTACATGACAAAATCCCCCACCAATTGTCTATTTCTGAAGAGCCAATTTTATACTCTGAAAATGGCGGAAGGGTCGTATCTATCTGAACATATTAGCACGTTCAACAAACTGGTTTGCAAGTTGATGAGTGTTGCAGTAAAGATCGAGGAAAAAGACAAAGCCCTAATTTGTTGACATCTTGACCCAAGTCATTCGAGTATCTGATCGATACTCTCTACCATAGTAGGGATACTTTGGACATCGAGACCGTTATCGAAACCCTTCAGTCGAAGCAGTTGCGACAGCAGAGCAGCGATGAAGGTACATCTGCAGATGCATTGTTCGCTTGGGGAAGACTATCTGAGTGAGAGGAGAAAACCGTGACCTAGATCGAAGTCAAGAAATAAAGGAAAGTTGAAGTGTTGGAATTGTCAGATGATGGGACATTAAAAAATGACTCAGTTTTCTAAAGCCCGAAAGGATGAGAAGTTAGATGATTCGTTGAAGGAAGTTAATTCAGTTGAATCTGGTGAAGGCTCAGATGGTTGTGATGTATTGTCGGTGACCAAGACCGGGAATTTCTATCAGGATGGATCTTGGATACAGTGGCATCGTACCATATGTGTCCTCATCGGAGTTGGTGTACCACATATAGCGAGTATAATGGTGGGTTGGTTCTTATGAGCAGTGATCATGATGTTTGATGGGGGGGAGCGTACTCTAATAAATGTGAGGCACGTTCCAGACTTGAAGAAGAATTTGATCTCTCTGGGAGCTCTAAATGCAAAAGGGGCTCTTATAATGGTGTCCTGAAGGTTTCAAAATTGGCTCTTATAGTAATGAAGGCACAACGGAGCAGTAATCTTTACCGGCTGATCGAAAATACTATATCTGGTGGAGTTGCAACATCTATAGCGGATTCCACATTGGCACGTTTGTGGCTGCATGCCTAGGCCACATGAGTGAGCGGGATATATGAAGGTACTTCTTGATCGTAAGTTAATTCCTAGTTTTAAAATATCTGATTTGGATGTATATGAGCAATGCATATATGGGAAACAGCCGATGCCGCGTTTTAAAACCGGTAAACATGTCAGTAAAGGGTAGCTTGATTACATGCATTCTGACATGTGGGGGTCGTCACCTGTTGTTTTTGGAGGAGGATCATCTTACTTTGTTACATTTATAGACGACTTCTCTAGGAAAATTTGGGTTTATATTTTGAAACATAAATCCGATGGGTTTGTCACTTTCTAAATGTAAAAAGCAATGGTTAAAAAACAGACAGGGCGAAAAGTGAAAGTTCTGAGAATAGATAATAATAAGGAATTTACTTCAAGAGAATTTGATCAGTATTGCAAGAATGAGGGAATAATCGGACACAACACAGTGAGGCATACACCAGAGCAAAATGATGTGGCAGAACGTATAAACCAAACTCTTTTGGAAAGGTCTCGAAGTATGTTGAGCAATTATGAGTTGAGCAAAGAGCTTTGGGCTGAAGCTGTTTCTACAACTTGTTATCTGGTGAATAAGTCTCCCTCTACAATTATTGATTGCAAAATTCTTGAGGAAGTATGGAGTGGTCAGGCAGTTGATTACTCGGGTTTGAGGATTTTTTGTTGTGATTGCTTACTCTCATATACTGTCTGTTAAGAGAAAAACTAGACCAAAGAGCAAAAAAGTGCACCTTTGTTGGCTATAGTGATGGGGTGAAAGGTTACAGGTTGTTAGACCGTACTTCACAGAAGATCATTATTAGCCAAGACATCAAATTTGATGAAGGGTTCCTTGTTTCGGAAATATGAGCAAAAGGAAACGGAAAAGTCAGTTGTTGATGTGGAATTAGACAAGGGTGAGACACTTGAGGACCTGAGCCGCAGGTTAAGGTACAAGAAGATGTGGAGCTGCCACCTGTCAGGAGAAATCCACTGAGGGATCGCAAGTTACTGTTGAGATACAGGGATGACTCTAATGTTGCATTTTCTCTCATTACAGATGAGGGGGATCCATCCATCCACTTTCCAGGAAGCTTTAAAAGACAAAGATGCAAAAAAAGTGAATGGTAGCTATGCATGAAGAGATGAATTCTTTGTATAAAAATCAAACATGGGAGCTAGTTGAGTTACTCGTTGGGAGGAAGGCGATTGGGTGCAACTAGATATTCCGGAAGAAACAGGTTAGATATAAGGCCAAATTGGTAGCGAATGGATATGCTCAGAAGGAAGGTGTTGACTTTAATAAGATTTCCGCGCCAGTCGTAAAGCAGGTATCTATCAGATTTGTATTGGCTCTGGTTGCCTAATACAATCTGGAATTGGAACAATTGGATGTTAAAATTGCGTTTCTACATGGGGAATTAGAAGAGCATATTTACATGAAGCAATCAGAAGGTTTCGAGGTGCAGGGAAAGAAGGATCTTCTTTGCAAGTTGAAGAGGTCATTATACGACCTAAAACAGTCGCCTAGGCAATGGTATAAGTTTGATTCTTTCATGTTGAGCCATAGTTTTACTAAAAGTGAATTTGATCATTGTGATTGTTTTAGAGCACTGAGTAGAAAGGAATTCATCATTCTAGTGTTATATGTTGATGATATGCTTATTACTAACCATAACATGTCTGAAATTGACATGTTGAAGGCTTGGTTATCCAAAACATTTGAAATAAAAGATCTGGGGCTATAAAGAGGATTCTTAGCATTGATATACACAAGGACAAGGAGAGGAGCAGGCTATGGTTGTCTCATGAGTATCTTGAGAAGGTTCTAGTCAAGTTTGGACTAGAAAACGCGAAACCCATTACCACTCCCCATGCCGCTCACTTTCAGCTTTCTTTGGAATTGTCCTATGTCAAATGAAGAAAAGTGGTATGCCTCGTGTGCCCTATTCGAGCGCAATTGGCAGTCTTATGTATGTCTGGTCTGTACGAGACTTGATATTTGACATGCGGTTGATGTTGTGAGCAAATACATGTCAAACCCCGGGAAGCAATATTTGGAAGCAGTGAAATGGTTACTTCAATGTATAAGAGGTACGACGGACTACGTCTTGTGTTTTGGAGATTCAGAGGAGAGCTCATGGGATATGTTAACTCGATTATGCAGAGAATGTGGACAATAGAATGTATACTTCTGGTTACTCGTTTATGCTAGCGGGCAAAGCTATCAGTTGGATGTCTAAGCTTCGGTTTGTGGTTACACTTACCACTACCGAAGTTGAATATATGGCAATGACGAAAACATTCAAGGAAGTTGTTTGGTGAAAGGGATGATGAATGAGTTGGGGCTGCAACAGGAA
This sequence comes from Magnolia officinalis, assembly GCA_021015155.1. NCBI lineage: Eukaryota > Viridiplantae > Streptophyta > Magnoliopsida > Magnoliales > Magnoliaceae > Magnolia > Magnolia officinalis. The sequence continues at coordinate 86,832,324 of JAJHSJ010000002.1, read as the reverse complement.
GCCATGCTTGTGCATTGTGACAGTGAGAGCATGATTAATTTGGCAAAGAACTCGGTATATCACTCCCGGACTAAGCACATTGATGTTCGTCATCACTTCATCCGGTAGATGCTAGAAGGAGATGTTACTCTTGAGAAGATTCACACCAGTGAGAATCCAGCGGACATGCTTGCGAAGGTCGTTCCGGCAGAGAAGTTCAAGTTTTGCTCACTTCTCTGGGCTTGGCAAGAAAGGATAGAGACGAAGTGTGAACAAAGTAATGATGGTGATACTTAGAAGAAGATTAGCAAGGCAAGGAAGTGATTTTGCTATCAAGGTGGAGATTATTAAAATTGTAACACCAAAATCACTATTGGATCTATTCACTTTTCTGAGCCCATATGACCCATGTTTCACATGCTAACAAGGCCCAAGTGTTAGTGGACCCTTAAGAGGGGTATTTTTTACATTTCCCTCATGAAAAGGTGACTTTTAGGGTTAGTTATATTCAGGTTAAGAGTGAGTTACGATTTTTTGTTGTTTTTGTGTTTTTTTAGAGCCTACAAGAGAGAGAGCTAGGGTTTTAGCTGTAAGCTCTCTCTATCCTTGTAATCTTCTCTGAATAGTAGATTGATTGTCGCTTTGTGCTGTGGTTTTTTTCCAGTAAGGGTTTTCCACGTAAAAATCGTGTGTTCTCTGTGTTTGCTTGAATTTTCATTTTCTTTTGTTTGTTTTAATCCAGATTAAGGAGCTTCCACAGGGCCAAATCCCCACCAGTATCCGCCCCAAAACCTTTAACCAAACCAAGTTGTACAGCTATATCGGTCATTTTACTAAGAGCTTCCATTACCATAACAAAAATAAATGGAGACAAGGGATTGCCTTGACGAAGCCCTCAAGAAGCCGCAAAGAAACCTTTCGGTAAACCGTTCACCATAACCGAAAATTTTGTTAATCTCACACATTTTTGTATCCAAAAGCACCATTTAGGACCAAACCCCAACCATCTCAGCATGTAATCTAGAAACTCCCAATTAACATGATTGTATGCCTTCTCAATATTGAGCTTGCAAACTATACCGTTTTCTCCATTTCTATAGCAAGAGTCTACACATTCGTTAGCCATTAGAGAGCAATCTACAATCTGCCTTTCATCCACAAAAGCCCCTTGAGAGTTCGATATAACATCGCCCAAAACTTTTCGAAATCTGGAAGCCAAAACTTTTACTAATACTTTGTATGGACCTTCTATCAAACTGATGGGATGGAAATCTTTCAAGCATTCCGCTCCATCCTTTTTGGGAATCATAGCTATGAACGTCGCTCCTAGTTGTGGTGTTATTACGCCCTTCTCATAGAATTCATGAATAAAACGTATCACATCATCTTTAATGTACTCCCAAATTTTCTAAAAGAAAGCCAAAGGAAAACCATTTGACCGTGGCAATTTGTCACTTCCCAACTCTGCCACTGCTCTCTTTATTTCTCCTTCGCACCGTCTTTAACATACTCCCAAGATGTAGGATTATTTCAAGGATCAAAATACAAAATTGAGTGGGATTTGATGAACTAAAGCTGCATGGACCATGTTGGGAAATGTCGAAAGTAGTAACTATCACTTCTTCTTTTTTTCCATTTTTCCTTCTTTTTATTGTTCTCATATGTAATGGACCCTAATCCACCAAATCATGCTCAACATGTGTTTGGAGTCTGAATGGTGATAATAAGGTAATGACCTATAATTGTGTCATTAACTCATCATTACTCTTATCATACACAGACTCATAATCTTAATTATATATTGATATTAGATATTTAGAAGCTTAAATATGGGAGTTTAACTGCTTTAGAGTCAGTCTCAGGTTAATAGTATTAGGCAGCCCGAGATAGCATTCTCACTGAAACAATGGCTCGTTACGTCATCAAATACATGTTCAAAACTAGAAAAAGATTTATATTTCATATCCTCATGTATTCTGAATTTTTCCAATATCCTTATACCTTTTTTTCCATATATATATAAGAAGGAAAAAAGTGGCCATTACAGGGCCGTAATAGCCGTTATGGCCTGTGTCATAACGGTCACACAGACAATTGCTATGTTAGCCATTACCATTACAGAATACCTTGCCCATTATAGCCATCACACGGCCATTACATATCCTTTTCTTCTTTTTTTTGATACCTTGCCATAAGCCCACACTATTTAATCCACTATTATCTAACAACCAGATGCACAAAGCATGAAGAGAAGCGGTAATAGAATTGGGTGTGGGAGCAACAAAGCATCTGTTTCAAAATGTTTGAAAGTATAAACAGCTAGAATGCAGGAGCAGGAGCAAGAGTGAGAGACTGAAGTGTGATTTGCAGCAGTAAGTGGCACCTACATAGTAGGTCATGCCAATAAGAAAAACCCTACACCTAAAAATTCGAAATAAAAATTATTTAACACAAAAACAAAGGGAAAACAAACCTAATAGGATTCAAGACCATAACACCTTACCATTTATAAAAATAACCAAGATGCCAATTATGACAAGGCATGTGATGCCTTAGTCTAATCCTTGTGTAACTAATGTTCCATGGGCACTAGAACAATACTCTAGTTCCATGGGCCTCCCTTTCTTCTCTTTGAAGCCTTGTTCCTTAACATGCATGGAAATTTCCTATAAATCCTAAAGTTCTACATCAGGTGTCACATACCTATAAATCCAAAAATGATATATGATTGACTATAAATGTCTATAATCTGTCTTCTGTATAAAGGAAATGAAATACCTTGCTTACATATCATTGGAAAGTGCATTAACATAAATACAACAGTAAGATGAGGTAATATAAGTGTATAAATAAACTATACAGATGGGGCAAAGTGGATTGACCACACAAGCACTTCGATGTAATTAACTCTACCAAAGGTGATCCTATTACATTTACAGGAATAGTGCACTAAATGGGGCGTCATAGTGACTGAGGGGGTTGAAGAACAAGATGCGAGTTATTTATATGAAGCATTCTTCTTATGGCTCGTTCCATTGTCCTAGTTCCTGTGGAAAGGAAAAGGAGTTTTATGTTCTTCCTTTTGGGAAGAGTAGAGAAATACAATAGATTGTTGCTTTCTCCAAACCTTCAAGAAAAGCATTCATTAAAAAAAATTTAAAAATTAAAAAAAAAAAAAAAAAAAAAAAACAGGCTTCAATATACGATCCCTCCATCACCCTCAAATGAAAGGCGTGATCTTGTAGTTCTTGGTCTGTAAAGATGTGCTGTTAGGTGCTCCATTTTCCCATTGAGGCTGAACGTAAAATTGTGATTGAGAGATGGTTGTCCATGCCCCGATAAGGGATGTATGGTTCTCAAGAAGAGGAGCCATGGTAGTTCCCCCTAGACTGTCAGGATCTCAAGTGTATCCATTATACAATGAAAGAACTGATTGCTGAAATTTAGTTACCCAATATCCACACTAAGTGTTATAGAAAGGTTTCACTCCTTTTTTACCCTTAGAAGATTCATATCATATGTCAAACTATGGTACATGGCCCAATCACACATTCCGCCCTAACCGTGTCTAATTAACATATTCCAAATTAGAGCCACGAAGCATCACTGTCTCAGCTCTACTTCAGCAGCTTAATGAAACAGCTGTTAAGCCCTTTTTTACCTTATATTCAACCCATGATACTAATAGTTGTGGACAACAGTAGGAGACATGGAGAAAGAAAATTTTTAAACATAGGAGATAACTGCAGTATAATGATAAGATTTACCTTTACATACATAAGATTCCTATAGAGTTCAGGATCTAGTGTCGACAGTTCATCAAGAAAGCTATAGCGACCCAAAAGCTTTTGCACAAACACAAGTGAGAATGAATAATCCAGCAATATTCCTTCATAAAGTGCTTTTCCAACAACTCGTCCAAGGAACTCAATCATCTGCATTCCATTTTCTACCAATCTTGCAGCTGTATTGGGAATTAAACATCTCTCTGAAGTTGATGTCTGAGAGAACAGTCCATACCTGTGTCAATGAATAAAAACAATCATGGCTCTATTGTTGGAAGAAGGCAAAGATATTGGACTTCTTTTTAAGGATGTATCCATAGAAAAACATATTCAAACTTACCCAGGGTCAAAGGCTGTCCTTGATATATCAGTCAAGAACTCTTTTGATAGGCCACCATAGTCCAGGCCGGCCTCAGGAAGCCCACATTCACTAACAAATGAAACATTTATCCAAGACTTTAACCTTGATCCAAGGAAGTTCAACTGTTTAAAGCCATCTTCAACGATATGATCCCGGCGGACTACTATCTCTATTGAGCCAGGGCCTGGTCCAGCAACTTCACCTGCCATTCTCCTAGAGACTTTATCCAACTTGATAAATTCTCTAAACATCTGAACTCTGTCAAATGGGTTAGCGACGTGAGAAAAACCACCTTTTCAGCAAGAAAATATAGAGAGGACTTTTTTTCTTTTTTTTTTTTTTTTTTTGGGTTAGCTTGTTAGTACACACCCATGTCAGCACACACACTCCATGTTAGCCACCCCCGCTAGGGGTCGATACCAAGACCTCAAGTGTTGAAACGAGGTATCTCCACTCAGTCTGCCACTCCAAAAAAATATAGAGAGGACTTGCAATGAGATGAACACTTCCAATGTCAAAAGTCTTAGGCTAACTACTCAACTATAGGTAGCGAGATCAACCAAAAAGTTATCATAACTAATGAATTGTCTAACATTCGCAGACATTCTTGTACAATTCATAAAGGTTGCAAGATTGCAGGAGTTCCAGTGGCTGCGAAAGGAGAAACCAGAATTATGGATGCTCCATTGTAAAAAGTAAATGCTAAAGAATTCAAGAAAATCTAAGTCCGGGGCTGATGATCAGAACAAAAGAAGAAATACTGAATTCAATTGAGAGAATTGATGGAGAAGAAGAAGCTGCCCAGATTGATGAACCAAGACAGTAGGAGAGGGAGGTATAACCAAGTTTTTTAAAATAGGGAAAAATCTGAATGGAGGTAGAAACCTAGGGCTCGAAGGAGGACAAAAGCACATCCTTTTTTTACATGATTTTGAATAGAAGACATAGAACCAATCATATTCACAAATTGTTCATCTAGAATTGCTTGGTGGAAGACATGATTCAAATTAGAAGTGAAATTGTTGACTTCAATGTTAAATCTGAAAGGTGTTGAGACCAACGCTTGAGGTATCACCTTCAAATGGCTTCCCATGGAGAAGTGAAATGGCTTAAGAGAGACTTCAAGGAGAAGATAGCACAGGAGATGAACGGGGGAGTATGGACAAATTGCCAAGGCCAGATGGATTTACAATAGCTTTCTTTTAAGCATTTTAGGATGTTATTAATGGAGATTTAATGAGTTTCATGAAAAGTTCACTATCAGTAAAGGTTTGAACACTACTTTCACCATGCTCATTCCATAGTGCGAGGTGGCAGTGGAAATCAAGGATTTTTGTCTGATCAGCGGGTGGGGAGTGTGTATAGAATCCTGGCTAAGAATCTGCCTATAAAATTAAGGGAAGTGATGAGCCTTGACATCTCTCCTGCCAAGGAGCCTGCATTAAGGTTAGACTGGTTTTGAGTGGCATTGGGTGGAAAATGGATGCATAGATCTAGAATATCAATTTGCCGCATGGAAAAAGCATACAATCATGTAGATTGGGATTTGTTGTCATATTCTCTAGATGGAGTGTGTTTTGGCAGATGCTAGATTCGATGGATCTGGGAATATATGTCCACACCGTCCTCTTTTTCATCTCCATCAAGGCCTGTTTTGATTCATGAAAAAAAAAAAGAAGGAAATGATGATTTCCAGAAATGGGGTGCAAAGGAAACTATATTTCTACTCTTTCTTCTCACAAAAAGATTTTTATGGAAATTGATGTTAATTTCCATTTCTCTTTGTTTGACTAACATATTTTCATGGAAACATTACATGACTAGGTAGATATTTGCCTAAATAGCATCTGGATACATGGCCCATTTTGTCATTTTACATTGCCTATTAACCCATCTTGATCATTGGCCCATCTCACACATGCCACTTGGCATGCGTGCAGCGGTGCCAACTTGGCATACTTTTTCCATAAAAAAGTTCAACAGTTAGCCACATTCAAGGGAGAAAAATGCGCCACATTTAAAAGGCCAAAGATAGTTGGACTATCTTCCAATCATGGTGGGGATTGACAGTAGGCACAAGTATCTCATCGTACAATATTCAACTCCCTTTCCTCTAGAAAGCCTAAAATTGCATAGTAATCATCAGAATTGCTAAAAGTGACACCATTAACTTACTAACCTGAACTCTAGCTTCAAAGATCAACCTTTCCCTCACCTTGGAACCAGATTCAAGGCAGGGCAGCATAGCACTTTTCAAATGCCTCAATGCCTGCTACATAACGACTTCAGCTTGTAGAGCGCCAAGAAAGGTTTAGGTGCAAGCCAGCAGGGATGTAGCCTTTCATACGTCCTATGAGCAAAACTAGTCATCACTAATGGGGGAGTTTCACAAGGCTCCGCATTTTGAACCAACTAGTCTCAATTTCAATTGACGTCAACCACAAAGGGAGCACTGGGAAAATATTTATCTGACCCTACCACATCTTGACACGAGTTGAGGCTTGCCTAACTGCAAGTGGAGAGGCTAAGCCCTAGATAAACCCCTCATAGGCCAAGAACAAAGAAGCTTCAGATGCAGAATCTTGGGAGTCACACTTATCAGAGCCTATTGAACAATCATCCTCGCACAGAAAGCTAAGGGTCTAAAGGGGGGTACGTGGATATATCTCCTTCTAACCAGGTATTCTGCATCGAATAGGAGAGACAAGTAGGCTTTATACACCTATCAGATATATTATTCCTTAGCATAGTTATCAGAATCATATGATTCACGATACGAATTACGACTGTTATTGTATCATATGGGTGTACCTTTCAAATCAAATGATTTGATAATAACGCTTATGTAAATGGGGCCCAAATTTACTTAAAAATCCAATGGTTATCAGAATCAAACAATTCACAATACGAATTGTACGACTGTTATAGTATCATATGGGTGTACGTGTACCTTTCAAATCATATGAATTGATAATAATGCTTATGTAATGGGGCCCAAATTTACTTAAAAATCCAATTTTTCATTTTTTGTTCTTCCTTTTTTCTTAAACCCTTTTGCTTTTAAAACGTGTAAAATGCCCTCTCCTATCAAAAATTCCTCGTTTTGGTCTCTTGAGAGAGGGAAAGAGAAGGGAAAGGGGGATTCTGATACTCACAAACCCAAAACAAAGAAATCAGGATATCATATCAGTCAACGGAATTGAATGTCACTTTTTCCAACATGACTCCACAATCAAGAAAGGTACAAACAAACAAAACTATTAAGGATTAATGTACGGTTTTTGAGGTAAATTTCTTAAAAGACAAAAAGGAGTAAAGAGACAAGAATCCATTATTATCATGACATGTATACCGTAAACATGTTCTTAATTGATATCATTATATGTATTGCTTTTCTTGGTGCATGTTGATGGGAAATGGATGATTGATGAGTTTTTTTTATTTTTCTGATTTATCTATATTTTCTTTTTTGTTTAAACAATAATGATAATACTTTATTAAGAAAGAGGCAAAAGCCTCACTATTCACAAAGCCATCCAAGAAGAAGATGGCAAATCAGTCTCTGAGAGCCCTTACATTAGAGGCCCACGCTATTACATCAAAAGCACCTATTGTTCCTTTTGCCCCACAAGGCCCAAATGCAAGCCAAAAGGGTTAATCTCCAAAGCATCCTACCTCTCCTCCCCTTCCCAGCCCCATGAACAAGCAAGGAAGGGACTTTCAATCAAACCTAGCATTACCCGCATCATACCAAAGACCAACAGAATCTTGGACCACAACTCGCTAGCAAACAGCCAACCAATGAAAAGATGAACTACCATCTCCTAATTTTTGCAAGCACATGAGGCACAAGTTGGTAATTGCCATTCTCCTTTTCCAAAGATTGTCAACTGAGAGAAACTTGTTTCAACTTTTTAAGAAATTATTTTTTAAAAAATTAATGATTTAAAATACGATTTTCCATTGGATATGATTCGACCCCATTACGATTTGCGTTACAATGACACTTTTGGCCACATTGTTCCTCGCAACATCATACTCGCTACAGTAGGAAATTGCGCCTTTTCCCCTCAACTTTTCTATGAATCTGCCCCCTGAGATGTCCGAAAATACCTCTATAGCATTCTCTCTTTAATGGCAGAGAACAACTGATTGTTGACTGTTGTCAACAACCCCAACATGCAACAAGGGATGATTTAAATTTGAATCGTAACGGGATTTAGCCTGTGTCACGGGAATCCCAATGGTCAAGGCTGACCTCCCTTCCTGCACACTACTCACTTCCCAAAACTTGTCCACCTCCGGATAGGCACCCAATGGTCTATGGACACCGAAAGTGGTGTACCTCTCTACCACTACGCCATCGCCATTGCCACTAGGAGCAGCTGGGTATCAACCACCTTCATCCAAACCTCCAACAGATCTAAAGGTATAGTCACTCTGACACTCTATGGAGCACCGTTACCTGGAATAACTCCACGAGAAGCTCGACCTGGGAAGGGGCTGTAACCAACCTTTTCTTTTGGATTTTGACGTGAGCATATTGAAGTTCTTCCTACGATTTGGTCATCATGTCAACCTCTTCCACCACCCCGATGCGAGATCCAACCACCATCAAGACCTCCATTGACCATGCTTCCAGGCAGAACGCTAAACAATCTAGAACATACAACTTCTCCCCCCAATCTCAAACACTTCCCATCATCAAATTTCGCAAATCAGGCCCTCCATATTAATATGCCTTCCTTGCAGAAACTGTCCCAAGTTGATGTGAGTTTGTACCACATGAAAACAGATCCCTCTAGATTTGGATCTAATGAAGAACATGTGGTCAAGGAGGTCCCACTTCCTCCCCATCTAGTGGCACACCTCCAAATTTGAGAGGGATGCTGACCTGATGGTAAGAATGAAAGAACAATGCAGGATCTTCCAGCGTCTGTTAGCACTTGAGCCACCAGTCGACAACTCACAGAAGGGTTGGCCACTCTTCAGGGTGCAAGAGTTCTCTGGCTCCAAGCATAGAAGACAAAACTATGTATCTAAAGGAACAAAACCCCTTCAGACTGAGGGTTGATTTCCCCTTATTTGGTACCATGACCTTGCCTTCATTGATGAGTTGACAAGTTCAAGTATATGCTATTGGCCTGCCAGAGTGCTACTACACCATATTTTGAAAGGATACGATGAGTTTTGGGACGCGATAATCGACCTGTCCAAACCTTCATCAACGTGTCTGCCTCCTTTGTTCAAATCTAACAAAAGTGAAACCACACTCATACCTCGTATCCTGCTCCACTGGAATGGTGATATCAATCGTAATTCCAAACTGTCTGAAGTGCCGGAGAAACTCCAAAACATCCCGTTCATCCAGAAAACATTCAACAAAAACAGTGAAGGTGTCGCCACTCCAAGCTTATGATTTGAACTTCAATCTCCTATTGCACACTCAAACTCATTTGTCCTTCAACATTGAGATAGATTTGGAATCACTCTATTGGAATCCCAATCTAAAAGAAGCATAGGCACGTAGACCCTTGTGAAGGAAACTCCTCCCAGCAGCAAGTAGATACGCCACAAAGAGGGATCCTAAGAATGCTATAATTGGTGCTTCTGCTAGTAAATTGGCATGCCTACTTATTTCTATAATTCTGGACAGTTACTTCTTCTTCTTTTCTTTTTTGACAAGAAAACAGCCTTCGTTTTTCCTCCAATTTCTCCTCTATCATGTGGCATTTATAATAGAGGATTCATGATTTTACTCATGAGCAGCTGATAATAAAACAAATGTTGAAGAAGATATTGTGCATCCGCTGCAAAAGTCATGAGCAGTGAAATGAACCAGATCCATATTTGGAATCAGGGGAAAATAGCGCAACAGATGTAGTCTATCAAATAAAGACAGCTGAGCAGTTAGCTTGCCCAGAAATGAAGGATCCTTCAAAATTTCTTGGTTAATAATTACCTCTCTTCAAATGGAAATACATGTGGAGTAGTTGTGATGACAGAGCCCATAATTGGACTAGTTAAAGCATCCGCAGATCTCAGGTTAGCTGTTACAGCTTCATGAGCTCTCGCTGCTGCTGCAATTGGAGGCCGTCCTTTTCTGGCAGGTGCAATCCACAAAGAAGGAGGACTGAACCTGTGCCTACAATCTCTTTCATATAACAAATGGAGACACCTGACTGCAGCATCCATTAAAGGTTTGTTATGATGTCCATTGTTATGAGAAAATCCATTATAAACCAATGTATTAAGCACCGATGCAATCCTCCGCTGCTGCTCCAGCATAAAGGGAACCTAAGTCACATCAAGCAATGGACAATAACATTCAGAAACAGCTGAAAGATTTGAAATCCAGGAAGCTAGATAGCATCAGTATACCTGTTTCTCATAGAACTCTATGTCATCAAGAACCAACAGCAAGTGTGCATACGTCGCACAGAACAAATGCAGCAGACATGAAATTTCTTTAGAAATACCTTGGGAACCTCGCCTCAAAGGTTCAACGTCCCACGAATCACAAGCGTCCCCATCATCCAGGCTGGGCCCAAGTGGGCTGTTGGTAGACTGGACATAGTCCACATCATTACATGATTTTCCAGTGATCTTTTGCAAGACACTTGTCCATTTATTTCCTGCATCCTTCGCGACCCTTCCTTGCTTTTTCTCCATGACTATATCATTGTGACTACCAGAAATTCCATTCTTGCACAGTTTATCATCATTACCAACATGATCTTCTCGACACAAGAGAGAGCCTTCCAGAACTCTCCAAAGCTCAACCAGAAATCCAGGAGTGAAAGATAGCATGTTAAGTGTAGGCATTGACCCACCCAATGGATTGAAGGAAGAAAATATCCGCAGCATACATGAATAGAAAAATGCAATATCAATCAGTTCCAACTTGCCACAATATTCAAAGCTCCGATTTGCAGCAGAAGTATAAGCCTCTGGCATGGAAAAGTCTTTCTTGGCCATGGCCAGAAGCCTCATAAGATGCCATTGCTGATAAACAGGCTTGAAAGCTTCTATGTAAGACGCCTTTAAAGATCTCAAAGATGCCGTCTTCTCCAGAATATCTGGATCAGCAGTTTCTATAGAAGATTCATCATTACCAATGTATTCATCATTCTCCTCATTCCTTGGGCAGCCACAATTCTCAAGCCAACACAGTAAGTTTTCTGAAATGGTGATTACTGAATGAACATATACTCGGCAATCTAGGCCTTGAACAAAACGTCCGGAATCTCCAGAACCGTTATCATACTCTGTTGCCAAGTTTATAATGTTTGCAAGAGCCCACCCAGAGGATGGAATCAGGCTGGGACAAGAACTGCAAAACTTTGACCGATCCAATTTGGACATCTCGACAAAGATTCTCTCCTTTGAAATCTGCCACCACCTGCCATATTGATCAGTTTCCACAACTTTGACTGTAATACTTTGGCTAAAAGTTTAGGCAAAAAAGATTTGAATCAAGCGAATGAACTACTCATAAGTCTCATTACACATAAGTCATGAAATCATTCGAGAAAGATGAAACAATACAGGTGATATTAGAACCCTGACTACTGCAATGACTGATAATGTTTTAAAACCTAGACTGGTCAGGGCAAGTAGACTGGTTTGGACCAAAAACAGCCACAGAAAGAGGTCAGGTCACAAGAAATCCAAGGACAAGAACCATTAGGACTGCCGGGTAAGTTCAGTGGTCCAGGTCAACCATTTAGTCCAGATGGACTGGATGGGTCAACGTCCACTCTCCCCTTTTTTTCAAAATCCAAAAAGTTAAGATGTGTAAGGGATTAAAACTATTGTGACCTCCTCTTAGTCAGGAGACATTTCTCAACTCCGCCACAATGCTATATTGTATCATTCATCACACTCTTTATTTATACATCAGACAGACGTCACAAATCACCACTTGGGCCAGCGCTGGAACCAATTGGATTGACCCACCGATAGAAACTGGGCAAGGTTCGGTCCAGGTTTTAAAATATGAACTCTCTGTCTCTCCAAACCCCCACGCCCACCCCAGCCATAACAATCCCCATGAAAACCCTTGCCCAAAGTCCCCCCACATAACACCAAACAAGAAAAGCAAAGAAAGAACCAACAATCACATACACAATGAGGACTGCTAAAAACCCACCTGCATGACGCAAATAAATGATTTGAAGCTACCAGTGTCCAAGTGATAGTGATAAACAAGGTTCTAAATATTGACCCACTTGAAACCTTTTTTTTTCTGATTTTTTAACCTTCTGAAAAATATCAGAAGAACACATTCAACAGTGTATCACACCATTTCTTGGTAGGAATGTTGTGTATGGCCTAACATGTTTTTAGATTTTCTCTAACTTCTATATTGGTGTTAAAGCATTTGGGAAATAAAATTCTTTCACTAATCGTCAATTCTTATTCTACAGGGTTTTGTTACATTAATCAACCATTGCAGGAATCACCATGGATTATCTAGAATCAAAATATCTATGATTAGATTACAATCACGAATATCATGGAAGTAATATAGTAAACAACATGCTTCTTCTTTCTTCCTTTTTTTAATTTGATAATAACATCTATTATAATTTATAAGTAAAAAGTGTGCTCAAAGGGTACCAATACCCAACAACACTTGTGGTGGTACCAGGCTGTTGTAGGGCCCACGTCACTGTGTATTCGATCTAAATGACCTGGTCTTTTATGTCCCTTCATCTTAGTGGGGTGAGTTTGATGAATGGATTAGATGCCATATACACAACAAGGTGGGCCTTGCAAACTGTTGCGGAATGTTTTATTGGTTGCACGTTCCCTCCCAACTGTTCCTCATCATGTGACCCACCTAAGTTTCCATTTGGACTGATTATTGGCCCCATGGCCTAACATCGAAGGGCACATCTAATAGATGGGGTGTTTCAGATACACAAACGTCGGCCCCACAACAGCCCTATATGACCACAAGTTGTGGGGGTATGCGTACCATATGAGTGCACCTCAATAAGTATATGCATGTAATCCCAACTTAATCCAAGACCACAACTGGGCCCAAAGCTTGTCATCCTGCTTATTTCGTCATCGGATTTGGTGCCACTCCAAATAACATCAATGAAATTGAATGGCACAAACTATCTATAGTGGGCCACATCTGTAGATTTTTTTCTAATTGGAAAGAGGAAAGTTAAATATTTGACATCCCCCAAGCCAAATATCACTACAACAGATTATGATGATTGGGTGGCAGAGGATGCCCAAATTAGGGCATTGTTGTGGAATAGCGTGGAATCGCATATCAGTGCCAATGCTATCTTCCTCAAGACCGCCAAAGACGTCTCAGACACCTTGAAGGAGACGTATTCCAGTGAGAAAAACTTAATACGTATTTATGAACTCCTACAGAATATATTTGCATTTCAACAGGGAGATAAAAGTGTGGGGGATAATATTATTCTGCTCTACGCGGCATGTGGGAAGAGCTAAATGTATATCAACCGTTGTCAACAGATTTTGAGGTTACGCTTAGGCAAAGGGAGGGATTTCATGTTGCTAAATTCTCTCTGGCCTTCGACCTAGGTTCGAGCCTATGAGGTCCCAGATTCTTGGAGGTAGTGAAATTCCCTCAATGACAAAAGCATTCACCAGAGTACATAGGACGGTTGGCATGTCTACTTAAAGTTCCACTTCATCTAATCGTTCGGCTTTTATTTCTGCAATGGACATAGGTGATGGGGGATTTCAAGGTGGCCATGGTCGAGGCAGTAGATTTGAAGGAGGTTGTGGTCAAGGCGGTAGATTTGGAGGTAGTTGTGGTCATTGTAATCGTCATTGCAACCATTGTGGCCTCAACAATCATCATATTGATTCATGTTGGGATCTCCGTGGAAAGCTTGCCTAAGCTAATCAAGTCAACTCTCTGGAGGATAGCTCAAAAGGTTATGTATCCAATCATGCCACTCCTGCTGAGCCTAGTACTTCAAGTGACACAATCACTATGTCCAAAGAAGAGCACACCAAGCTTCTGAAAAATCATTACACTCGTGCGTATTCTTCCACTGTTACCCTTGCTTAGTCAGGTACATCTTGTTTTACATTTTCTAAGTGTACTACATGGATTATTGATTCTGGTGCTTTCGATCATATGACCGATAAGCGTAATTTGTTGTCGAAGTTAGTCCAGTCATCCATTTCATCTGTTACCCTGGCCGATGGCATTTCAACTAGTGTATCTTGTGAGGGTTCTATATGTCCTACATCAGATCTTTCATTGTCATCAATTTTGTATATTCCAAAGTTCCCATTGAGCTTATTATTTGTAAGTAAACTAACCAAATCCCTTAATTGTTTTGTCAAATTTTTCCCTTCTTATTGTAAGTTTCAGGATCTAAAGATGGGGAGGATGATTGGTGGAGGGCATGAATCTAATGGACTCTACTATCTCAAGAATGAAACAACTGAAGCTGGAGCTGCATTGCAAGCTAACATCTCTCCACATTAATGGCATTCCAAGCTTGGGCACCCATCCTTAGCTAATTTGAAGCATTTTGTCCCGTCTTTGTCCATGTGTCTAAATTAAAATGTGAAGCTTGTGAGTTAAGCAAGCATCACAGAGTGTCTTTTCTTTCTCGTGAAGATAAAGTTAGTGATAAACCATTTTATTTGATACATTCAAATGTCTGGGGACCCGTTTATATTTCTAGTTTATCTGACTTAAAATATTTTGTCATTTTTATGGATGATTGCTCTAAAATGACATGGTTATATTTGATGAAAGATCGTTCTGAGGTGTTTATGTGTTTCAAAGAATTCCATGCTCAAATTCAAACTCAATTTGATGCTAAGTGTGTGTTCTAAGATCAGAAAATGCCAAGGAGTACAAATCAAATCTTTTTCACTCATATTTCTTACCTCATGGCATCATTCATCAAACATCTTGTGCACACACACCGCAGAAAAATGGAGTTGTTGAGCATAAAAACCGTCATTTGCTTGAAGTAGCTAAGGCATTATTACTAAACATGAAGGTTCCAAAGAGTTTTTTGGGTGACGCCGTTTTAACTGCATGTTATCTTATTAATCGGATGCCCTCTTCAGTATTAAGAGGTCAAACTCATTTGTTTGTCTTGTATCCCCAGTGTACTTCCTTTTTTCTTCCTCTTAAAATTTTTGGAGGCATATGTTTTGTACATCAATTTGATCATGTCTCTGATAAGTTTGAATCCAAAGCTGTGAAGTGTGTTTTTCTAGGGTACTCAAATACTCAGTGTGGCTATAAATGTTATAATCCTATTACTCGAATACGATGTGTGTCCATGGATGTCACCTCTTTTGAAACTACTCCATATTTCTCGGATGATAGAAAGACATTGCAGTATTCCAAAAACTTGGGCCGTGACACTCTACCACCCTTCATGTGGTGACGGACACGGATTTACCAAGAAAGCAAGCCACAGAGTCTCACATCCCAATCCTCCACCGTTGCAGGTTTACTCTAGACGTTCCAAGAGAAGTATCGAAGCACCCAGTGATGTGCCCTCTACCAGTTCTACCAATCCGTCTGAAGATCCTCTTCTTGAGTCTTCACTAGATTTGCAGAATAAAGTGGTATGCGGTCTTGTACTCTACCTCTTATTTCCAATTTTGTTTCATTGAATGGTCTATCACCCTAATTGAGTTTCTAATCACAGCTAGTTACTACAGGATTGCTGTCATGAACACTAGCATTTACCACAGAGATACTATAGAATGCTTTGTTTCATAAAAGTAGGTAACGGGCCTCCATGACTAAGGCTACCAAGTGGGGCTATCCATGACTACACCAGCTCTTAGGCAATTATCAACTTTGAATCAAAATGAATACTACCCAACCATGAAATAGAAGACCATGAGATTCACCAAATATTGAAGTATGAAATCCATAACTTGTGAGCAATATGTTAAAATGTCCTCATCCAGTGTTGATGAGCCTTACCAGTAGAGTTAAAAGGCAAGGTGACAGCACAGACTCATGTTTAAAAGCAGGTAAGAGAACTGCTGGTACACATTGAGAAAGCCAAGGAACTGTAAGTAGAAAAGTACAGTACTGTTCAGCAGCATCTTTAACATCAGAGAGGCCAACATCATTTATGTTGAGATCCGCAACATGGAAAGGACGCAAAGCTAACGTTATTGCACTTGCAGTTATCAAGAAATGATCATCAGTCGGAACACCACTTTTCCTTCGCAAGGGACCATTAGAATTCATAATGTATCTCCGAACAGAACTGTACAAACCACTTTTTCCAGTCGCAATAAATTCTATCAAGTTCTTTACTGCAATGCCTGCATTTATATGGTTCACATTGTTAAAGCTTTTCCAACCCCTTGGATCGGTTAAAGCAACAATCAACTGCATTGCTAAAGCAGTAAGCAGAACGTTCTCTTGATTTGCCAGAGAGGTGTGGTCACACTCAGCGAGAATAAATGAGCATATTGACACCAGCTTCCGCGCTTGATAAAGCCATGTACTTCTCTCCTCAAGTGTGCCCATAGCTAGAGAACAAAAATTTTTCTCTGGATCTACAAATTAGACAAAACAAAATTGTAGTTGAAAAGCAATAAACATATGGAATGAAAGATTGCAAATGAAAGAAACACAAAGTATCACAAGACAACAGAATGAATTACACCATCATCAACGCATTTACTGCAAAACATAAAAATAAAAATCTCCATATATCGGTAATTGAACCACCTCAAGTCTAACAAAGTACTCGAAACTGCCTATTTTGGATTGGTATAAAGAAAATTATGGATATAGAAAACTAAATATCACATCAAAGGAAAGGGAAATGTATGTAAAAGCATACGTGTTAACCTGTTTGTTTTAGCACATGCGATTTCCATGGAAATGTTAAAAGGTCAACAGTCAAAAAGTAAGAGATGTCTCTTGTATTTATGGAAATCTAGATTTAACAAGTTTTCCTGAGAAAAAGGCAATTGCTGGCTTTCAAGGAAATCTGTGGAAATGGAAATCAATGTTCACATAAATTTTGTTTTCACAAACAAGGGAAAACATCACATCAGTGGAAATCCATTTCATTTCCACAGTTTTCCCGGGGATTCCACCAATCCAAACAGCATATGGCAAAAAGAATGGAATTAGAGTGGAATTTGGTTTAAATCCTAAGAAAGCATATCTGTACTCAGACTGCAGGAAATTTGCTTATGATAAAAAGAATGGTGCAAGAGTGGAAAATTGGTAAAATCTAAGGAAACATATCTTTCTTTTTTTATTTATATTTTTAGAAAGGCAATAATTTATTTATCTAATAGAATGAAATACAGAAAATTTAAAAAGCTGACCAGAGAACTGGAGGGAAAAGCTAGGATCTACAATATTTACAGCAACAGCCCACCACCAAGCAAGCTATTTTGCCCTATTGAAACAATCCAAAACCTGACCAGTTCCGTTTCTGAAACAGTGTTTGTTTCTTTCCTCCCAACGTGACTAGATTCCCGCTGGTAAAAAGCAATCTCCAGATGGCTGCCAAGCTAGAAGAAAAATCTTACTGACTTAGGAACCGATATACCAAAGAGGGAGAAGAAACTGGCCCATAGTTCCTTTGTGAAAGTGCAGTGAAGAAATATATGGTCCACTGTTTCCTCATCTTTCATACACATGATGCACACGTTTGTTAGTGGCAAATTCCTCCAATGAAGATTGCCAACTCTCAACGCTTTATTGTTCCCGATTAACCAGGCCAAGACCGCAAACTTGGGAGACGCCCCATAGTACTAAACGTGGGCAGAGTGATGAGATGAGTTTCTGAGGGGGGGGGGGGGGGGGGGGGGGGGGGGGCATCATTGTTGACCCCAAAGGCTGGCTTTGCCTGGCTAAGAATCATTAAGAGATTGGCGCAATCTTCAGTTTCTTCATACTAGAGGTTCCTATGACATGGCGGAGCCCAGATTATGTCATCTCCTACTATCGAAAAGCATTGTGCAACCAGAATATCTTCTGAAGTGGAGATCCGCACCAACCTTGGAAAAGCTTCCCACAACATTTTATCGCCCAACCAAATGTCCTCCAAAAACGAATCCTTTCACCATTCTCCAATGAGAAAGACACCCCCTCTGTGAATTTGCCTTTTAGCTGAGTTACAGATTTCCATAGATATGAGGCTCTATATATTGATGGAGCCCTAGGTCCACAATCCCCCTACTTAAAGCTCATTTTTTCTCCCTGTGATATCTTTCCACAAAGTACCTTCCTCCAATACGAACCTCCACAGCCATTTTCCAAGAAGAGCGTTATTTGTCATTTCCAAGGACCTTAGGCCAGCCCTCCTTTATCCTAAGGTTTGCATACATCTCCCCATTTCATTAGATGGAATTTATGTTTGTCGAATGCTCCTTACCATAGGAAATCCCCCTCTTAAGTTTTTCCAGTTTGTCTAACACCAATTTTGAGCAACGGAAGAGGGACATAAAATGAACCAGCGGATTGGACATCGCCCTTGATTAACATCAGTCTTCCTCCCATGGAGAGGTGCCTACTTTTCTAATTTAAGAGCTTTCCTTTCAACTCTTTCTATTACTTTGTCACACAAATGTTTCATCGGCTTGCCTATACATTGTGGGAGACCAAAATATGAAGAAGGAAAAGATGCCTCCCTACAGCCAAAGACTAGTGCTTGCTTGATCGTCTCCTCGTTTGAAAGACCAACCCCGAAGGAAACATATCTAGTTCCTGATGTCTCCACACTTATCCACTTAAGTAATCATTTTTCTCAAACCCACAAACTGAATTAATTTAATCAGGCCCTAAAGGGTGAGCCAAAAATCCTTTTATTTATTTTTACAATGAATAGATTAAATAATCAGATAATAAATGGTTAATATTTTTAGATGCCTTTACAATGGAAGAAAGAAATAGTAGGCAAGGAAGTTCCCACGAAGAATCCATAGACTCAAGAAAAAGGTTGTCTGTGAGGGTTGGGCACATGTGGGTGGCAATGCATACTGGTCGGCTCAGGTTGGGGACAAGGTCAGACTGAGCCCAACACATTTACTAAATAGACTAAGAATTCTAGCCTGGAATCAACCCACAATCCATAACCTAAAGGCCAGACCCAACCCACAAGCTTGAACCCAACCTGAACAATAGAATTGTAATCAGGTCTAACTAAAGTTATGATAATGATTTCGTTAGCAAACAATTTTGAGATTGATCCCAAAATGGGCTATTAAATTGATTAGCGAACCACCCATGTCCACTCCTGGATATGAATGGGTTATGTATCGTCCATGGGAAACCAAAGATGGGATCCAAGTGATGTGAATTTCCCATCAAGACATGGAACATCAATATCTAGCATGTCTAATATGAACGAGTAAAATCTGTGCATAGATCATCAAATGGCTAAAGGATCACATCAAATACGAGATATTTTTTGGAGCTCCTCTGACGGTGACGATCTCCATATGGTTGGTTGGTTGGTAGGAAGAGAGTATTGACGATTAATAATCTTCATAAGCGAGGAATGCCAATCCCGAATATGTGCTGCTTATGCAACCAGGACGCTGAAACTGTGGATCATCTATTCATTTTCTGCCCCTTCTCCTACCTCATTTGGCAGAAAGTTTTATCTTTCTTTCTTTTTTTGCTATCTCTTGGGTGATGCCAGGGTCTGTGAGAGATCTTTTATGGGCGTGGCATGGGGGGATCTTGGATAAGAAGGTCAGAGCTGTGTGGCACCTGATCCGTTTGGTGGGCTATCAAGGGGTAATGGAATAGGCGTCACTTCAGAAACTCTTCTTCGTCAACACATAACGTGGCTGCCTACGTAGTTTTTTCTGTTTCCGAATGGGCTGCGACCATGAACATGGATCGGGATCTCATTTCTTCTCTCTTTAGGGTGTGATTTGCTGGGGCTTTCTCTGTTTTCTTTCCCGTCTTGCTGTTTCTGCTATGGGTCTATACTAAAATTTCATTATCCTTCAAAAAAAAAAAAAAAAAAAGATATTTTGGAGCATGGTTCTAGTCCATCCACGGTGGATCCAATGAACCAAAGGTTTAAATTCCTAAACCATGGGCCCAACTTATCCAAAATGAAAAATGTCTATTCATCCAATAGTTCTCTAATTTTTTTAATGGCAACAGAATTAATAGTTCTCTAGTTTATTAGTTAAATAAAGAAAATGGACTAAACATTTACAACAATTTTTGTGGTAGCAGCAATGAGGAAGTGCGACAACCTTTGAGGATTCAAAGTATCAAAACTATATGCTAATAATTTGTTTCAGGTTTTGAGTTGAGACAGGTCAGTTCACATGGCCCAAACCATTGATAACCTGTATGGGCAGGTAGGGTTCAACCCAAGCACGACCTGTTTATTTTGAGCCTCATTTTCTGATACCAGCCCAACCCACTACCTATTTAGCACAGCTTGAACCGAGCTCAAAAGCAGGTTGAGCCCGTTGATTCATGGGAAAACCTGACCCATTGCCAACCCTATGAGCACAGTTTCATAGTGCCAAACCAGTTTGCAGTTGGACTGTCGTCGACGCCATTCCCACGGTGAAGTTGGGCAGTAGTGTGCTAGTTGGGGTGCAAACTAGTAATGCCTCACCCGAGCATTGAACAATCGAAGTACTAATGCGGATGAAGCCATTCCGACTTTTTAACTAAAATAGAGCATTGTGATGGTCCCTGCCAATGCTCAATGAGCTTATCTACCACTGCATGCTCTAAACATCATCTATTTGTGGCTAGTGTGCAATAGTTGTGTTAATGTGTTGTCTGGGGCCTGACCTTGATGCTGGGAATCATGTATCAGTGGATTCCCTGCTATTTTTGCGAAGCCAACTACTCAAGTTAAGCATGGCTCTTTATGTATGTGTGCTTTGTGCTTAGCGGCTTACCTGGCAACCACCACTCCATGACACTACATTGCCTGAGAGCCCGTTAATAGTTGGGCTTGGGTCAATACTACGTAGGAGTTAGGATCATGTTGGAGTGGTGTCTATGAATACCTTTGCATGGCTGTTTCCTAGAAGCTGGGTAAAAAGAGGAAAGTTGGGGTATGGCAATCATTTAAAAAAGAATTGCCAATCTACTATTTAAAAGCCAACTACAAATTGTTGAGAGAAAGGCAAAGATGATGATGAATTACAATTATTCAGTATGTTTCCTAGAAGTAACCATGAAATCATAGCCTCTCTATATTTGAGCTTAGATCTACCTGGTGAAACTATTGATTACACACAGAATTATGTATGGACTAATTCATACAATTGCATTTACATACACTAGTATTTTCCACTAGAAGGAAACAGTATAGCAAATGTTTATTTTTAACTAAATGATTCAGGTCATAAATCTCTATGATCAAAAGTCTTAACCATACATGGGAAACAAGGTATGGTAAAAGGTCAGAGAGCAATGTGTCCAAGGTACCACAAAGACATGATTTCCTGAAAATAGCACCAGATGGAAATGTGTTGAGATATTTAACAGAGCAAAGGTAACTATTTCAGGACCGTCACTATCAACTTACCTGTTCTCAATTCTTGGAAAACTCCATGAGATGGGGAGACTAAGCTGGTAGCCAAGTGATCAACCTAGGAAAAGGAATAGAAGACGATCACGACAAAGGATGAATGAACCATGACAGTCCCTACTCAGAGATTCAAGCAGACACCATTGCTCATGTTCGCCTTCTCGACTTTAGTTGAAGGAACAACAGACGAAAGAAAATTAGACCTGCCAATCATGTGATTCATACCACTGTGAATAGTCAGACGCGATGGGAAGAGAGAACAAACAATAGCATCAAGGAAGAGGTACCTTTAAATGCATCCATTCTCCTCACCAATTCAAAGAACCAAGAGGATTTTAAGAGAATGAATGTATGAGAATTGACAACTTTTTGCACAGGAGTTGAGATATCGTTAAGTAATACTCAATTCAGAAATTGCCTCTCTATAATTACTAGTACCAAAAAACCTCATTATCAAAGCCATCTCCAGTCTTCATTGCACAAGACCGAACCATCTCAATATGCTCTCATTCTAAACTTTATCCTTCCTTTCTTTCTACATCCACCTCAACATTCTCTCTATGAAACTGAATCTTTGTTCATTTTTCCTTCTAACCGCCCAACACTTTGCCCCATATTGCATAGCCAGTCAAACAGAGATCTTATTTTTTCCTCGAGTTCTATAGGTATGCAACAACTGCACAACCTGCTAGGGACACATTTTAACATCATCCAACTAGCTCCACTTTTATAGTTATCATCCATCAGTGTCCCCATCCTTTTGATTAAATAGACCCAACATGCAACATTGTTTTTTTTTAAGAGGCAACAACAATTTTATTGAAAAGCCACGAAAGTGGACAAAGAATACACCCCAGCCAAAACAGAAAAATCAGAAAAAGAAGACCGCCCTAGGGAGCCTTGACATGAGCCGCCCAATCCAACACAAAACTTTTAGCTTTATAAATGATCTCTTCAACACCCACACACTCATTCCTGAACAATGCCCATTCTTGGCTCCCTATAAGGCCCAAAAGACAGCCATTATGACCAATATCCAAATGGTCTACCCGGATTTGCCAACTCCACCATGCCACGCCCAAAGTAGCGCACCCACAGATTTTGGCATCACCCAATCAACATGCATTAAGCTGAGGAAATGGTCCCAAACTCTTCAAGCATAGGAACAATGGATGAAGAGGTGGGCTCCCCATTTGCCATGCACATCAAGCAAATATTGGGGAGAACTAAAGCTCTCTTCTGAAGATTGTCAACCATAAGAATTCTCATCCACCAACAAGCCAAACAAAGACCGCCACAAGAGGGTGATGCAAACAAGGCTATGAAGGAGACTCCGAAATCAGCTCAAAGGACTTGACCGAGAACTCTATATAACGATGTCTTGACCAATAAATTGAGTCTTCTTCAAGGACTGCAGGCCTAGCATTCTTTAGGAAGTCCAAAAGCTCGACAACCTCAACAATCTCACCCTCCAACAAGTTCCTACAGCAAGGAGGGGCCCATACAACTGATCCCTCAACAATAGAGAAACAATTTGCCACACAAACATGGTGGCCAAGAGCAAGACGGGCAATCCTCGGAAAGAGAACTTGAAGCGTATAGCCACCGCACCAAGGGCCTGTCCAAAAGCGTATATGGGTTCTGCTACAAAGCCAAAAGGAAATCCCACACCTAACCAAGTGTTCAGTAGCCGCCACCGCTTTGCAAACAACTGAAGCTCTATAAAGCAAAGAGCTATCAACTGTCCCCAAACAGCCGCTTTCCATACTTGCAAGTATTGTCTCCAAAGCCTTCCTCCACACAAATCACCATATCCATTTCCCAAGAAGAGCGATATTCATATCACCGAAAGGCTTAAGAGCTATATTCCTCTTCCCATCTATGAAGATGGAACTTCCTTTTGTCACTTGTGCCATTCCACAGTAAGTTTCTTCTCAAGTTTTCCAACTTGTCCAACACAGAATTGGGCCATTTAAATAAGGACAAAGTAAACAGGCATGTTAGAAAAAGCAACCTTTAAGAGAATCAGGCGACCTCCCATAGATAAGTAGTAGAACTTCCACAAGGCCAACTTCCTCTCAATTCTTTCAATCATCCTGTCCCAAAGGTGCTTAGCTAGTTTCCCTATACACAAAGGCAACGCTAAATATGTAGAATGGAATAAACCAGATTTGCACCCGAATATGTTAGAAAAATGTTTCAGATCACCTCCACCAACATGCACTCCTAGCATTTGAGATTTTGCCACATTGATCTTCAAGCCTGAGATAGCTTCAAAGCAAACCAGAATTTTCCGAAAATTGTCCACAAAGTCCTCCTTTGCTTCACAAAAGAGAAGTGTGTCATTTGCATACTAGAGATGGGTGATCTGACTTACATCAACTAAAGTTTCAAATCCGCTGAACAACCCATTATATACACATTTTCTTAGCATGACACTAAGGGCCTCCCTAATGACCACAAATAAATATGGCAAAAGAGGATCTTCCTGCCTGAGGCCTCTAAAAGCTTTGAAGTAAGCTTTTGGCAATCCGTTAACCAAAATAGAAAAGAAAGCAGAGTGCACACAAGCACTAATCCACCTCCTCCATTTCCGGCCACATCCCAGCTAATCGAGCATATAATCTAAAAACTCCCAATCAACATCATTGTACGCCTTTCCAATATTTAGCTTATAGACTAAGTCGGTTTTACCTGTCCTTATATCTAGAGTCAATATACTCATGGGCAACTAAGGCTATCTAGAATTTGTCTACCCACTACGAAAATCCTTGATTTTCTGAAATTACCTTGATAGAGACGCCCTAAATCTTGACGCAAGAATCTTCGCTACAATCTTGTAGGAGCTACCAATGAGGCTAATTGGCCTGAAATCTTTCAAATGCTCGGCCCCTATCACTTTGGAAATAAGAGCAATAAAAGAGGCTCCCAACTCTCTATAGAGGGGACTTTGTTCCCAAAACTCCACAATAAAGTCCATAATATCCTTCCTAACAATATGACAAATTTTCTGATAGAATAGGATTGGAAATCTGTCTAGGCCTAGAGCCTTGTCCCCATACATCAAACCAATGTTCGCTTTCACCTCTTCTTCTCTGACTGGCTTCTCAAGCTCGAAAGCTTCCTTGGGAGTTATCATGTTGAACTCTAGATTGTCCAACCTCGGCCTTTCCCATTGCTCTTCAGACTAACTTCTTGCAAAAAGAAACAACTGCATTACAAATCTTATTTTTGTCCAAAGTGGGAGCCCCATCCACAATGAGGGACGAGATCCTATTAGAGCAAGCCCGGGCACTAGCAATGCAGTGAAGAAAAAAAAAAACACATTCTTATCCCCTTCTTTAAGCCACACCGCCATTAGCGAATCTGAGGGAAAGATCCACCCTTTTCCCTAGCCCAACATGCAACAATAAATTCCTATTATTAAACAAAAACATCAAAGCATAGGGACATTGTGCCTAGCGAGACTGTCCAGCATTGGAAACTAGCAACCTTAATGTTTCTTAGACTTCTCTTTCTGGATAATGGGCAATCATTAGTTAGGCTTAAGTGAAGCGTTAGGCATGACTGTGTTGGCATGGAGTACTATTTTTTAACAATGTATTGGTGGCTCCTTGATACTCCCTCAACCAACTACAAAGCATATTCGTTCCACTTTTGGTTTGATGGTAGCACATTTGTGTAACTTGGCGTGCAACTAGGGTGACCAGTGTTGCATCACATGGGATCCATGTGTGCTTTCATATATGGAGGATGCTATTAGTTGGTCTCTATTCCTTGTTGCTTCCTTCTTCACTTACAGCTAGTGTTTGAAATATCGGTATCGCGTTACGTATCGCACCCTTGGGATACGGATACATATCAGTTATCGCATGGGATATATCGGTTGTATCGCGTAATGTATCACTGTTGTTGGAAACATGAGGAAACATTGGAAATTGGTTGATTTTTTCAATGAAATTTCAGTGATTGTTATAAAAAATAAATAAATAAATTAAAAAAAAAAATAAATTAAAAAAAAAAAAAAAAAAAAAAAAAACATCTATACACACTTACAAATCAAAACATTAGCAAAAACAAGTGCACATAATAGGTTTTATTTGTACGGGGTCCTAATCTATGCGTTGTCTACCTGAATTGATGCAAGTATATTCAAAGTCTATTCATATAATTTATAAATGTAAGAAGACGTGTGGAAACACAAGCAATACATTCAAAATCAATAGAAGAATCACTAGATTAGGTTACAAAAATGTTTGATTTTGATTTTTTTTCAATTTTCCGTAACTTAGTCCTCCTCCAAATGTCAAAATCGAAGCTCCCAATCCATGATTTTTCATGTTTTGCATGAAAAATCATGGATTTGTAACAATTTGACACCAATTTAACATGATTTACAAAAAAAGGGGATTGAAAATAAAAATTGCTCGCCGGATCGAACATGTGGGATATATCCCACTACTTGGACGTTTCGTATCGCACGGGTGTCATACAAGATACATCATGGGATATATCGGCTGATATCATCGATATTTAAAACACTACTTACAGCCAAAGATAACCTACCTTGTTGGTTCCACTTTTTTTTTTCCTTTTATTTTTTAGGGGAGGGGGGGTTGATGGTGCTAGAATCATGAATGGGTGCTACTTGCTTGAACCTACCAGTACTTCTACGTTGTCTTAAAGATTAATTACTCATCTATTAGCATGAACATTTGATCTGTGAAAGCACAAATAGTTCATTAAACAATTACAGTTGTTTGATGGTAACTGTTAATCATATAATTGTAGTAATTCTAGAGCTAATATGTGAAACAACCCCAACTTCTAGAAGGATGCATTTATTAAATAAAAGGTCGATGAGGGTTTTGTCCATCACTCTAATGCTTGAGATAATGGATGGACTAGCCCCATGCCAGCAACACATCATTCAATTTTTTTGCCTTATCAATTTTCGTTGGTAGGATTGTGGCCAACTATGGTAGCAACGTGCAACGAGAACTAAAATTAGATTTTGAAGAGGTGGCCTGATAAACAACTGCAACACCCTAGGAAGGAAGCAAGTGCGCAAATCACCAAATCTTGGCATGGGGAGGTAGTGACAATAAATAACAATGTCATGTTTTGCAAGTTTGGTGGGTTCCATTCTATTTTGGGAAGCAAACTACTCAAGCATGACCTTTCATGAGATGGGTGTACCTCTTCCTTGTTGCCCTCCATGAACCTACTCCTACCTTTGCTGGATGCCTGCAATAGTTGGGCTAGGGGGTCAATGTTGAGTAGGATCATGTTGCATGTGAGTGGAATCCACGTGAGCCTCTAGATGGCTGATTGCGAGAACTTGGGTAAAAGAGGAAGGTTGTTTTCTGGTGAGCAGCCAATCATAAATTTTTGTCGATCTACCATTTAAATCCAACCCCAAATTGCTAGGAGAAAGGCAAATAAACATAGGGACATCTTAGACACAATTAAAGGTGGTGGTTAGTTATTAAACAAATGCAGTTTGATTACAATACACCTTTATCAGCCATCCCCGCTACGTAATATTAGGGTGAAATGGTAAATAAAATAAGTCATATCGGCCCATATCCGCAGATACAAGATTTGAAGATAATTTAACGAATAAAAGCAGAATGGATCATTTAGGAAAATATTGGTAGAAGACGTAAAACGTCACTTTTTTTTGTTTTTTTTTCTTCTTTTTGTTGTATTTATATGTAATGGCCCCCAATCCACAATTTATTAGTGTTCGATTAGGGACTGTTTGGTTGACTTTCAGTAGGTCAAGCTGACAAACAAAATTCTTATCAGACAATGGTCTGTAAACCATTGAATACATGTTAAAGACGGTGAAAAATGATAGATTCTGATGTTTTACGTTTTTCCTATTTCCCCAATAATTTTCAAGATATCGTAGCCAAAAACTATTTCAGCCAATAGGGTCCAATATGCCCCTGTATCATACCATTTTTGGGCCCTATCATTATTCAAAATTGGTGAACTTATCTGCTCTTACATCCCCTCGGGGATGTATAGAATACCTAAAAAAGTACTATCACAGTATGCTAAGTTGTGATATCTCATGACGGATCTTGTAGACACATGTTATGCTGTTTTTTCTTCAAAGGTGGCCACTGGTCAGTAGTATCCATGTCTCCTCTGATCTAAGAAATAATGATTCATTGCTAAATTCAGGCTCCACCAAGTTCAAGAGCCACGGCATCACCAAGAGGTTATTCACTTCCAGACCGTCGTAATCAATGGTTTGATAAATTTCCCACTGATGTAACCCAATTTTAAACTTCTCTTTGAAAAATATAACAAAAGACTAACCATTAAAGAAAATTGGACCAACATTCAAATTGAATGTGCAATCTGTAAATTTGCATTTTCCAACTGACCTAAAAGATGAGTTCAGTCCATTGAATTTTTCAATATATGTGTTAGAACTATATACTCCATCCAAACTTCAATTTTGCTGAAAATAATTGTGGAAACCAAGGGCAGCTAGTCCCTCTCTCTACAGAACTGATCAACCAAATACTTTTTTTTATCATAAAACAGCAAAAGGAAAAAAGAGTTGGGTGAGACATTAAATCATACGAGGACTTTGCTCACTACACCCTAAAATCTCCATAAAAGAACAACAACATCAGTCCCCGAAAGCTCCTTAAATGAAGAAACTCTAAACAACTATGATCTCCACCTCACAGTACAATGAATCAATAAATACTCGGAAAGAAACTTTTCCTTCTTTGATATTTTCATGATTGTAGACTACAAATGTTATCAAAAAACAAGCCCAAAATAAAAGGTTGGTAAAGAATCCTGAGTCCCATAAAGCAAGTCCTATCAGATGCTACAATCATTGCACTTGCCATTGATGCCATACATCTCCTTGCTAACACCGCACATGTGGCCCTAAGGGCAATCAAAAATTATAAAATAAAAACCTTCTTAGCGCTCAGAATGTGATCTCAGCTTTGTATTCACCAATCTTCTTCAAATATGAAATCCCAGAGCAGGAAACCTAGATTTGCTCTCATTCTAGTAATGATGTTAAATGAAACTATGGAAGAGACACATCTTGACTAGAGTGAAGATGCTGAAACATCAGTTTCTCCTCTCGATTTCACTGAACACGTTTGGAGATTTACAGAATGACTAGTTTACTTGTTGAGTTTCTGTGAATGACCAAAATTGTAAATAACAAATCTTCCTAAATTGCCACAAGAAAGAGAAAACATACTTTGCAACAAAAGGTACCAACTTCGTAAATTATTGATTTCACCCTCACAACAAATTGCTAAAAAATGCATCTCTTTACATCATGGTTGATAATGTTCTTACTAGAAGCTCACACCAAATGCAACTTGGATACAAGAATATATGACAGACCAAATAAAATACATAACTGTGCGAAATCATCAACAAGAAATGTATGCAAGGTTTTTTTTAATATGTATTCAAGGTCAAAGAGTAAATAGTCTTCCTGCATCATACTAAAAGAAGTGCTTTTCCATGAACCAAATAATCAAAACTGATATGCTGTAATTGAACCGAACCAACACCCTTGGAGTGAAATTGCAGAATTTATCAATAACTGTCACTCCTATGGAAAGCCAAAACCAAAAGGTAGAATACGGTGTACATATGGCTCCAGAAAATTATGGGAGATTGTGTTCAGGAAAATGCCAATTGTGGTCAAAATCATCCAAAAGAAACCAATAACTGACCCCAAATCACAGAGCCAGCATCTTTTCACTCCAATCTGCTGATACATGGCTTATAGCTGGACACTTTTGTTAGATGCTTCTCTGGTAAATATCGCATTCCAAATCACTCTACCTGGGTATAGGTAAATATTTGAATACATGCATATACAGATATCTGTGAAGTTCAGACAATGCTGAGAATTCTTACTACAGGATGCAGTTTTATTATACTCCTGAACATGAAGACCACCTATTTCAAGAATAAATTGAAAAAGAAAACAAGGAAACGAGGGACAGGGGAGAGGAATGTATGTGTGTGTGTGTGTGTGTGTGTGTGTGTGTGTGTGACAGACAGAGAGAGATGATGTACCAGTTGAGTTTATACTTTGCAGGATAGTCTTAAAGCATGTTAGCATGCACTTGATGGTTGTGATTTGCAGTTTCTGATGCAGAGTTGATGAACAGGTAACAAAGAAAAGGAAAGGTCTTAACACATTGCTAGAAACCCATCCGCTGGTCATCAAATCATCATATTGGGTCATCGACATTTCCCATTCTTCTTGAAGCTGTCTGGCCACCTTCTTTGTCGTATGGTATCGCCTCCAGACTTTCTGAAAGAATGAAATACCAGAATGGCACAGCATTCAACATAGGTCCCTCTTAAGTAAATAGAAAATAGCATTCTGGAACAAATGGACCACTAACGAAATATGAAAGTGAACCTAGTAACAACACACCAACAAGAAGATAACGAAAAGATTTTTTTTTCTTTTTTTCTTTTTTTTTTTTTCCTTTTTTTGATAGATAAGCGAGCTTGAACCCCAAGACCTTAATGTTGAAACACACACCGCCTGCCATTGAGCTACAAGGTTGAACCCAAATATAAGATTATTCATCAAGCTGGATCAAACTTAAAAGTAGAAGAGCACAAAAGGAACTCAAAATGTCAGAAACGCAATTCACTGCTGAGGGAGTAGAAGAAAAATGTAAGGAGGCGTGTGCGTCACTTTTCTGTACTCCTGTAATGCACTGTACTGTGTTCAGGGTTAAATTCATATAAATAAGAGTTTTAGGTGTGGGAAGAAGCCTCTTGGAAACCTCGCTTTCTTTTCTTCCTTCTCTTTATGCTTTCTCTTCTCATCTCTTTTCTTCTTCCTTCATTATCATAGATTTAAACATGGTCTAAGAACACGGAATAAGCTAGGTCTAAATCTTGCCCCATTCAGTCCCTAGCATTGGTAAATGAAGAGGGTTCATATCAAGTTGGGAACCAACTGACGAACTTCCGGCAAGCCACCATGAGAATTACAGCAGTGTAACTTTTATATCCAAGTTGCTAAGTTAACGAAGATTCATGGTCAAATGTCGAAACATCAAAAAATTAGAAACAGGAAAGGAAGTGGAAGAATTAAAACCAGATGAAACAAAACCAACATTATGGTTTAGAATTGGGAATTTTAAGAGTTACGATTTGAGGAAATTGGAACATTATGGTTTAGAATCGGAGAATCTTTTTTTAAAAAATGGGGATATGGGGTTTTCAGCGAAGAGGAGTTGGCAAATTTATGACATTAACATTCTAGGTTAGGGAAATTGTGGAAATTTAAAATTCTAGGGTTCTGTAAATTCATTTGAATGATTGAGTAGATAAAAGTTTTCGGAAGTGTTTTATCTATCACTCCATTTAAAATGCATAATAACTTTGGAACTAATCTTCTTTCATTGTGCAAAAAAGTGGACAAAGAGATAGAATAGAGAAGAAGAAAGAGAGAGAAGAGGAGAATGTGGAGATGAGAGAAAGGGCTGAAGTTAGGGTTCACCTCCCCCCTATAAGTTTCATAGTTACAGAATTGTTATTAATAACAAAAGCAAAAATTCTCTGTCCTAGACCAGAATAACCCATCTAAGTGGGCCTGTGTAGGCCCATATCACATTCATTAACATTCCCCCTCAAGCTGGAGCATAGATTATCTATGCCAAGCTTGGAATATATGTGTAGCCTAAGTCGAACGAAGAACCTTGGCGAACACATCAGCAAGTTGGTCCTGAGATCGAACATATCGAGTAGAGATTTAACCATTGGAAACTTTCTCATGTATCAAGTCATAGTCGATTTCGTGTGTTTAGTTCTTTCATGATAGACTAGATTGTTTGCTATGTGTGAAGTAGCGTAATTGTCATAAAATGGCTATTAAGGTAGGTGCACTTTAAATCCCATTTCTTGCAACATTTCTTGATCCACAACAACTCACGGGAGGTATGAGCCATTCCTCTATACTCCACTTCGACACTCGATGCAGCCACCACATTTTGCTTGTTGCCCTTCCATATGACTAGATTTCCTCCCACAAATGTACATTTTCCAGGAGTAGATCGTCTATCTGTTAAAGAACCTACCCAATCTTCATCTGAATATCCTGTGACTTGAAGATGGCCATTCCGTTTATACAAAATTCCTTGACTTGGTACTCCTTTCAAGTAACGCAAAATTCAAATAATTGCTTCCACGTGAGGTACTCTTGGAGAAGAATTGGCTTACCACACCCACTGCATAGCACATGTCTGGTAAATAAGTTTCCAACCAATATTTTATATCTCCCTAGATCCTCTACTACATCTCCTTCATCATTTACAAGCTTGTAATTAGGATCCACTGGAGAGGTAGCTCTCATGCATAATGGGTGAGTTTATATCAAGAGGCTTTCCCTTGTTCGTCGGAAATATCACGATACAAGCAGTGAAGACCTAAGTCGCATTTTTGGAAAATATGGAAAACTCTACGACGTCTTCATCCCCTGGAATGAGAGATCCAACCGACCGAGAGGGTTCGCATTCGTCAGATTCCTATATGCAACTAATGCATATGCTGCCATGGGTGTTCTAAATGGCAGACAAGTGGACGGCAGACCTCTGAAGGTAGAAATAGCTAACCCTAGAAGGAAGCCGCCCTCCCCACCCCCGCCACGACCTAAACCCACACTCCCTCGCTCCTCAGGCCAATCATTCCGCGACATCACATTGGCAAACCCACTGGTTCTTCCAACCAGGCCCTCCAGACCAAATCTAGTGTTGCCGCATCAAACTCTCCACAAGCCGATCAGG
This sequence comes from Magnolia officinalis, assembly GCA_021015155.1. Taxonomy (NCBI): domain Eukaryota; kingdom Viridiplantae; phylum Streptophyta; class Magnoliopsida; order Magnoliales; family Magnoliaceae; genus Magnolia; species Magnolia officinalis. Next base: position 86,799,842 of record JAJHSJ010000002.1, on the reverse strand, counting down.
GGAAACCTCTGTTTCACAGCAAATGCCGCAGAGATTAGGAGCAAACAGCAGAATCTTCACCTATCTTTGATAGCCCAAGCTATTGGCCCCCATATCCCCACGAATCGCCTCATCCAAACCCTGTCTGAATCCAGATATACGGCCTCGGCAATCGATGTAGCTCGTATTCATCTCAACACATTCCTATTGTCCTTCAAGACAAGGGAAGACCTGCTCTCCTTCAATGTGGATGTTGAGCTCCACCGCACAATGGGCTTAGTTAATGTCCTTTCGTGGTCCCCCAAATTGGCCCCATTTGAGGTATGTGTATGGATCTCTCTGTATGGCATTCCTCCCCACGCCTGGATGGAATCAGTCTTTGTGGGACTGGGATCTACCTACGGTTCGGTGATAGAGGTTGACAGCTGCACCAAGCTAGGTCGGGATCTCTCTAGGGCTCGGGTTAAGATTAAGCTGCTGCCTGACCGAGACCTCCACAGCTTAAGGACTTTCTTGGTGGCAGATAGAGAATACCCCATTTGGGGAATGATTGAACAGCCTAATCCTCTTCCGTATAGTGAAGCCCTCATTCAAAACCCTTCGTCCTCACCCCACAGGTCAACCAGGGAGTGGGTGGAAAGAGCTTTCCACCAGCCAGACCAACCCCCTGCCTCAATTGCCGTCCATAACCAGAATCCTTACAACCCATCCCCTGCTTTTCCCTCCAATGCCTTACCATGCCAAGGCCTACCACATGCTCGACCAAAGTCCGCTGACAACCCACCCATTCTAATACCAGCTACCACTCAAATTCCCATCAGCCCTCTACTCCCCGCTCCTGTTCCCTAGGTCCCTCTGTAACGTCTCGGAAAAATCCGTATAAAGACCCGAGTACCACCTCAGGCAGAAATCACTCAGGACCAAATCCTTTAGAAATTAGGCGAGAATTAGCTAGTGTTAAACTAGAGTACCTGTGAGATTAGCACTAATCACTTTAAATACGATCTGCAAGACCCAAAACTTGTAGAATTATTAACAATACATTACCCTGAAATCTAGGATCCATCTCTAAACCCAGTTGCTCTCGGGAGCATTTTGAAACTCCGTATCGGACCTGGACCGCACGTCGAAAGTCCGATTACCCCGAAACTATACCGTTATGACCGCCTTGTTGGGCTTGACTACCACCTCGAAAATCAAGTCCTAACAGTGTCCAGAAACGCACAACTTGAGCCCGGAACGAAGTGTGTGAGAAACGTGAATATATTTAGAAATAAAATCCAAACTTAAGTAAACTGAGACATGTCGCTTGCGGGCCAAATATAAGGATTCAGACCGTCAAAATCTGACCGAAATACACTCTCGGATCAGGGGAAATTTCTCACACATGGCAGTGTACTGATGGCCTTAGTGACCGTTGAACTGAATCTGGTCCGCCACGGGCGATCTAGAAACCCGATTGGAACAAAAACTTGGCTTGACCCAGATCCAAGGCCAGGAAGCTAAAGTCCGACCGCACGCAGAAAAGGGGGCTCCAAAAGTGCTCCGTTGGATCGAAACTGATGTCCTTTGGACATAACCTAAGTATACCATGACCCTAGGGTCATTCCCATCAATTTTGGGCCTATAAAAAGGGCTTAAACCCTCTCTCTCATAACCCATACGAATTTCCTAAACCCTAGAAAGAAAAGAGAGAGAAAGAGAAGGAAAGAGAGAGAGAGTGTGTGGGAGTTTGCTCTCGGGATTCAATCCCGCCACTCCACTTACCATTTCATCAATTCTGAATCGCTAATCCAGCGTTTCCAACAATGCACTTGGGTAAGAAAACCTAACCCTAATCTGTTTTAGGGTTTCAGATAGTGTAAGTTATGAAATAGCTAACCTAATTCATGCTATAGGTCACCAATCCGCCGTTGACAAAGACTAATGTCTAAAACGACTCCGTTACACGTTTACCGGCGTAAGGTGCGGACTATAAACGTATAGGTTATGGTTTTCAAGGCTTTCAATGTCGGTTAATGATTTATTACTGACATGGATGCTATTTCACATGGCAAATGCGATGTCTGTCTAGCCTTTCAAATATATATGAACTATGTTGAGTTTAGGTTAATCCATGTGTTTGTTGAAATAATCGTATAAGTATGGAATTTGAATTTGAGTTTGCCATGATTAATTGTTGTCTATGTATGCTAGATGTATGTGTAACAACTCTTTGACGAAAGGATTAGCCCTAATACATGTTATATCAACATACGTTGCATATGTTCTATTGTGTAGCCTAAGTGTTTGTGAAAATGACTGAATGAGTATAGAATTCGCATTCGTGCTCGCCATGACTAACTATCATGGATATGTGATTGTTGTATAGGCGATAACCCTTTGACGAGAAGATTGGCCCTAATACGTATGATAACCAATATATATCAGATATGATGGAATGTGTAGGCTAAGTGTTTGTAAAATGTCTGAATGAGTTAGTAGTTAGTAAGGTGTACCTGTATGCGGGTTGAGATATGATTCTCAACTACCTCAATGATGTGTATGATTTCCTCCATGTATGTCATATTCTGATGTCTGGTTGTTTATGAATTGAATGTGTGCGAGTTCATGTTTACATTGCATTTCAGAACATGTTCATATGATTGTATGATTTGAAGTATTGATCCATTACCGCTTTAACTATCTTATAGGATATTTTGTTGTAATTGAATGTGGTTGGGGCTATCATATAGTCCAGGCAATCGATAACAGGCCTCGAATTGGTGGCTGAGGTTGTTTCGCCACACAGGAGGTGTTCGATGAATCTGAGTCGTACTTGGGTTGTCGACAGTGGTTAGGCCACACGGAGTGCTTACGCACTTCATGTCAATTAACTCAACGTGCGCTCGTGCTAGTCGAGCCCGTCAAGTACCCCGATTGGCCCGATGTATGTTCACCATGTTTGGACACTACTGCTTGAACCTAAGGTACCATACCGACCAGTGGAATCCCGTTAACCTTGGTACCTCGATCCGCTAAGACTCATGAGCGGGACATGGTGGTATGGGACACCGTAGTCTAGTTGTCGGCCTACGTTGTGGCGACGAGCCTCCCCGTAGTGACTAGTGAGCAACACCGCCTCATGAGCCGAATACGGTGGTATGGGACACTGTATTCGAGCTGTCGGCCTACACTGATCAGGTGACGAGCCCTTTGTAGTGACCTCGAGCATACTCTGAGACTACGTTGAGGCGACGAGCCTTTTCCGTAGCCAATAGAGTATAAACTAGGCCTGCACTGATAAGGCGACGAGCCCTTTTTCAGTGACCTAGAACCACAACATCGTATGGGAGTTGCTAGGACTGACGACCCTAGACCGGATCATTGTTGGGAATTGATATAAGGGAGGTATCTTAGTTTCTCAATCCTGCTATATGAATAAACCTAAGTAAGAACTGGACTAACACGATCATAACATTGCATTGCATGTGTTTGGCGAGGAAGTAGCATGTGTCTGGAGTGGTGCATGCTGCGACCGTGAGATGAAGTTCGCAGAGGGAGTGCAAGCAAGGGCATGCATCATATCATATCATCTTTGCATTAATAAGAGTACTTAGGACTGAATTGTTGTATTGCTTTATCATTACTGCTTGATTGAATTGATAACATGTTAACCTTTGCATTATGATTCCACTAAGTTAGCTACTCACTCCCACGTTCTGGGACGGTGTTTACACACCAACCAAACTCTATCTTAGTTGCAGACGGCGACGCGACGTATGAGGCGGATCCTGACTTCTACGACGATGAGGAGGAGTTCTCATATATGCAGTTATCAGGCGGTTTTACTTAGGCCGTACTGATCGACGGGGATTACAAGGCTTCTCAGTTATAGATAGACTATACTTTTGAAATTTTGAATGTTGAACTAATACATGTAAATATTTGATCTGGCAATGTAATCATACTCTAGAGAGTAGTAACTGTCTATACGTTTGCTTATACTTATATACATCTCTCGGTCTTCCGCTTGAGTAATGTAATTGTTTCTGGAGTATGGATTATTGTTTTGGTATAATCTCATTCATGTTTTATGCACTAACACGGACAACATACAATCATCATGAAATATGTTGCATAAGTGATGTGTTGGAACTCGGGAGTCAGGCATTTGCACGACCCCTGATTTTTAGGGCGTTACACCCTCGCATTCCTATCCAAGAGCAATCCATGTCACCAATACACCCAACCCCTGTTTGTCGGAATGTCGCACCCGCTAACCCACCCCCGCTATCGCAACATGCTTCCCCAAAGCTCCTGGACTGCACCAAATGCAACGATATGCATCCTGAAATCAGCCCTCCTCCAGGCCTGGAACATGGTTGGAGTCATTCAGCGGCTGAACCTTTGAACCTTAGTAATCAAGCGGCTTCTCCTTCACATCAGGTTCAAGCCAAAAGCCTACATCATGGTAACAGCAAGCACAACATAAAGCACTCTGTGAATGGTCTGATGGATTCCCAGGCGGAACTGATCGATATTTCGCCAGCTCCCAAATCCCAGAAAAGATCCAGGTTAGTGTGTAGAGCCCTTTCGGAAGGCAGCAGCCCATTGAAACTTGGGGATACTTTTAAGCAATTGGAAGAGGATGATGAAGTCTCAAATTGGAATGCATTCCATCAGACAATTGCTGTCAGGGAGGATCCACTCAACACCATCCAACTCTCCGTAGATCTCTCCTCGTTCTTCCAAAATGCCCCTTCTCAACTTCTCCAGCGATCAAAATTGCAGCAAATGGATAGCCGAGCAGTGATTCCAAACCCATCTCCTGGCCGTTGCATCAGACCTCTTCCATTCTCTCTGCCCGATCCCATCTCCTCAAAGGCAGACCCCACTATTCGTCCAATCTCTCCATCAGCCGAGGGTGAAGCTCAGAATCTCTATGGGCTCAAGGAAAAGGATCAACCTCGAATGGAACCTGACTCAGACAGGCAGTAGACAGACGCATGATCAGCTAGAAAAAGGAGTAGAATCAGGAAACCAGGAAAGAACCTATGCTACTATCGTAGAGGGAGACCAGCCTCTACAAGCACAAAAGGTATTGAAGTCAGCTGGAATGGAAGACTCAGAGAATTGAAGCGCAGAATGATGTTGGCCGAGCAAGAAAACAATGGATAGCCTGCTCGTCTGGAATGCTCGAGGGGTAGGAAACTCGCCTACAATCAGGACTCAAACGACTAATCAAACTCTTCAAGCCGGCTGTGGTGGCTGTCCTGGAACCGATGCTCAGAGACGAGAAACGGGTGAAGATCGGCCTCAAATTAGGTTTCCACAATTCCATCTCCAATGCAGCCCGAGGAGGTAAAGTGTGGATTTTTTATGCCCCTTTCCTAACCATTAATCTTATTGTTGTTACTAGCCAAATGCTCTCTGTTGCTGTTGGTTTCCCAAACCATCCTATTGCGGTGATGGCTTCGTTTGTTTACACTAAATGCTCCCGAATTCAGCGGAGATCGCTGTGGGACCAGCTAGGCGCTTTGGCTTCGGGCTCGGCTGTTCCGTGGTTTGTTGCAGGAGATTTCAACTCGGTCCTCACCCAAGAAGAAAGAAGAGGAACTGCCTCTTTTGACAGGTGTAGTGCGGTGGAATTCTCGAAGGGGCTGATCAGGGCGGGGCTGGTCGATGCAGGCTACTGTGGTAACAAATTTACCTAGTGCAACAACCAGAGAGGGCAGGCCAGAGTTTGGGCCAGGTTGGACAGGATTTGCTGCAATAACACCTGTTTTTCTGTCTTCCCAACTTTCCAGGTTCGACACTTGGCCAGGCTCAACTCAGACCATGTACCTCTTCTCCTATCTCTCCCGCAGCAGATTCAATCTTTCCCCAAACCATTCAGATTTCAACGTATGTGGATGTCCCATGAATCCTTCCTTGATCAGGTCAAGATGGCTTGGAATACAGACTTCGTGGGCTCCCCTATGCAGACCCTACAACGTAAAATGAAGAATGTGAAGAAGGCGTTGATCAGCTGGAACAGAGATGCTTTCGGGAATGCGTTCCATAATATATGGAAAGCAAAACAGGATCTCATCGAAGCGAAACGGGTTGCTCAGTGCACGGACAGCCTGGATTCCCAACAGGCCGTTAACAGGGCCAAAGCTGAGCAGACGAAGCTGGAAGTCCGAGAGGAAATCTTTTAGAAACAAAAGTCCAGAAATTGCTGGCTCCAAGAGGGGGACAGGAACATGAAGTTTTTTCATAGCTCAGCCACCGACAGTGCGAGGAGATCTCGCATCAGTGAGATTAAGCTGGCTCATGGATCGTTAGCTGCTGACCAAGAATCAAACAAGAAAGGTGCAATTGAGTTCTTTTCTTCTCTCTTGGAAGCCCAGCCTCGCGCCCCTCAAGGAGACCTACTTGACGTCATCCAGTCATCCATTTCTGTGGAAGATAACACCATGCTCATGGTGGAACCTTCCCTAGATGAAACCCACGCTGCTGTGATGAGCATCCAGAAGGATGGGGCCCCCGGGCCTGACAGTTTCACTGGGGCTTTCTTCCAGGGCTACTGGTCTGTCGTGGGGCCTGATATCCTAGCGGCAGCGCACTCTCTCTTTGCCGGTGAGCCATTTCCACGGGCTTTTACTGCTACAATGATTTGTCTCATTCCGAAAACCTTAGCGCCAAAATCTTATGCGGACTTTCGCCCCATCAGTTTGTGCAACTGTATCTACAAAATCTGCTCGAAGATTATAGCCAATAGGCTTAGCAAATTCTGCCCAAGATCATCTCGGTGGAACAGGGTGCCTTTGTGCAAGGCAGAAGCATCGCGGAGACCTACGCGTTGGCCCAAGAGTTGTTCAAGACAAACGCATTAGAGGTGGAAATATTTTCATTAAACTTGACATAGAGAAGGCCTATGACAAGCTGGATTGGGCTTTCCTCAAAGTGGTCCTTCGTCGCTTCGGCTTTGACAATGTCTGGAATTCGATGGTTGAGAAGTGTTGGTCGAACTCTTGGTTCTCCGTCCTGGTCAACGGAGAATCTTGTGGCTTTTTTCGCTCTACGAGAGGCCTCCGTCAAGGCGATCCTCTCTCTCCAGCCCTTTTCATTTTGGCGGTAGAAATTCTGGGCAGGGGCTACAAAAATCTAATCCATGGTAGGAGGTGTCAACTTTTCAATGCTCGTAGGAATTGCCCAATGGTGTCCCACCTTCTCTTCGCTGACGACACTTTATTACTTGCCAATGGGGGCCGAAACACTTTGTTGCGGATTAAAGCTTTCCTAGATCGCTACCATCAAGCGTCGGGCCAAAGAATCAACCCCAGGAAAAGTTTTTCCATAGTCTGCCCATCAGTCCGAGGCCAGAGTCAAGGCGGTTCAAAATATCCTTGGTTTCAGGAGATGTGATTCCCCATTTACCTACCTGGGTGTTCCAATATTTAAGGGAAGAAGTAAGAGAGCATTTTTCTAGCCCATTCTTGAGAGGATCCAGCAGAGGATTGCTGGTTGGAAATCAAAAATCCTCTCCCAAGCAGGTAAAATTACTCTTATCAACCATGTTCTCAGTAGCATTCCAGTCCACACGCTGGCGGCATCGGACATCCCCCGTTCTCTTCTGGGAGAGCTTGAATCTTCTTTTGCAGATTTTTTCTAAGGCTGGGAAGGGGACAGAAAACGGTTGCACTGGATTAGCTGAAAACGCATCTCTTCCTTGAAAACGGAAGGTGGGCTGGGCGTCAGAGGTCTGAGGGCTGTAATGCAGGTCTTCAGGATGAAAATGGCCTGGACCATTATGAATAGAGGCAAAGACAGTTGCTGGGCTAACTTCATGAAGAGAAAATACCTCGCGGATAGTCAATCGGCCAGCCCGTCTGATTCTTCCTTGGGAGGGTATAATGTTGCATGGGCCTCCCCTTTGTGGAAGCATATCCGCCAGTACTTTCAGCTGATCGCGGCTAACTCCAGATGGATTATTGGCAAAGGGGAATGTGCTTTTTGGGATGACGACTGGAGCGGTCTGGGGCCCCTGCGTCAATGGTCTCCGCACCTCTCAGCGCAGCTGCAGCAGCATGTCTTTTCCTTCATTGGCCCACATGGGTGGCGCGACCCAAATGCGGCAATTCTCCTTCTTCCTCAGGTCGTTGTAGACCACGTCATGGAGGAGGGCATTTGTACATCAGATGCAGAGGATAAGAAGATCTGGATCAATTCGTCGTCGGGCGAATTCAACCCCCGTTCGGCTTGGTAGCTCTCTCGTCCGTAGGGGGTGAACACAACGTGGGCCTCTTGGGTCTGGCATCCAAAAATCCCGCCCAAGCTTGGCCTTTTTACCTGGAAAATCATCCACAAGGCCGTCCCGGTTGACGGTAGAATCCAAGCCAAAGGGATTCACATGGTCTCCAGATGTGAGTGTTGCAGCTCCCCGCCCAACTATGAATCCTTGGACCATGTTTTCTCCGCGGGCAGCCTCGCTTCGGTGGTATGGAATCACTTCCAGTCAATATTCCACGTTACCACCCTTACGTCGGACTAGACTCTTAGCAGGGCCTCGAAGTGGTGGCACTTGGCGAAGCAGACGAACTGCAATCTCATTTTAATGGGCCTGCTGCCCATTTTTATTTTCTCGGAGATTTGGCTGTCCAGAAATGAGGCCAGATTTGATGGGATCATGCCTTCTCATGCTAGGACCATCTCCTGTGTGCTCCAATGGATCTACCACATCAGTCCCACTCTTCCCCCTTCCAAATCTCCCAACAGATCCTTAGTGGCTGCTCTCGCTGGCCTTCGTATCTCCGCCAACATCCACCACAAAAGAATTGCCCAAGTTGTCAAATGGAAGAAGCCGCACCCGGATTGGATTAAATTGAATGTGGATGGCTCAGCCAGGGGTAATCCGGGTCCGTCAAGTGGAGGGGGCGTCGCTAGAGACAACGCTGGATCCTTTCTCTTCGCTTTCGCCTCAAGTTACGGCTTTGGATCAAACTCCGGGGCGGAAATCAGAGTCATTTGGGAGGGCATGTCCCTTTGTAAGGTTAGAGGCTTCCATAAGGTGGAAGTGGAGAGCGATTCCAAGGTAGTGGTGGACATGCTCAATGGCGTCTCCTCCCCTCCTTGGAACATATTCTACTAGTGGGCCAGGATCCAGAACCTCAGGTCCCAGATTGATATATCCATCTCTCACTGTCCAAGGGAAGCGAACGTGGTCGCCGACGACCTGGCTCGTAGACGTAACGAGAGCCAAGCCCACTCCCTCTTCCTTTCGGCGTCGAACCTCCCTCTTGTTACAAGAGGCCTGATTTTTCTTGATCGGGTGGGCCTAGGCAATTTGCGGGATGTGCCTTCTTAGTTTTGGTGGGATGTGGAGCAGGGCTACTCCTTTGTTTTTATCTTCTCTCACGATAGGCGGGCCTCTCCCCCTTTTTGTTGTGGGGCCCGCCCGAAGTAGATTTGTATAGCCCTCTCTTGATATGAATAGATAATCTGGTTTTTTGAAAAAAAAAAGGATCCACTGGAGAGTCAACTTGCTTGGTCCCAAGAAGACTCATCTCCACAAGTAAATCCAGAACATATTTCTGTTGAGATAGATAAACTCTTTTCAATCTGGCTACTTCTATACCAAGGAAATATCAAAGATGACCCAAATCTTTTGTAAGAAATATTGTTAAAGATACTTCTTTAGTTCTTCAATCCCATTGTTGTCGCTTTTAGTAACAACAATATTGTATTACATGCACAATGAGACCTGAAATACCCTTACAAAAACGGAATGATCATAAGGACTTCGAACAAAGCCATAGTTTAATACAACCATATTGAACGTGTTAAACCATGCACATGAATATTGTTTTAACCCATAAATTGCCTTTTGTAGTTTACATACTTTGTAAAACTACCCCCCCAAATCGGAGAGGTTTCTCCATATAAACTTCCTTCATAAGATCACCATGAAGGAAGGCATTTTTTACGTCATGTTTGAAGGGCCAACCGTGATTAACAGCTACAGACAATGTCACCCAAATGGAATTCAACTTGGCCACAGGAGATAAGGTTTTAGTATAATCAACACAAGTGTTTGAGTATACCGCTTAACGACTAGGCAAGACTTCAACTGTTCAACCAAACCATCAAGATAAAACATGATTGTGTAGACCCATTTACCACCAATAGCATGTTTACCAGTTGGAATAATGGTAAGTTCCCAAGTGTCATTATGATGAAGTGCATCCATCTTTTCCTCCATAGCCTGCTTCCACCTCTTATGTAACAGAACTTCCTCATATGACTTGTGAACAAAGTGATAAGACAAGGATAGGACAAAGTTGCAGAAATTTGAAGATAAGAAAGGAAAGGAAACACATTTAGATATGGGATGATCAATACACGTACACTTTCCTTTTCTTCAGGTAATATGAATACCATATGTATCTGGAGAACTCACTAGACAACAAGTCTCTAAAAAAGATATATTGGAAAGCACATCATGATTAATTGTACTATCTGTCCATTTTCATGTAAAACTTCAATAAAGGCACAGTGAGAATGGAAGAGACAGTAGATAGAGGTTAGAGCCTTCATTGACCACAACAGGTATGGGAACAGATTCTATATCAAGAAATTTGTTATCTTTTAAGAAGAACGGGGTAGACTAAAAAACTGTAACATCTGCATATATATTGTCTTCGAAGTAATAGACCATAACAACTATAACCATATAAGTGAGAGAAGATCCAAGAAAAATACATTTAACTGCTCAAGGATTAAACTAATCATGGTCATACTCTAACTAATAGACAAAACAAATACATCTGAAAAATTTGGGAGGTGGAGAAAACAATCGAGTGTTTAGGAACAAAACTTGATAAGGTGACTGATCATTTAAAACAGATTGGGGCATCTGATTTATCAGAAAACATGTTGTGAGTACTACATTCCGAAAACTCTTAGCAACATTCATGCGAATTAAGAGAGCAAGAGTTATATCAAGAAAATGACAATTTTTCTGTTTTGCAACATCATTTTGTTGTGGGTTGTATATGCATGATGTTTAATGTAGGATTCTTGTTTCATAAAAAAATAGACTAAAAGCTTAAGACATATATTCATTGACATTATTAGAGCACAACATAAACATTTTCGAATTAAACTGATTTTGCACTTCCATGTGGAAAGTCTTAAAAATAGAAAATAATACAGATCTATCTTTCATTAAATAAAGACATGTCATTCTCGAACAATCATCAAAAAATATAACACGATACTTTGATCCAGACCTACTAAATATTTTAACTAAACCGCAAACATTTAAATGAACTAAAGAGAAAGGAATTAAATGACACTCTCAACAAGTGGTGGAAACGCATCACGGTGATGCTTACTCAAATCACACACATCGCATTCTAAACATAACATAGCAAAAAGGAATGACACCCTTAAGAATCTTCAATGATGTATAACCAAGAGGGCAGTGTCATTGATAAGCAGAGATGTATTTTTGTGTTGTTACACCCACAATGTCACGATCAAGATAATACAACCCATCATGCTCATGTTCTCCACTAATCTTTTTCTTCATCTTTAGATCCTAGAAAACACAATGTGAATAATAGAAAATGACGCAATGGTTAAGGGATTTAGTAAGTTTGCTAACAGACAGAAGTCTTAAAGGAAAATTTTGTTTTTAAAAAAATTAAAAATAGAGGATATTAAAAGAGAATGGCTTGTATGAACAGTACCCACTCCACATACTTTGAATTGGGTAGTGTCTGCCAAAGTGACAGAAGATCATGTTAATGAGCCACCAATAGACGAAAATACACTAGACTCACTTGTCATATGGTCGAACGCTCCAGAGTCAATTACCCATGGAATATGAGACTCTAATCTTAAACAAGCCATACCTGAGGTTACGAATGTAGTTATAGGGGTGGAAGTAGTTGTAGAAGAAACAAGAATAGACTGATTCTATAAATTGTTCAGCAACTAGGCATATTTTTCTTGAGTCAGAGTAACCATCTCACTAGTCATACGGGTCTATGGAGCAGTAGATGGAAAATTAGCCAAAGGCATGTTGTTCTCTCTAGTGTGGGAACCTTGATTATCCCATGTAGACTTCCCGTGGAGATCCCAGCATTTTTCAACAGAATGATTGGAGAGCCCGCAATGCATACACTTTCTACGTCCGCGATCTCTGCCGCAGCCACCTCCCATGTCACCACAAGCACCTCTTCCCCCTGGCTACCATTACGGCCTCAACCAGAGAACAATACTAAAGCTGAGTTGTCATTAGCTTTACTTGTAGAACCTAAAGATACATGTTGGAGGCGTAAATATACCTCATTTAAAGATAGCGTATCTTTACCACCCAAAATGTGTGCACGAACTAGTTCAGATTTACGTTTCAACCCAAATAAGAGCGTGGCCACTCAGAAGCCTTTACGTTGTGGATGTAATTTCTCCAAATTAGTAGTCAAAGGCTAATACGCATTCAACTCTTTCCACATTCCTTTGAATTTGGAATAGCATTCACCCAATGATTTATCTCCTTATTAGAGCTCGAATATTTCTTTATATAACTGGTAAGTAAGAGAGATATTTTTATCAGATGAATACATCGCTCATAGAGCATCCCACACTTTCTTAGCCGTATCTAGAAACATGACATTTGCACTTATAGAGAGTTCCATACTATTCCAAAACCATGTCATAATTTGGGCATTTCCCTGGATCCATTGCTCATAAGTATCGGATTCTTCTTTAGGTTCTCTTCAGTCAAATATCTCAATTTTCCCATGGTCATGGAAAAAACTTGGATTGACTTAGACCACTGTAAATAATTTGTCTCATTTATTTGGACCACTAAAAAATCAGATGGGTTTATAAATATAAATTTCGGGTCACTTTTTATCTCCATAACAAATAAGGGAAGAGTACCTCACAAACAAAAATGCAGGATGGACCTAGCACGATCAATGAGCACCACACTTGAACACTTCACACAATGTACTCGTCACAGACAAAAGAATAAGCCCACACGTCCACTACTCCTAACCGGCCGCAAAGAAATATAGTCATGAACACAGCATCCAACAGAAGCAAATAGCCCACACGTTTGCAATAATCACATATAAGGTGATATCATTCAAGAAGCCAATGTCTTTATTCCTCCATGCACACACTAGGGAATATAAGAAAATAAGAAATAGAAAGATTTGGAGAAGAAGGATCAAAAACAATGAAGCTCCGATATCATGTAAAACAGTGGAAAAGGAGATGGAATAGAAAAGAAGAAAGTGAGAGGAGAAGAGAATGAGTTGAACCCCCTCCCCTTCTATATTATAAAATTTTCATAATAACAAAAATGCCATTAATAACAAAAGCAAAATTCCCTTAAAAAACAAAAGAAAAAATTCCCTCTATGTCATAGACCAAAATAATGCATCTAAGTGGGACAATGTATGCCCATATTACATTCATTAACAGTGTTAAAATTAGTTTTAAAGCTAAAACTATTTTTAAAAATCAATTTGTTTCTCCATACAACGTATATGATATCAAAATAGATCTTTAAAAAAATTGTGCATGGAATCTCCTAGCATGTCCATTGGCCTTTCAAGCGTCCTAGGGGCAATGCTGCCAAAGGTGCACCCAACGCCTATAACTACATTACTTACAATACTTGCATTGAACAGAGAAGCAATAGTTGAAGAGGAAGTTTTTGGATATTAGAACTTCCATTACAAGCAGAAATGTCTTGAAAACTAGAAACGAAGTACAAATCTATTAATCTAAAATGCTAAATAAGGATTTCAAATAAGTCGCTTTTGCAATAACCTTAGAGACTGCATTGTTAAGAAAAGGCAAATCATATATATGAAGAATAACACCATAGAACCAAAAGACACTGGTGGAACAAATAAGTCCAACCACATCACTTGTTTCCATACTTGATCGACCGCTCATCATGAAGCTGAATATCCATCAAAGAAAGCGAGGCATGGTGGAATGAAATTCATGAAACGCAACGTTAGCCTGTTGAATAGATGGCAATTCCTACTACTAGGAGGTCTAGCAATCAAAACACGTAACCTTTCTCATCATCATCATAATTCATAGCCTTGTCAGAGCTATTGGAGGACAAGGATAACCTTGCCCTACCCACTCATCATCATCCAACATGTAACCTATTCTATGTTAAATGAGACTAAGAGAAAAGGATCAATTATAATGCAGCAATTTCCCCAAGAATAGGATGCAATTTTGTTAGGGACTTATTGAACAAATAAATAAATACATTAGGGATGTGTCCATTTCTAGCTTATCAACAACTTCTACTACATACCTTTCTAAAAAGAAAATACCCCCTAGCTGAAAGAACCCAAGGACATTAGAGTTCCTCCCTAGGGTGGGAACCAAAGGGTGTAAATGGACCTAGATTTACCTTCGAGAATGACTCTTCGTTGGATGCAGTGTTCGAATTATCTCTGATATTATCAAAATATCTCCGATATTATCTTTATCACCAGCTCAGCGATACCAATAACACTGGTAGCGATACCGATAACGCTGGTAGTATAAAAAATTCCAGGTATTAGCAATGTATCGCCAACGTATCAATATTGCTAATGTAATCGTCAATATTTTCAACTATGTAAATTCTAAGGGTCGCTTGTATTACCAATGGATCAATATCGCCAATATTTTTGTCTTTGTAAATTCTAGGTAATGCTTGTATCATAAGTGTATCAACGATATTTCAATAATATCACCAATGTATTGATATCATCAAAATTTTTATTTCAAACTTTTTCATGGGCACATGGTTGTATGTAGTGTTCAATTTGTTATTGATAATATCTTGATATTATCGATATCGCAATATATGAGATATTGAGAGTACAATCTTTCGTTTCCTTTCCAATTGTTGATGATTTTTTAGTGAAATATCATTTGTTGTTGATATTTTGCAATATCGATAGATGTTTGGATGTTAAATAGGCCGGAGGGGATGGTCGGATTGATTTCTTACAACAACACATGCTTTTAAGGCCCCATTAAATGAAAACTTATTATTATGCATTCTTTTTTGTAATTTTTTTTATTTCTAAAAATGCAAATATGTACATTTTTACATCTCCTAAAGTTTCACTGAAAAATCCACCGTTTTTCCTATGTTTCCCCGCATTTCCAGTTATCAGCGATATTACCGGCGATATCGATATTGTTTCCATATCCCTGGCCAGCGAAACTTGTAGCGATACTGATACTTTGAACACTAGTTGGATGTAGAGATTTTAGGATACAAGTAGTCTCTAGTTCACAAGGTGGGAGGGGGCCTATAGAGGGGTGAACCCCACGAAATATACAATTGATGAGCATCAAAATTAATAAGTTCAATAGATCAGATCTTCCGTAATCCATACGTTCAAATGCAAAACCAGACTATTCAATCATCATTTACCCCCTTCTATGTGTGTGTGTGTTGCTTTCCTCTTTCCACAGGGAGAAAAGTTCCACAAAAGTCCACAATTCCACCCTAAATGCTCCATGTAAGAGGAGTTCCAGTTGGCCAAGGATTAGAAGTGGAGTTGTGCATTTTTTGTTTTTAGTTGGGAAAAGAACAACCATAGGAAAATGCATCCAACAGGTGAGGGGTCCTAATAATTCTTTTATGTTTGGTCCTATCAATATTGTTAAGAAGAAGAGAATTTGAGAGGAGAGAGAGAGAGACGGAGCATATGCGGCTGGGATGTCCAGCCCTTTCTTATTTATAATAATATAAGAAAATGTCATATTACATATATGCCCTTATGTGAAGGAAAAACTAAAGGAAGGTTAAGGGATAAATAAGGAAAGCATGAAACAAAGATAAAGGGCTGAAAATTAAGGACAAAGGCCCATAACATATAAGACCCAGGGTGTATGTACTTGTGGGCCCAGTCATAGGCCCACCACGGTTCTAAATAACGGTATCGGCCACTATATCAACCCCACAAAAAAAAAAAAAAAAATTTTGATACGATATAGCGTCGCGTATCGGAATCGGGGCCGTATTGGCCTGTATCGATCAAAAAAAAATTAGCAAATAAATACGAAAAAAATATCAAAAAAATAGGGAAAATGAGATATTCGCGAATCTATCATTTTTCTAGTGTTTTGACAATGTATTCAATGGTGTATCGGACCATTCTTTGATGAGAATGTTGTCTGTCGATTTGACTTGTTGAATGTCAACTAAATGGGCCCTAATTGAACACAAATTAAACATGATTTGGTGAACAATAGCCCATTACATTGGAAAGACAACAAAAAGAAGATAAAAATATAAAAAAGAAAGTGAAGGTTGACCCTGTCAAACAACCATTTACTCTAAAAGCTTAAGCTGTCAGAGTGTGGTGTATCAATGTATATCAAGGGACTTTATCACTTCAACACCCACCCGCACGTGCGGGGTGAGAACTCCGCACGGGAACATACTGACAAGGGTGGAGGGACGCTCACACCATAAATAGGTCGGGCTTAATTTCCCGGTCCCTGGGCCAGACCTGATTTTTCCTGACCCCCCGTGGGAGAATAATATATTGGCGAGGCATATTTGCTACTCTCAAGATTCAAACATAGGATCTTCTGCTTTGATACCATGTCAAACAACCATTTACTCCAAAAGCTTAAGCTGTCAGAGTGTGGTGTATCAATGTATATCAAGGGACTTTATCACTTCAACATACCCTTCTTTCCGATTTTTCCCATAATGGTCCACTTCACTTCGATTTGTCAAATCCCATTCAAATCATTTGTTTTGATCCCAAAATAGGTCTAGATCAAGCCTAAAATGAGTTTTTAAGATTCTTCCATGGTTTAAATAAGAAGAAGAAGATGAGACATAAGTGATTTTTTGAAGAAAAAAGTTAAATTTGGAATTTTATGGGTGAATTGGCCTGTATCGGCCGTATTGGCCCTGTATCGACACCAACACGGTCCGTATCGGCCGATACGGTCCAACCAATTCCGATACAGCCAATACACCCATATCAACCGATACGATACCGATTTTTAGAACCATGAGGCCCACACGTAGAGCTGGGCATCGAGTCGAATCGAATAAAGTGACAATCAGCTTCAATATGTTTTGTGCGCTTATAAAAAATTTGGATTAGAAGTTATGTGAATAGTAACTTGATTGTCACAATACATAGGCACAGGAGTCTTCACAGGAAATCCCAAATAAGAAATGAAGCTTTTCGACTATATAATTTCACATATTATATTCGCTATAGCACGATACTCGGCCTCAACATTGGATTATGACATAGTTGAGCTTCTTAGTCTTCCAAGTGATTAAATTGCCGCCGAAAAAGTATAGTAGTCTGATGTAGAGTAACGATCATCTGGAGAACCTACGCCTACATCAAAGTATCCTTCAATATCAAGTTCATCATGACAGCTAAATAAGAGGTCATGTCGAGGATATGATTTGATGCAGCATACGATGGAATGAACTACTTCAAGGTGGCTAGAACGTGGACCATACATGAACTAGTGGAAATAGATTGGAGAAGAAATCTACAAGAGGAAGTGTAGAGAAATAGAGAGACTATGGCAACTTGCACTATGTATGTTAGTCACTTGACTAACTCACACATTAACTTGAAAGAAACATACAATGCTCTACAAGAGTCAAAACATACATACATACACACACATAAACACAATTACATGTATTTCCACACTCCCCCTCAAGCTGGAGTACGGATATTGATCATGCCGAGCTTGGAATACATACAAAGAAGATGATGATGATCAGCATGGACCATTGCTCCCCCTCAAACATAACATAACAGAATACAAGATCTTCGATTGTTGGTCAACTATAGAATGTAACTTGAACTTTCATCGTTTGTTAAATCTTCTCTTCAAATAGGAGGCCATAACCAAACTCAACACCTATTGAGTGACCAACTCATCATTCACATACAAAATCTACTCACAAACGCGTGCAACATTGCACTACATTCACAATACTTGAGATGACACACAATGGCATGTGAAGACGTGAACAACACATGCAACACTAAGTGAGTGAATTACAGTCACAAATAACACCAAAGGCCTAATAAAGGAAAAAATGATTAATGGAAAAGGAAAGCTCTACTCATAGAAATCCTCCATGTCAAGTTAAGTCGAGCATTACCTCGAACAGTTTGTGTGTGCAATACCTCTAAGCATGAAACAAGAACATCAACTACCCAATCACCATCAACATGATTCTACAACCCATTTCACAACCCCGTAACATTAAAATATGAAGGAATAAAGAAATTCCAATAAAAACCCAAAAACAAAGGCCGACATAACACCACATAAAAACATCATAGCACACCCAAATCTCGACGAAACTTCATGATTCTTGTTTCTAGTGATTGGACATGATCAACTGCACCTGCTCCATGTGGAAAATCTGCCCAAAAAATCCTCAAAGAAACAGCATAGCAAGAAAACCGAAATCTTAACTTTTCCGACTTTTCTCTTTTTTCGTTGAAACACCGCAAAAAAGTAATCTAAAAACTGCAACAAAAAGTAACCAATAGTCGTCTAATATCATTATCTTTCAAATCCCATAATTTTCTGCTTCAAATTATTGCATATCTATACCTGCTAATGTCATCCGTACATACGAATGACATCAGCAGCGGGCTCCACTGTCGTAGGCTACAATCAAATCCACAAACCACTCTGATACCAAGTGAAAATAGATTGGACAAGAAATCTGCAAGAGGAAGTAGAAGAGGAAGTGTAGAGAGAGAGAGAGAGGTTATGGTAACTTGTGTATGTTAGTCACTTAACTCTCTCTCTCTCTCTCTCTCACACACACACACATACATATTAACATGAAAGAAACATACAATGCTCCACAAGAGTACAAAACATACACATACAAACACAATTACATGTATTTCCACAAAACTGACTAACCAAACTCACGGCATGAGACAAATTTGAACGAGTGATCGTCAAATATAACAATCTCTCAACCAAGTGTTGGTACATATGACGATCATCAAGAAGTATCCCATCAACATCCCGGAGCTTCTTATTGACTTCCAATGGAAAATCAATAGGTTTAACACCAAGATTACCAGTTGAAATCAACAAATCAAGGGCATATTTTTGCAGAGACAAAACTATGCCCTTTTTTTAACGAGAGACTTCAATTCTAAGAAAATATTTTAGCGGTCCCAAGTCTTTGATATTAAACACCATGCTCAAATATAATTTCAACTCAGAAATGCGATTAGCAACACCACCTGTAATAAGAATATCATCCACATAGACACTCACAATAATGGTCTCCTTCACATGCCTCTTGACAAATACAGAATGATCTGAATGAATACAAGAAAATCCAATACAAATCAAGGCCTTGCTAAACTTTTCAAACCATACATCGCCTTCTTCCAACGATATACATTTCTCTCCTCCCCCTTTCGAGTAAATCTAGGATTTGGGGGGGAGCATATAAATCTCCTCGGTCAAATCATCATTCAAAAAGACATTTTTAACATCCAATTGATGCAGGGGCCAATGCATATTGGCATCAAGATAAATAATCATCCGAACAAAGTTCATCTTAGCAGCAAGAGCAAAAGAATCAGAATAATCCTCACCGAAAGTCTACATAAAACCTTTAGCTACAAGGCAGGCTTTATGCAGAGCTATACTTCCATCAAGATTGTATTTCAATGCATACACCCAATGACAACCCACGGGATTCTTCCTAGTGGCAACAAGTAACACAACCATCTCCCATGTACGATTCTTTTCAAAAGCTACCATCTCCTCCTCCATAGCTTGTCACCACAAAGGAGAAATAAGGGCCTCCTTAAAAAAATTTAGAAATGATGAAGGAAGACCACTCAAGAGCAGAAACAAAGGAACTGTCTTGAGGAGACAGAATAATAGAAAACAAAGCATTAAATGGGATGAGAGGTGCATTGTCTTTTTACTTTTCTAACAACAACAGGTAAGTCTGTGGAAGGATCGTCTAAATATGGATCAACAGAAATAAGCAAACAAGTAGGAACATGATCAAGACATGTAGCCAAAGGAGCATGCTTTGTGGTGTCCTAAGAAAGAATAGGATTACAAACATTCCTTCATTCATATACGATCAAGCTGGACTTATTGAAATCAGTAGCAATCTTATCTTTAGCATCGTTAGGTTTTAAAGGGGGCAGTTAGAAGAATCATGGAATGGTGCTCCCCTCTGCCAGCAGAAAAATACGGAACGTTTTTAACAAATTTTACATTCAGTGAACCTAACGCTTTTAGTAATTAGAAGAAAACATCTATACCCCTTTTGTGAAGACAAATATCCCAAGAAAATATATTCGACAACACGATTTGACAATTTATTTCTAAGAGGATTAATATTGTAAACATAATAACACATCTAAAGACATGCAATGGAATTTCAGGGAGTGGATAAAGGACCGAAAAAATGGGATGGGCGACTCTCCAGTGAGAACCTCGGTAAGAAGACGGTTAATCAGATAACAAGTTGTGAGAATAGCCTCTAACCAAAATGATTTGGGGACAGACATACCAACAAGGAGAGCACGAGTGACTTCTAAAAGATGTCTATTTTGTTGTGAAATAAATGCACACGTAGTTTGAGAATTAATATCATGCTTCTGAAGATAAGATAACATAGTATGGGAAATATACTCTTTTGCATTATCCATACAAAGAGTTCCAATATTCACACTAAATTGAATTTTGACCCAACAATAAAATACTTTGAAAATAGAGCTAACCTCATCTCTAATTTTCATCAAATAAATCCAAGTCATATGAGATGCATCACCAATAAACGAGACGAAGTATTTAAATCCATTAGAAACAATAGCAGTTGGACCCCATACATCTGAATGAACCAAAGGAGGGGCAGGCCTACGGCATTTGGGCGCTATGAACACTACATTGCTTGGAAAATGGCTTTGGTGGTTTGGGTCGAAGGAAGGGAGATTTTGGTGTGAGATTGCCGCTAGAAAATACGGCCTCCAGGAGGTGGGTTGGGAGACCAGATGCTCATCCTTATACAGAGCCTCACAATCATGGAAATCTATTTCCGCATTACAATGGACTTTTGGCGAGGCATCTCCTTCTCTATGGGTGACGAATCCAAAGTCAGATTTTGGAAAGATGCTTGGTGCAATGACACTCTGCTCTATACTCTTTACCCGAACTTGGCCAATCTTGCCCCCCATGATAGCCTAAAAGTAGCAGATTGATTCTCCTCTAGTAGGTCTTCCATCTCGTGGTTTCCCCCTTGTAAAAGAGCATTGTCGAATGATGAGATGGTTGACTATGAAGATTTCTTGGGCCAATTGCAGCATCTTCAACCTTCCGGCGATGCAGACTCCTTGGTATGGAAGGAGCATAGTTCCAGGCATTTCTCAGTTAAGTCTTTCTATAAGCTTCTCACGAGGGACGAATCAGCTAACCAAGAAGAGTTTGCCTATCACTTCCAGTTCTATGGGGTGCCTCCAAAGATCATGGCATTCACTTGGTTGGTCGGTTGAAAAAGGGTTTTGCCGATCGATAACCTACAAAAGAGATCCATGATTATCCCAAATATGTGTAGCTTGTGCCAAAAGGATGCAAAGTTTGTAAATCATCTGTTTATCTTCTGCCCTTTTTCATCTATATTTAGGATTTCTTCCTCGGGAAATTTGGGGAAGCCTAGGTAACGCTGAGATCAATTAAAGATCTTCTATGGGCTTAGCATGGGGGGTACGGAGGAAAAATATATCATCAAAGTTGGATGTTGACGTTGTCAGCTGTGTGGTGGGCGATTTGGGGAGAAAGGAATAGCAATTGCTTTGGGAATTCTTCCTGTTCGGTCCAGGTGATTATCAAGACAGCTAGGTTTTCGGCTTCCAGATGGAAAGCTCTTTTGAGTAATAGTTGTTAGCGGGTCGTGTCCCTTGGGGGCTTTTTGTATTCTTTTCCTACTTGCAGCTTTTTAATAAAATGTCATGAACCTTCAAAAAAAAGTATTCTGAGTGGCATCACTTGACGAAGTATCAAATTCGGATTTTGAGGTATGAACTACATCACTAACTAATGGAACAATAGGTGAAGTTTTGTAAGATATTAGGTATCTCTTTCCCAACAGTAATCCATCCGAGGTAGCAGAATTGGCTGCTCTACCCTAAGGACAACCGTGAAGAACCCAGCAACAGTCAACAGTGTGTTCATGTCAGCCACAATGAGTACACGATCGACCATGCCATGACCACAACCACAACTACGTCCACGGCGTCTACCACCATCACGACCACCTCTTCTTGTAACACATCCACGACTAGCACCAGTATGATCAAAGTTTCTGAATCCTATCACTAAGGCAGATTTTTCAACCACAATTGAACCCATAGTTGTCCAACGCTTCTTATCACATAATAGTAAATCGCACACACTATTACGCGATGATAAAGAAGGGGATCCAAAAATCTAAGCATGAACTAGTTCAAAATCAGTATTAAGACCCACCAGTAACTCAAAGATCCATTTCTTTTCAATACTTTTTTATATGCCTCCACATCTACATAACGCAAATGGAATATCATCGAGAAAAGATAATTCTTGCTACAAACCACGAATCTTGGCATAATATTTGGACACAGGTGACTAATCTCCTGATAAATATTATAAATGCGGGCCATATTATTCCAATCAGTATACAATTCATAGGCCTCCAACCAAATCTCACAAGCAGAAGATAGCCAAAAAAGGCATTTGCTAACTTTTGGTTGCATAGAGTTTAAGAGTGCGAACATAACCAATAAATTGTTTGATTTCCATTGAGCATATGAGCAATTAGTGGTAGAGGGTGGATCTTTTATACTACCATCTATATATCCCAACTTTTGCTTGCTTCCCAATAAACATCTCAACTGCTTCCGACCACTAAAGATAATTACTTGACAAAATCCAGTAAACCCTAACCAAGGCAACATAAAAATCCACTTCAACAGGAAAAATCTAGCAAACCCTAACCAAGCCAAGCAAAAAAAAACCTGCTTCAACGGAAGAAGAAAAAATCCACCAAACCCTAACCAAGGCAACATAAAATCTGCTTTAACAGAAAAAATCAAACAATGATCAAGACAGCCCAAAATATGCTTTAACTTAAACACGATTTTGAAAATCTGGAGAAGAAAGAGCTTAAAAAATCTGTCAAACCTAAATGTCCAGCAATACCCGTAACCATTTAGTAAAATTGGCAGGTCCTTCAGAAAAAATCTTCAAAAAAATAATTGAAGAAAATTTTCCAGCAACATCGTCAATCGGACAGCAGAAAAATCAGCAAGGTCTTCAAATCCAGCAACCCATGATTTAAAACCCTAAAAAGAATTCTAGACGCAAGCCACCCTCTCATGAATCACAACAAGTCGGTGAGGAAACTGCCTCACTACTCTTAAGACAGAAAAAGAATGAAGAAGAAGGAAAAAAGTGAAGGGAAAAGAACAAAAGAGAAAAGAAAAAGAAAACCCAAAAGAAGAAGAAAAAGAAGAAGAAGAAGATGTTGATGAAAAAACCCTAATAGCACTTAGGCTTTGATGCCATGTTAAGAAGAATGAGATAATTTGAAAGAAGGAGAGCATATGGGATCAGGATGTTCAGCCCTCTCTTATTTATAATAATAGGAAAAAAAAAAGGTAAAATTAAAGAAATGCCCTTATATAAAGGGAAAAATAAAGGAAGGCTAAGGGGCAAATAAGGAAAATATGAAATCAAGATAAAAGACTGAAAATTTAAGGACAAAGGCCTATAACATATAAGACCCAGGTGTATGTACCTGTGGGCCCAGCCATAGGCCCACACACATACACCGACAAATACTAATACCTCACCCATAATTTTTGTTATTCAAGACCATCGCAATAATTTTTGTAATTCAAGACCATTCCAAATCAGCCAACAAAAGTAAAAATATTAACATGGAACGCCTCTTATGATATTTTTCCTTAGAAGTTCTTCTTGATATTTACTTATTTCTTAGGATTCTTCTTGAATAAAAAAATCCCCATCTAAAATATTGCACGATGTGATGTTATTGTCATCACATCAGCATCCCATCCAAAGTGTACTCAGGTCCACAAGGAGAATCTTCACCTTTCCATCTTTATCCCATCCTCTATAATTAACACACCACCCAATTTCGTCATTTTGCAAGTCACTCACCAATTCAAGTTTCAAGTCTCATACTCCATGAGTAATTGATTATGGAGCGTCCAACGATATGACAGGTCAGTCTAGTGTATTTTCATCTATTGATGGCTCATTAACATGCTCTTATGTCACTCTAGCAACTACCCAATCCAAAGTATATGGAATGAGTACCGTTTATACAAATCCCTCTCTTTCATTATCATTTGTTTTATTTGTTCCAAAATCTCCTTTGAGCCTTCTGTCTATTAACAAACTCATCAAATTCCTTAACCGTTGCGTCACTTTCTATCCTTCAAATTGTATTTTCCAGGACTGAAAGACAAATAGGAAGATTGGTAGACGACATGAGTACGATAGGTTATACTATCTTGATTGTGACGTTGTGGGCAAAATGGTACAAAAAGACATATCTGCTTGTCAGTAGCATTACCGTCTCGATCATCTATCATTGAAGATTTTTAAGAGAGATGTCCCTTCCTTGTTGTCGATGTCATGTCCAGAGTGTGATGTGTGTGAGTTGAGTAAGCATCACCGTGCTACTTTTCCACCACGTGTTAAGAAGTGAGATTTAGTTCCTTTCTCTTTAGTTCATTCAAATATTTGGAGTCCAATTAAAATATCCAGTACGTCTAAATATAAGTGTTTTATTACATCTATTGATGATTGTTCGAGAATGACATAGCTTTATTTAATAAAAAATGTATCTAAATTATTTTCTATTTTTAAGACTTTTCACATGTAAGTGCAAAATCAGTTTAAATTAAAAGTGTCTGTGTTTTGCTCTGATAATTCTAAGGAGCGTGCCCAAGCCTTTAGTCAGTTTTTCCTAAACAGGAATTTTACATTAGACATTATGCACACACAATACATAACAAAACGAAGTTGCAAAACAGAATAATCGTCACCCTCTTGAGATAACTCTTGCTCTCTTAATTCACATGAATGTTCCTAAGAGTTTTCGAAATGATGCAGTTTCACGGCATGTTTTTTGATAAATCAGATGCCCTCATCTATTTAAAATAGTCAATCACGTCATCAAGTTTTGTCCCCAAATACTTGGTTGTTTTCTCCACCTATTAAAGTTTTTCAATGTTTTTGTTTTGTCTATCAATTAGAGTCTGGCCACGATAAGTTTGATTCTCGAGCAATTACATATATTTTTCTTGGATTCTCACACACAGAAGGGTTATTGTTGTTATA
The DNA here is from genome assembly GCA_021015155.1 of Magnolia officinalis. Lineage (NCBI taxonomy): Eukaryota > Viridiplantae > Streptophyta > Magnoliopsida > Magnoliales > Magnoliaceae > Magnolia > Magnolia officinalis. The sequence goes on along the minus strand of JAJHSJ010000002.1, from coordinate 86,774,444 downwards.
GTCCATCACGTTGAAGAAAATACGTATGTGCACGTGTTACATTTTTTTAGTCTACCCCATTATTCTCAAAAGATAACAAATCTCTTGACACAGAAATTGTTCCCATGCTTATTGTAGTCAATGAAGACATCGAACATCCATCATTTACTGCCTCTTCCATTTCCATCATGCCTTAGTTGAAAGTATACTTATAACAAAAACGGATAGATGGTACAGCCTATTATGACGTGCCATCCAACATATCTTTTCCAGAAACTTGTGATTCAGTAAGCTCTCCAGATGCATCGGATATTCCTATTGCCCTAAGAAAAGGTAAATGTACGCGTACTGATCATTCCATTTCTAAATATGTTTCCTTTCATTGCTTATCTCCAAATTTTCGCAATTTCAGGCCATTCTCCTTTCATTACATTTTCTTCTCTCATCTCTCTTTATTCTTCTCTATTCCATCTCTCTTTCCACTATTTTACAACTTCTTTTCCTTCTTCTCCTTCCATCAAACCAAAATAAATGAGAGAGAAAAAAAAAAAAAAAAAAAAGGCCAAAAGATCCTTCATTAAAAAGCCACAATGTGGCATATTGGCATTCAAGCCATGCAAGTGCAAAATGCCCCATGGGGAGTCAGCACCATCCAATGCTTCTTTGAAAATGTAATTACACAATTTTCAAAATTCCTACAAGAATTGGGCTACACGCTACGATGATAGTTTCACCACAACTTTGAAAACAGTGCTGACTCATCTACCATACACATGGCATACATGTGGGCCAATCAAAATTGTCCAACTCATGGACTTCATTGTGGATGGAGCATAGCTAAAAACCACAATGGTCAGATGATCTTAACCATCTAATTTGAATGGCCCCTAACTCTAAGTTTAGACTACCAATTGATTTAGGTTTAAAACCATCCATTTGAGTGGCCCCTAATTATTCATTCAATCAATCTCCATCAACAATTTACATTGCCTAGATTCAAGGTTGGAAAACTCAAGTTTGAACTGACTCTGCCTACTCTTTTTTTTACCTGAGCAAGTCGACACAGTGACTCGAGTGAGTCATATTTTTTCACATGTCATACATAAGAACATTATAAATGTTTGTATTTATCTTTGCATCTATGTGTAAAATTTATAAAAGGAAATTTTAGAAGAAGAAAAGCAAATAAGATTTGTTCACTTTTCCACTTTGTTTCTTCCTTTGATAGGGAAATTAAAGACTTACCACTAGAACCCTATTTTTTTCTCTTTTTTCTTTGACTTCGTCGTTACTATTAATCTATTACTATGGAAGCCTAAACCAATGGTGAAAAAAATTCCAAGAGTTAAAAGTATCTTGACCAAGAAGCCTAGGTACTTGCACCTTTTTCAATTACGATAATCACAAACAACATTCTACAAACCTCTTTTGCCCGTTTTGTGCTCAATGCTAGAGTTATCCTGCATTGTGAAGCATTGAAAAAACGGGTAGTTGTTCTTTGTATTGTTGACAATCATTTGAGTTTTCGTGTATAATCAACAAAAACCTAACATTATGAGTTGAGAAACAATCTTTTGACATATACTCTAACAATAGAAAGATTCAAACCCTCCAAAATCACCTAAGGTTTCAGGTGAAACTCTAAAATGCCTTATATCAGTTTAGTCTTCCAACCTTTTAACTCAGTTTTGATTTTTTTTTTTATTTTTTTTTAAACGAGGTCTCTCTCCAAAAGTTTTCCAACCATGCTACATTGTTCTACTTGTATATCACTAAGTGGCATATGCCACCATCATATTCACAATGGAGGTGAATTATCACCGTACTCTGACCACATTAGCATTCCATCATTGGGTTTCCTAATGCATTCAAGAAGAATCTCTTAATTTTCAATGATAAGCGCCATTGAAAATTCAGAATTCCCAATCCTTGCTCTACTCAACAGGTAAATTTTTCAATATGAATGAGATGAGAACGTGTGCATAAACTTATGAAGTTCACAATCATGTAAATGAGGGGGAAAACCAACATTTTCTTGATATTAGAGATGCAAATTATAAGGCATGCCTGAATGAAGAGAGCAGCTGCAGCGGCCCTTCTGGTGTAATTCCGGAGCTCCCTTTCATGGCAGACCTTCTCGAGAAGGGCATCCCTTGTTATCTCCTTAGCGCTCGCTCCCCTCAATGAAACCTACTCCAAAAAGAAAAGAAAAGAAAAAAATGGGGTGGTAGATGATGGAGACACTGCAGTGCCAAACTCATTCTCAAGAATTTCTTGGGATATTATCAGGAAAATCTAGCTAAACATTTAAAAAATATATTTATTATAGATTAAATAGATAAATTTAAAGGGTTTTGCTAACATACCCACCTTCATGACGACGTTAGCAATGTCCCCAAAGCTTTTAAATGGAACATGGGGTGACCCATCAACGATCTGAACCATTCATTCATTCATACAACTAGGAGCAAGCGATGCTGTAAAAATCACGCCTATAGGATGATCCTAAGCACCCTATCAATAACACGGAAAACGGACAGCCAAGAATGAGCAAAGAAACAAAAAATCTCCAATCATCATCTTGAAACATCTACTGGATAGATCCCACTCTGTATTGCTTCTGATTCCAAAGTAGCACTTTGGTTTGATAATTCTAACATGTGATCTATAGCTTGTAAACAATGGACAGTCATAACAAATTGGCCCCATTCAAAAGGTTATGATCATCCGATCAGCGTGATTTTTACCCCATGGCTTGATCCTGTTGGTAGTATTGAATGAACCGTCCCGATCACGATTGGGCATCCCACTTATCATTCAAAAGGTTTGCTAACATTCACGTAAAGGTGGGGACTCTAGCAAAACCCAAATTTTAAATTTTAAATTTTAAAAATATAATTAAATCATAAATAATGTAAAAGTTTAACTAATTTCGTATTAAAATCACAAAAATTTAAAAACCACCGATAATTTGAAAATAGCGAGATAATATCATCTAGTTGATTTTTTCGCAAAATGGTGATTAGATTTTAAAAAATCTGAGCAATATTTGGCAAAATAGCAGACACGAGACACTGATTGCATATGATGCAATGAAATATTTAAGGAGCGTTTGGATGTCCCTGGAAAGGAGGCGCGCACAGGATACTTTTCTGCCTGAACTAATATCGTCCATATGTCAATTCAAGGGTGGAAGAAAACGGCAGAAAATCGGTATCCTGCATAATGAGCTTCCCAATTTCCAGATAGCCCCTAAACACATGGTGGAATAGATAATCATCCGTTTCGCTTGCGATTTGGGGTGCATCCAAACGCGCCCTTAATTTTTGTAAGAGGAGAAAAAGGAAAGTAAGAGCGATGTGAAATGGATTTGCGAGAAGGAAGAGAAGGAAGAAGAGGAAGAACAACAATGATAACAGTACCTGTTGTTTCCGAGGTGGAGTCGCCATGGAATTTGATTTCCACGACTGCTCTCTCTCTCCCTCTCTCTCTCTCTCTCATGCGTCATGGTGTGAACATCCGCGTCTTAAATGGGCCGTGCTCGTCACCAACCGTACAGTTTCCTGACGTGTATGATTCCGAACATCCATGATTTTCGGGTGATCCAACCCGTTGATATGATGATAAATAGATTTGATCGTGGATCTGGCCAAAATGTTCTAGATCGAGAGATCACGTCATTTCGATCAGTTGCTTTCAAAGGGACGGTCAAGAAAATGTTTTTATTGAAGCTTCGACGGGGGAGAAATGATCCAATGCTCTCCAAGCACGACTTATCAGTAGGGGGGGCCAACCATGATGTCTGTGAGAAATCCATCCCATCCATGTTTTGCCCGCTCATCTTAAGGTATGATTCCAAAAACAATTACATCGAAAACTTAAGTAGGCCGCACGAAATGAAAACTTTGGGAGGAAAATGCTTACCGTTAAAACCTTTTTAAAGTCCATAGTAATGTTTATTGAGAAATTTCCGACTGTACGACCCATTTCCGAGATGAAGCCCACCTCATTTTACCTTCCAAGAATAAGCGCCAGCTGCACGGACGCCTTCCCAAAGGTCGAAAATGCCCCTGCTTTTTCCTTTAAGCAGATCGGTGGTGCTCGAAGAAGAGCGCTAACGCTCCTCGAACTCCTGAGCTGTACGAACGGTTCAAAAGATATCAAAGTAACATGGGCCCCACAGTTATGTATTTATTATATCCACAACGTTCAACCATATTTCGAGATCATTTCGGAGTATAAAAAAAAAAAAAATCATATCCAAAGATCAACTGGACCACATCACAAAGAGCAGCGGGAAAATTGATTTTCACTGTTAAAAATTTGTTGTGGTCCACTTGATAGCTAGATCTGTCTTATTTTTCGTCTCAAGCCTTAATACGAGTTCGCCAAATAGATAGACAGTTTGAATATAACACATACCTCATAATAGGAACCACAAAAAGTGGTGGGATTACAGCAGCAAAAAATAAAATAATAATAAGAGAAATTTACGACTGTGGACCACACCTTTTATCCAGCAGTTTTTTTGAAGCAATACAAACTTAGAATACGCACTTGGACCTCCTCGTACGGACTCAGAATTTCAGGACGAAAATACCCCCCCTTTCATGGTTGTGGCTTTTCCTCTCCCATTTCCACTGCTTGCTTTTCCTCTCCCTTTCTACCGTTGCTTTCACCTCCTTTCCTCACTGTGTTTCCGGCAGAAAGACCTCAAAAAACCCTTTTTGTGGGCCCCCCTCAATCGCATTTTGTCTTCTTCTCAAAATGGTCGGTCCGGAGAAGAAAACACGCAGCAAATGTATATTTTAAACTCAGTTGGCCCCACATTGAATGTATGTAGTTCCTTTTATATTTTTTTTACTGGAGGAAAAGGTTATATACGATCGAGCTCATGGGATCTCCCCATGAGGTCGAGCTGTGTGGGCCCCACCATGATGTATGTCGAACATCAACACCTTGAACTTGATGGGTCCCCTCTAAATTATGGGATAGCAGAAAAATCAGCCGTATACGGAACTCAGGTGGGCCATACCATCTAAAATCATGTGAAGACATGGTTAAAACATATAAAATTACTTGGTGGGGCCCACTTGAAATTTGGATGTGTCTAAAACTTGGTCTAACCCCTCATCCAAGTGGGACACACATTATGGATGGGCTGGATTTGTGAAACACATTTCGGTGGGCCCAAAAAATAAATATGAATGTTTTAATGGAAGGTAACACCTCTCAAGTTTTGTACGTGGTGTAGCCTACAAAAGTCATGAATTAACTTGATTTTTAAGCTCTAGGCCCACCATGGAATGGTGCATCTAACTAATGGGGTAGATGTTTGACATACCTCATGATAGGGCCCACACAGCTCGACCTCATTGGTAGTTCACATGAGCTCGACCATATAGAACCTTTTCCCACACAGACGTATATATATACACGACACATGTGCATGCATGTCCGTTGATCTTCTAGTTTGCCCCGCTGATTTCCTTTAAATGTAATTAAGGGCATGTGCCAAGGTATGTCTATGTCTCCTTGTATATAACATGATGTGGGGTCCAACACTGTAAAAGCTACAAACTTAAACAGATACATGCTTTGACTCCCTGTCATACGGCCATGTGCTTATGTTGACCGAATAAAGGCAAGTGTTCCCTATCTTTTGTGCTGACAAAGCTTCGCAACCTTGTGATGCGCTATGTTGACTAAGCTACGCAACCTTGAATCTGTGCCGAAGCAAGACAATGGTTATGACTGTGGTATATTCATAATGAAATACATCGACATTTTGTGTAGCGGTCTCACCTTGGCGGAAATAGACATGCAAAAATTGACCGCCGATTGGAATAAGTCAATAGCATATGATTGTCTGTCTCTAGTTTGTAAATGATATTTGTGTGGGGCATGGGCTGAATTTTGAAAAGATGTTGTATACATTGTATTATATACATCGTTGAATATACATTGTAAGTTATGATGTATAGCATACTTTGTAAGTTTTGATGTATAGCATACTTTGTAATTTTGGTGGATAGCATACTTAGAAAATTTTCCGTGTATTCGCCGGAATTGTAAGTTATGATGTATAACATACTTTGTAATTTTTGGTGGATGATGAAATGAACTTTATACTTTGTCCCACTATATTTTCCGTTTGCCTCGCTATACTCGTCGATCGAGTTCAATGCACATGGAACTCAATACACATCATTGGCCCGCTCATTTTCATGTATCCCTCGCTGATTTTATAGTTTGCCCCGCTGTTTTTCTAGTTTGCCTAACTGTTTTTCTAATTTGCCCCACTGATATTTCAGTTTACCTCGCTGTTTTCTTAGTTTGCCCCGCTGATATTTCAGTTTGCCTCGCTATTTTTCCTAGTTTGCCCTGCTGATATTTCAGTTTGCCTCGCTGTTTTTCCTAGTTTGTCCCGCTGTTTTTCCTAGTTTGCTTCGCTGTTTTCCTAGTTTGCCCCGCTGATATTTCAGTTTGCCTCGCTGTTTTTCCTAATTTGTCCCGCTGATATTTCAGTTTGCCTCGCTGCTTTTTCTAGTTTGCCCCGCTGTTTTTCATAGTTTGCCTCGCTGTTTTTCCTAGTTTCCCCGCTGATATTTCAGTTTGCCTCGCTGTTTTTCCTAGTTCGCCCCGTTGATATTTCAGTTTACCTCGCTGTTTTTCCTAGTTTGCCTCGCTGTTTTTCCTAGTTTGTCTCGTTGTTTTCCTAGTTTGCCCCGCTGATATTTCAGTTTGCCACGTTGTTTTTCCTAGTTTGCCCCGCTGATATTTCAGTATACCTCGTTGTTTTCCTAATTTGCTCCGCTTATCATATAGTTCACGACTCAATCAATTTGATAGTTAACACTATCATTCCCACTAAGATAGCAATGAGAATTGTACTTGATCGAGGAAGACTGCTACTCGAGGAAGCTCCCTGAGAAAGATTTCTAATTCTCAGGGGGTCAAATCGTTGAGTGATAGCTTGAATTTCTTCGTTTACATTTACTATTGGTAATGACGTCAGATTAGAACTCAAATCGATTCTAGAAATATGAGTCAAATCTATTCCATAGAAGAAGTGTTGCAAGAATGCTTCTTGCGCTTTTATAAAATTCACTCTTATCTTTCTGGGCGAGTGAAGCCAGCTCCATTAATAATAATAAAAAAAAAAATATCATCGCACAGAAAGACTTTTAGCCTTTAATTTAAGGCTATTGGTACTTTCGAAAGCTATTAGTACTTTCGAAGGATATTAGAGTATATTTCAGGGCGGTTAACCCATAAAAAGAAATTCTTTGTGGTAATAATCAAACTCAACTAAGGAACAGTTATTGAAAATGAAACCCCTATCTATACTAACTATATTAGGGCTTCATCAAACTAACTAACTATATATGCAATTAGTGACGTGAGATGATTGATATGCATGCTTATTGTGACTTTTGAGTTTGCTAAGAGATTCTTTGTGCGAGGGGGTACAGTAGATTTCTCTCAAGTATCAGTTCGTGCCCTTAGGATGTCCAGATAGACTCTCGGGCTAGCTCTCCTTCGGGAGAAGTACCATAGAAAGTCTAATAGCGTACTTGCCCGATTAGGCGGAGCTGGTTACCGGACTTGTCAGTTCGCTACCACATCATCGTTCTCGACGATGGGAGCGATTGTTTGTGGTCTTGGACAAACCTGGCCGCGGTTCTCCACTCCCATTACAGTTTTGGATTGGTCAGGGCGCACCCCTTAATCCGTCACGTCGAAGGGTCTGCTAGTGGATTTCATCCGACGTGAGTGAAAACCTAAGGAGTGGAGGTGACTCCTGAGGAACTCACCTTTGATGGGGAGGTTAAAATGCTAGAGCATACCGTCAATGGCGTAATTGGGTGAAGTTATGGCTTGAGCAGCTTCAATGGTACCACACGGTTGCTTTAAAACCAGACGTGCAGTTCCAAGAACTCTTCGAGGGGCCTATTGTTGAGACCTCCTGGAAACGCCGTAATCAAAACCAATTTCAGTTTACCTCGCTGTTTTTCCTAGTTTGCCCCGCTGTTTTTCCTAGTTTGCCTCGCTGTTTTCCTAGTTTGCCCCGTTGATATTTCAGTTTGCCTCGCTGTTTTTTCTACTTTGCCCCCATAATATTTCAGTTTGCCTCGCTATTTTTCCTAGTTTACCCCGCTGTTTTTCCTAGTTTGCCTCGTTGTTTTCCTAGTTTGTCCCGCTGATATTTCAGTTTGCCTTACTGTTTTTCCTAGTTTGCCCCGTTGATATTTCAGTTTGCCTCGTTGTTTTTCCTAGTTTGCCCCGCTTTTTTCCTAGTTTGCCTCGTTGTTTTCCTATTTTGCCCCGTTGATATTTTCGTTTGCTTCGCTGTTTTCCTAGTTTGCCCCGCTGTTTTCCTAGTTTGTCCCGTTGTTTTTCCTAGTTTGCCTTGCTGTTTTCCTAGCTTGCCCCGCTGATATTTCAGTTTACCTCGCTGTTTTTCCTAGTTTGCCCCACTGATATTTCAGTTTGCCTCGCTGTTTTCCTAGTTTACCCCGCTGTTTTTCCTAGTTTGCCGCACTGTTTTCCTAGTTTGCCCCGCTGATATTTCAGTTTGTCTCGCTGTTTTTCCTAGTTTGCCCTACTGTTTTTCCTAGTTTGCCTCGCTGTTTTCCTAGTTTGCCTCGTTGTTTTTCCTAGTTTGTCCCGCTGTTTTTCCTAGTTTGCCTCGCTGTTTTCCTAGTTTGCCCCGCTGATATTTCAGTTTGCCTCGCTGTTTTTCCTAGTTTGCCCCACTGATATTTCAGTTTGCCTCGCTGTTTTTCCTTTGCCCCGCTGTTTTTCCTAGTTTGTCCCGCTGTTTTCCTAGTTTGCCCCGCTGATATTTCAGTTTGCCTCGCTGTTTTCCTAGTTTGCCCCGCTGATATTTCAGTTTGCCTCGTTGTTTTTCCTAGTTTACCCCGCTGTTTTCCTAGTTTTCCTAGTTTGTCCCGCTGATATTTCAGTTTGCCTCGCTGTTTTTCCTAGTTTGCCCCGCTGATATTTCAGTTGCCTCGCTGTTTTTCCTAGTTTGTCCCGCTGTTTTTCTTAGTTTGCTTTGCTGTTTTCCTAGTTTGTCCCGTTGATATTTCAGTTTGCCTCGCTGTTTTTCATAGTTTGCCTCGCTGATATTTCAGTTTGCGTCGCTGTTTTCCTAGTTTGCCCCGCTGTTTTTCCTAGTTTACCTTGCTGTTTTCCTAGTTTGCCCTGCTGTTTTTCCTAGTTTGCCTCGCTATTTTTCCTAGTTTGACCCGCTAATATTTCAGTTTGCCCCTCTCATATTTCTTTTTCTCTAATTTGCTTCATTGCTTTCACCTTTTCCATTAACCGTATGATTGTGAGTTCATAATGGTTTCCTACCTATTCAAATCAACATGAAAAGAATGAAACCAACAGTAAAACTTGTAGAGAAATGATATGATCGTTGATAAGATAATATAAAACTTACTCTCGGGTCTTGATTTTATTCAACTGCGACGCATGAAAATCAAAGCCAACAGTAAAACTTGACGACTAATTGAAGGTTTGTGATCATCCACAGTGGAGCCCGTCTGGAAGGAGCCGCTTCTTTGCTAGTACCTGAAGCCATTTTTTACTCATGTGGCCTAGACACCTGTGCCACATGTCAATAGCTGAATCTTCCGCTGCGTTCAACCCACCCTTGCACACATTGACACTTGCCTTGTAAAGGGTGCAACACTTCTTTCCTCTGGCTGCGATCAACGAACCCTTGATGAGCTTCCAACGCCCACCAGCAAACCGGCTTTCATAGCCATCATCATCCAACCTTCTCGTCGATATTAAGTTAAGGAGAAGTCTGGGATATGCCTCACATCCCTGAGAACCAATGTGCAGCCCACATCGGTCTTCACAAAATATCACCGACCCCTACAATCTTCAATGCGCCAGAATTTTTCATCTTCACGGTCCCATAATCACTTGACTTGTAGCTTGTGAAGAAGTCTCTGCGTGGAGTTGCATGAAACGAGGATCCCGAGTCTATCACCCAGTCGGTGTCCTGACTCTTAGTCATGAGACATACATCGTGATCTGCTGAAAGAATAACTACAACGTCACCATCTGAAGCGACCGCAATGAAATCTGATTCATCTTCCTTCTCATTTCTTGTCGTTCTTATTCTTACGACATTTATGCTTATAGTGGCCCTTCTTGCCACAATTCTAGCATTCAACATCCTTCCTGGTACTTGACTTGCCTCTTAATTTATCTCGGGCCTTCCCGCCCTTTCTGTTCTTTCCTCTCCCTCGATCTTGTATCACAAGGGCCTCTTGCTGAGTAGACCCCTGAGACTTCCTCCTTGTCTCCTCATTGAAGAGACAACTAGTTACCTGTTCCATGGACACCTTTTCGTCTGGCACGGAGTTACTTAGAGACACCACCAATATCTCCCAACTATCAGGCAATGAGCTAAGCAATAGTAAAGCCTATAATTCATCGTCCAGGACCATCGTCATAGCGGAGAGCTGGTTCAATATATTGCTGACTTCATTCATGTGCTCAGCCACAAAACCACCATATTTGAACTTGAGATTCACAAGTCGTCTTATCAGAAAAATCTTATTGCCGGCTGTCTTCCTCTCATACAATCCTTGCAATTTCAGCCATAGGCTAGCGGCTGAGGTCTCCGTAGAGACATGGTGGAATATGAAATTGTTCAACCATTGTCTAATAAACCCTACCGCCTTCCGGTCCAATTTCTTCCAATCATCATCTGACATATCCTTTGACTTTGCTGATATATCCTGAATTGGAGAATACAAGTCCTTGCAATAGAGCAAGTCCTCCATCTTAGCCTTTCATATGGTCCAGTTAGAACCATTGAGACCAATCATCCTTGATGAGCCACCTTCCATAATTCAAACCGCCGTTCCCACTCCGTTCAATAAACCAATAACTTTGATACCACTTTGTTGGGGGTCGTTGCACAAAACCTTAAGATCTAGCCTCTCCAAAACACCAGAATTATGGGATAATAAAGCAATGAAATAAATCAAAGTATAAACCACACGACATAAGAGATTTTTATGCGGAAAACCCTCAAAGAGGTAAAAACCACGGGACCTAGTCCAGATCAACAATCCACTGTGAAGTAGAACGTTGCAACCTTCTTCACTCACATAGGAGTGGATAAACAATAAGAGAATAAAAGAAAAATAGAGAGATCTCACCGATCACGAGGACGTAGAAGCGCTGAAATGTCGAGTGCACAGTAGATCACCTCTACGAGCAGAAACTCCCTTCCACAAGCTTCCTCTCTCTCTCACACCTTTGTTAGCCCTAAACCCTTTAGCAAACCCTTGCAAAGCTTTAGGAAACCCTCTCGCATTCCCTAGAAAAGCCCTAGGTAGAGGTGGGCATCGAGCCAAGTCGAGTCGAGGTGGGCCAAGCTTGGCTTGGCTTGTCCATGATGTACTCGAGTTCGAGCTCAAGCTCAACATTGAAGCTTAGCTTGTTTGCCAAAGTTGTCGAGTCGAGTTCAAGTCGAGCTAGTGGTTCGAGTCGAGTCGAGCTTGAGCTTGTTGGGTGAGAGAGTAATGGATTCTGTTCTTGATCCTCCTCCATTGATGGAAAATTCAAAAATCTTAAGAGAATCAAAGTAAAACTCAATGAAAAAACCAAACAAAGCTTCGAATCGAATGAGAAAACCTGTAAGAACCGAGCTGTTCTTGATCTTCTTCCACCAGCAGAAATCCAAGTATTAGAAAAGAAACAGAGCAGAACACAGATCAGAAATCCAAGTAAAGAGCTCTAGCCAATCAGATCATTGGATTTCCTTAAAGCTCTAACAAATCTGAGAAGAACCCATTTAAAATTTTTTGAATTTCTCGCCTAAGAAGTATATCTCAAGAGATTGAAATCATACTATTGTGGAGCTGAAATGAAAACTGGTGGTGGTGGTCGAGGCGGGCGTGCGGCTGGCAGTGGGCAGAGAAAGAGAAGAAAGGGAAAGGGAAGAGGGTGCGTGCGGTCAGGTAGAGATTCTAGGTTTATTTTTTATTTTTAAGTTCAAACTTAAAACTTATATATATATATATATATATATAATATATATATATATATATATATATATATATATAAAATATTTAATATATTTATTAATCAAGCCGAGTCAAGCTCGAGCTCGAGCTTCGAGTCGAGTCGAGTTGAAATGCCCCCTGGTCGAACTTGGCTTGAACTCAACTCGAGCTTTAAATAATTAGCTTGGCTCGGCTTGAATCGGCCATTCAAGTCGAGTCAATCCAAGCTGACTCGAGCCGAGTCGAGCGAGCTTTTCGAGCTAGCTTGACTCGTGAACAGCCCTAGCCCTAGGCACCCTTATTTATAGTTTAGGTAACTCCCTTTCACACCTCTTGCGAAACCGCCTCAGATTTCTGCAGTCCGCACAAGATCCGGACTCAAATCTGCGTAACCTCGACTGGTCGAGCAGGGTCCTCGACCGGTCGAGCCGCCCACTCAACCGGTCGAGCACCTCTCTCGACTGGTCAAGCATCTCGGAAGAATTAATTCAATTGGTCGCTGAGCTTTGAGTCGAGCCTCACTCGACTAGTCGAGCGCCACCCTTGACCGGTCGAGCAGTGCCGTGAAACACTCCGATTTTCACCCTGTTGCACTATCTCTCCTCTGAACTGAGGATGAAAAACCCCATCAAATGCACCCTACCAAAACTATAAAATCTAAAATCTAACTTTTTGAAAACTTGTATTATCTCTTGCATTTGGAAAACCTTAACACCCCACACACACCATAGTTCTAAAACTTGGTTACTTGATTCAAAATCTCATTGAGCCAAGTTTCGAGTTGAGACTCCTAAAAACTCAGTTATGTGTTTGACTTGATTCCAACCTGGGGAGAGTTGGCAAGTTATCTTGACCACTCAGTCAACTTGCAACTCATAGACTCCGAGTTACTTATTGAGGAGTACTTTTATTAGTTAATAATAAAAATTTTAAAGTGGTGTAAATAAAACCTACAACCTCTCACATGTGAAGAGACGCTCTCGAATAGAGCATCCACCAACAATTGGAAGCGAATTCCCAGGCACAGAGATATGCTTGTCCCCAGGGTTGAGTGGTGTCCACAGAGATGTTTGTGACAAATCCACTCTATCCATCTATTTTAAAAGATCACAACAAGACAAGAGACTAAAAATCAGGCAAATCCAAAACTTTGGTGGGCCACACCAAGAAAAACAGTGGGCACAGAAACATCCATCATTGAAACCTTCCTAAAGCATACCATGATGTTTATATGCCATCCAAACTGTTCACAGGGTTATTACCACTCAGATAAACTGTAGGCACAAATATCATCCTGATACAAAACTTCTATCAACCCTGGGCATTCAATCCACACTCTTTCGTGTGGTGTGACCCATATGACTTTTCTATCTGCCTAATTTTTAGACTCTCGTCCTATGTAGGGCTGTACACGAGTCAAGTTAGCTCGAAAAGCTCGCTCGACTCAGCTCGGATTGACTCGGCTTGAAAGGCCAATTCAAGGCGAGTCAAGCTTGTTTACTAAAGCTCGAGTTGAGTTCAAGCCATGTTCGATCATGGTGTATTTCAACTCGACTTGACTCGAAGCTCAAGCTCGAGTAATATATTTTATAATAATATATATTATATTAATATTAAATATATATAATATATATATTTAAGTTTTAAAAAAAAAGTTAAAACTTAAAAGTTTTTATTAAAAAACCATACTCAACCATTCCCGTCCCCATTCCCTCTTTTTCTTTCCCTTACCCTACTAAGGTAAACTCGACTTGACTTGAGATAAACTCGACTCGAAAGCTTTGGCAAACAAGCCAAGCTTCAATGTTGAGCTCGAGGGAGAGCTCGAGTATAGCATGGACAAGTCAAGTCGAGCTTGGCCCACCTCGACTCGACTCGGCTCGATGTACAACCCTAGTCCTATGTCGTCTTGCAAAATAGATGGACGAAATGAATTTGTCGGGGATATCTTTGTGAGCCCCTCACAACATCACAAGCAATCTGCTTCCCAAAAATTTTGTTGTAAGGATTCCATTTTAAAGTAACATGCAATTTTCCTTTTAATTTTAACTATTAAATAGTGGGTCGAGTCTTCAAGTCAACTCAACCCAGCTGAACACCAAGTTGAGTTAAGTTATCGTGTTTCCAAACTATGACAAACACTGACATTGGATTTAGGCGAACAACAAGTGTTGTGGGAAATGAATTTATGCACATGATTTACGGGTGATTGCGTGAGTTTAGGGCCGGCTTGGTTTTCCATGATACATGTAAATCTTGGTAAATAAGTAATTATTACTTTTTCACCTTGCTTGAAAACATGAGAGTAATTCCACCTCGAAAATTGAAATGAAAGTGTCGACTTAAATATGTGTACCCCACTTTAATGTATATGATATATCTACACTGTCCATCTATTTTATTAGAACATTTTGGAGCATGAATTGAAAAATGAGGTAGATTTAACACTTAAATGCCCCCTCACGAAAGGAAACATTGGCCTTAATTCGTCTACCATTGAAAGTTATTTTCTTCACTTTGAGGTTTTTTCATCATCTAACCCGTTCATAGGTCACACAGACATGGATAAGGGGAAAACACAAATATTAGCTTGATTCAAAACTTTTAAGGGCCCCAGGAAGTTTTTAACAGTAGGCATTTGATTCTCTTTGTTTCCTGTGATGTGTTCCACTTGAGCTTTGGATCTGCCTCATTTTTTTTGTTCATGCCATAAATTCGGCTGGAATAACAAATGAGCGGTGTGGATAAGTAACATACATCTCAATGGGCCCCACATTGATGTTGTAAATTTTTTAATTTAAGTGTTAAAAAAGTAAGTTGTCACGTTGCATTGGAAAAGATGTGATAATTACCTAGGTAAGTAATTATTACCCATTTAAATGGTAATTACCTGGAAGAAAAGAATAGTCTGCTTCAAAATTGGCGAAACTGAGGTTTATAAAAAATAAAATAAATAAATAAAAGTAAACCAGGACAAACACTAACGTGACTCAGCACTCAGCCGTCGACTCGGCTACGAGCCGAGTCAAATGCCCCAACATCCTCATGCTCGGGAAAAGTTGCTTTTTTCTCAGATGGCCATCGCCTTATCTCCCTTCCCTCCTTTCAAAACCAATCTCTTCCGCCACAACTTCTCCCCTCCTTCGCTCTCCATCACCACACCCAAACACAAAAGCTCTTCCTCCTCTCTCACCCAACTAACTATTCCCCCTCAAAACCAACCATATTTACATCATTCACCCCTCCAACACTCCACCTCCCACAACAACTACTACAACGATGACTCTCCTCCCTCCCACTGCTTCCTGCATCTCCTCCGCCTCTCCGTCCGCCATAACGACATCCGTCTCGGAAGATCCGCTCACGCCTCCATCTCCAAATCCCACGAAGACACCCATCTCGCTAATGCCGTCATTGCGATGTACTCCAAGCTTGGCTGCCTCGCCGACGCCCGTGCTGTCCTCGACCAGCTCGCGTCGCCCGACGTCGTCTCATACACCTCCGTCATCTCCGCCTATGCCAGACACGGCCTTGAAACTGAAGCCATGGATCTCTTCTTTCGGATGCGGGTTTCAGGTATTGAACCGAACGAATTCACCTATGTTGCTATGCTAACCGCGTGCATCCGCTGCTGCGATTTGCAATTGGGTTCCCAAATCCATACTGCGGCGGTTAAATCCGATTATGTTTACTCTATTTACGTTTCGAATGCACTCATGGGCCTGTATGTGAAGTGTGGGTGCATTGATTCCGCACTGCATCTTTTCGATGAAATGCCGCAGAGAGACGTGGTGTCGTGGAATACTGTTATTTCGGGCCTGCTACAGGACTTGCAGCACGAACATGCGTTTGAGCTCTTCCGTGATATGCAAATGGGTGGATTTAGAGCCGACCAGTTCACGCTCTCAAGCCTCCTGACGGCTTCTGCAGAGGCTTTGGCTTGGGCGGGAGGGAAGGAAGTTCATGCCCATGCGCTTCGAATTGGATTGGAGTCGAATTTGAGTGTGAACAATGCACTTATCGGGTTTTACACTAAATGTGGGAGCATTGAAGATGTTGTCGGGTTGTTCCAAAGAATGCCGATAAAGGATGTGATCTCTTGGACCGGAATGGTTACTGGATATATGGACTTTGGGCTGGTGGAATTGGCTGTTGAGGCCTTCCATCAGATGCCGGAGAGGAATTGCATTAGCTACAATGCTCTTTTGGCTGGCTTTTGTAAGAATGGTGAAGGCTTGCGTGCTCTGGAGTTGTTTCGAGGAATGTTGGAGGACGGTGTGGAGTTATCGGATTTCACTTTGACGAGTGTTGTAAATGCTTGTGCATTGCTGTCGGATGTGGACAAGAGTGAGCAGATTCATGGGTTTGTTATTAAGGTTGGGTTTGGATCAAATTCTCGCATAGATGCTGCTTTGCTTGATATGTGCACAAAGTGTGGGAGAATGGGTGATGCTCGGAAGATGTTCAGTCAGTTGGTGCACGATCGGAGCCGTTCTGTCGCATGGACATCGCTGATATGTGGTTACACCCGAAACGGGCAGCCTGAAGAGGCAATGTTTCTGTTTTGTGCGATGCAGGCAGTAGATGGTGTGTTAATGGATGAGGTCGCATTAACCACTGTCCTTGGATTCTGTGGGACCTTAGGGTTTTATAGGGAGGGAAAGCAAATCCACTGTCATGCTCTTAAATCCGGTTCTCTATCCGATTTAGCTTTAGGTAATGCCATCATTAGCATGTATTCAAAATGTGGGAACATGAAAAGTGCAATTACGACTTTTAATCTCATGCCCAAACATGACATTGTTTCATGGAATGCTTCGATTGCCGGATATCTTCTTCATAGGCAGGGAGACGAGGCATTGGGTGTCTGGAATGCGATGGAGGAGAAGGGTATTAAGCCAGACCACATCACATTCGTTTCAATTCTGTTGTCATGCAAACATACAAACTCGAATTCACTTGATACATGCCGAGGCTTATTTCAGTCCATGTGGAGTTACAGCATAGAGCCAACTTCAGAGCATTATGCTGCCATGGTCGATGTATTTGGCTACTGGGGTTGCTTTGAAGAAGCAGAAGAACTAATCAAGAACATGCCTTTCAAGCCCAATGCATTGGTTTGGCGAGCTTTGCTTGATGGTTGTAGGTTGCGCTCAAATATTAGTCTAGGTAGACAGGTCATGCAGCGTCTCCTTGCTTTGGAACTGCAGGATATTTCAATGTATGTACTTGTATCAAATCTTTATTCTGCGTCTGGAAGATGGCATTGTGCTGAAAAGGTTAGGCAGGAGATGGGAGAGAAGGGGTTACGTAAGCATCCGGCTAGAAGCTGGATCATTCACAAAAATGCAATTCATTCATTCTATGCACGGGATAGGTTGCACTCGCAAGCTAAAGATATCTATAGTGGGTTGGAGATATTGATCCTAGAATGCATGAAGGCTGGGTATGCGCCTGATACAAGCTTCGTTCTCCATGAAGTGGAGGAGTTTCAGAAGAAGGATTTCCTTTTCCATCACAGTGCGAAATTGGCAGTCACGTACGGGCTTCTGATGAGCTCACCAGGGAGACCGGTGCGTGTCATGAAGAACATACATCTCTGTGGGGACTGCCATACATTCTTGAAGCATGTCTCCGCAGTGACTGGGAGAGAGATCTCTCTGAGGGATGCAACTGGTTTTCATTATTTTAGGGGTGGTGAATGTTCATGCAGAGATTACTGGTGATCGTGTTGGCCGAAGATGATCACCAGGAACAGTATATTTTAGGAATTCCTCAGCTCTTTCCCGAAGCTCCAAGTGTTTCTTGGTTCGAATTGTATTAACTGTAAAATACCTGTCTTCTTCTTCCTGATTGACTGATTTCAGTGATACATACTTGCTTAGTTTGCCAAAAGTTGGAAACAAGCCACATGGGTACCGGATCAAATATGCAAGAAGTGCGGGGTGCTCTGTCTTATCCAATGAATGCATGAAGATCCTCTGATTTGTGAAGGATCAGGGAGATTGTATCATCTCATCAGTTTGCCAGTTGCAAGGGCTGTCTCAGGGTCTCATCCTTAACCAGCAATCCCCTTATGGGTATGAACATTACAGAGGAACAGGCAGCCAAAGATGTCAGTTGCTTTGATTGAGATGGAGAAGAAATCCACATGTTGATCGATAAGGCATTCTGCTCTTAATTAAAATGCGAGTATTTGAATGCCGACAAGCGACAGCTAGAATGATCTTTGATGCCTTTAGTAGAGCATCCATCGATGAAATCATGTATACAATTATTGGTCACCATCAGTTTTCGGGAGCAGAGCGATGGATTAAAGGTGAAACTGTCAATTAATTCATGATTTTTGAAGTAGAAAGATACTGACGCGAATGCAACTGGAAAACTTCAACTGAGAACAGTGTGAAGAATCTTACAGAATAAACAGTTCAGAAACAAACGATCTCAAAGGGGGTGAATAATGTTGTATGTGGGTCAAAATTGTAGAAGAAGGCTGATCGGGGAGCAAAGAACAGTTACGGATGCATCCAATCTGATAGTATGTTGAATTTCTCCCTTCACAATCTAAAAAAGTATAGCTGTTATGTACTCATCATTACTCGAAGTAAGCCCCTAACATGTTTCTGTCAACTTACGGAGCTTGCATGTTAAACTGAAGTAATGACCCGTATTTCCTGTTCTACTTTTTGATGCATGTTCTAAAGGCGGAACCTCAAAATGACAACCACAACACATGACTACTATAGGTGCTTCCCGCTCTGGCGAGAAGTCGGTAATGGGTGAACTTCCCTACTGTGAGTTAACTGTGCATGGAGCTCGATGATTCAGTCGTTGGCATGACTTGAACTGAGTCACTTGCTGGGAGGGTAGAGATTCGAACCCGTAACCTTTCTTAGAGAGTCAACCGAGCTTTACCAACAAGCAATGCACTTTATCTATGAACACATGCCAATTTTTGTATTTAGAACCTATTAAATATCTATTTTTGCTTAAATGTTCTTTATCGATTTGAGTCCACCTGACCCGGCTGGACATCGAGTTGAGTCGATTTTATTTTATTTTTTCGAACAATGCCATGCATTGCTTTGACTATAGCAGTTGATCCTTGCGGTCAATTGCTGCACATGACATTGTGTGCCAACAGGCAACTGTTTTGTGACAATACTAACCAAGCATTTGTTAGTGAAATGGGAAAGATATTGTCCAAAATCAGTCTCCTGCGATTGAATGTCTACTAAATACAATAAGGGTAACCAGCGGCAAGAATTTGCATGCAACTAGTTTGTGAAATTGCTAAAACTATGCATTATTAAAGGTTATATGGGAAGGGGTTTGAATCAAGGTAAAGGGCACTTGGGTGAGTTACAAGGTGAAGTCGTCTGCTAATTTCCTGATAAAAGAGATCTGTGGTTTACAACTGCATCTCCACCCCCCTCCTAGGCCTTGCAAACCACTTCCAATATCTGCATCTGCATTGCATGTACCATGTCCACCATAAAGATCAAGGCCGTCAATGGGCCGGGCTGGCCTGTTAGGATTTTGGGTCTGGCCTTCCTTGGGCTGGATTATCAGGCCTGAGAGCCACGCTTGGGTTTAAATTTCACTCTCTTATCAATTGGGCCGGGCTTGAGCTCTGTAGAACAGCCTATCAGCCCGGACTGATGGCTATATATATATATATATATGGAAATGGTTCTATGCCGTTGAACTTCCCATGAGGTCGAGCTGTGTGGGCTCCACCGTGATGTGTGTCTAGCATCTTCACCATCAGTCAGATGCACCATTCCATGGTGGGACATGTGCATTAAAATCAAGTCAATCTATGACTTGGGTGGGCCACACCACATACAACAGTTGAGAGGGGTTACCCTCCCATTAAAACATTCATAATCATTTATTGGGCCTACTGAGATGTGGTTCACAAATCCAGCCCATCCATTGTGTGTCCCACTTGGATGAGGGTTGGACCAAGTTTCAGCCGCATCCAAAACTTAGGTGGGCTCCACCAAGTGCTTTTATATGTTTTAGACTGTCTTCACGTGGTTTTGGATGGTATGGCCCACCTGAGTTCTGTATACAGTTGATTTTTGGGATATCCCATACCCTAAATGGGACCCATCAAATGCACGGTGTTGATGCTTGATGCACATCACGGTGGGGCCCTCACAGCTCGACCTTATGGGAAGTTCCCATGAGGTCGACCTCATTGTAATAAAAACTTGGAGATATAATTAGCCGCTTGGGTGAGCCCACCATAATGTTAGTGTAAAATCCACCCGACCACCAGGTGGTTCACCCCATGTGAGTAGGGCTGTCAACGGGCCGGGCCTGAGGTAGGTCTCAGGCCCGGATTCTGAACTGTTTTGGGCTGGGTGTCGAGCCACGCCTATTCAAAATTCCGATTTTTCAGGCCCGAGCCTGGTCCATTGACAACCCTACATCTAAGAACGGAGGCCCAATAATCAGCCCCACCTGTGATTTAGGTGGACCATGCAATTGGAAATGGTGCACAGGGCAATTCTCACCCTCCAAACTGTTTCCCTTGGTGTGGCCACCTGAACCATGTATGGGTCCCATAACTAAATTTTGGTTGTATCATCTAATGGTTGGAGTGGAATTTATATAATCATCATGGGGGACCCTGTAAAAATCAAGGGTGGATGTACCCATCCTAATTGTTTCCTTTGGTGTGGACCACATGAATCAGGGGTCAACCTATTTTTTTCCCCATGGGCCTAATCCGGGATTACACATTTGATGAATGGAGTGGATTTCAAATATGCATCATGGTGGACCCGTAAAATAAAAAATAAAAAAATCAAGGGTGGCATCCTTCTCCATAAAAAAAAAAAAAAAAAAAAAGAAGCAAACAAATGCAAATATCTCTGCTCATGTATAAAAAACCATAATTTTAAAGAGGTTCACCCTTGATTTTTGATGGGGCCCACCATGATGTGTATGCGAATCCACTCGAACCATTAGATGCATAATCCCATGATGTGCCCCTTCGAAATCCACTCAAAATTTAGACATGTAATAGTTTAGAGCCAAAAAAGAAAAGAAATAAAAAAAGAAAGACTCGTTGTGATGATTATATGAAATCTACTCCAACCATTAGATGTGCCCACTCAAAATTTAAGCATGGGGCCAAAAGTCAAGTATATACATGATTCAAGTTGGCCATGCTAAGGGAAATGGCTTGGAGGGTGACATTGCCTTGATACTGTTTCCAATTGTACAGTCCACCCAAATCATAGATGAGACTGATATTTGAGCCTTGGGTTTTAAATGGGGTGACACACCTGATGGTTAAGGTAGATTTCACATAAACATTTAAGTGAGGCCTACTTGAGCCGCGACTCCTTTGCTAGTACAAGGATTTCCCCCGGAGTCACATATCTCTCTCTCTCTCTCTCTCTCTCTCTCTCTCTCTCTCTCTCTCTCTCTCTCTCTCTCTCTTCACACTTGGGCTCCTGGTCCATCATGAGCCTGGGCCAGACTCAGGCCTATGTCAAACAAGGCAGGCTTGGCTGGGACAGAGCTTGGTCCCGGCCCTAACCAGGTTGGTCAACACCACTAATAAAGATAACAAAGTATATCATTGGAAAATGAACTTCCACAATCCAATTCTTGTACCTCAATCAAGTTGTCCAAACTTGCTCCCTACTATAATTGTTACATAGCCTCCTTCCTCTGAATAATTTCTGATTGGATGGTCCTGTTCTTTGACTAATAGATGTCATTTTTGAATTGTTGATTATTTTCATCTTGACACCAGTTTGATAGTTAGGACCATTTGATCAATAAGCATTTTGAACTATGGCCTATTTGCTGGGTACCATGTGGATACATGAGATGGAAGTGTCAGGTTCTCGGTGCATGTATCAATGTCTAGCTTTATGGTTACACTGCAAACAATCAAGTAAGGTGATGAATACTTGTAGAACGTGTCCCAGATATGTTTCTAACATGGTTGGGCCAAGTGGACTATAAATTGACCGTAACTTTTGATACAGGCATTGTTTCGGAGTGCGCAACCTATCAATCTTTATTGAAACGGGCCATCCGAGGTGAACCGACCTACATGGTGGGTCGCATCTGTACGTTTCTTCAGAAAACGTGCGCTTTCAGCTCAAAAACGAATATTTAGAAAAATTTTACTATTTTTAGTAATTCTTATTTTTTAAATATTTTTCTATTTTTAGAGTTTTAGATTTTCTTTCTTTTTAGAAATAAATTATAATTATGCTAGGACTCTTTTAGCAAAAGTTTATTTGGAATTTTTATTTTTAGAAATTAGGCTCTAGAAGAGTTTCAGTAGAATTACGATTTTTATTAGAATTAGAAATTTGCTATTTTGGTAATTACGAATTTTGAGTTTATATATATAATATATATTATATATATATATATTAATGTTGTAAGGTACATAGATATTAGACAATCATCTATCAATCAAATTACAAATTTTATAGAATTTATTTCTATTTTCTTTTTTTTCTTGGATTCGAAAAGTCTCTGTGAGGAGTCTAGAGAAGCTCCATGGATTCGGAGTAGTTATCCTTGGGGAAGATGGTGATCAACCTCATCAAATTCATCCCTACGTCAATGCTCCACATAGAAAGTAAGGTTCTCGGCAACAATCTCTACGGTGCAACCTAAGCCTGGTCAGCTGCGAGGGTGGAGGTTCCCATTAGCAGACTTAGACAAGATATAAATGAAGAAAACAGAAAGCGCGTTGCCAGCAGCACATAGGCTAAAACAAACATGCTAGTTGCCAGCAGCACATAGGCTAAAACAAACATGCTAGCTAACTACTTGAAACATTTAAAGGGAAGCTGTACATAGATAGGTGACGTGAATGAAGATATAGCTGCGACTTGTGGATATTCAGGTAGCGATTTACAGATTACATGGCGGAGTCATGCCTTAAGTAATGTAAATCATAGGGTGTAAATAGATCACAGAAGAGAAAAGAAGACAGTTGGGAAGAGCCTAACAATCCACTGGCCAAGTGCTAGAGATGAACCACCTCTCTTCTTCTACTGAATGGAACGAAAAATGAAGCCCTGAATTTAATTTGATTTGATTTTATTTTCAATTCTATGATACAAGAAAAGATCCTAGGAAAATGTTATAATCATCAATTTAGATCGTTCATCATGTGGACCCTATTTTTAATTGTTTGAGTTCTTCAAGAAGCACTTTGATCACACCGTTATTACCATCCAATTAATTGCCAAAAAATGGATGGTCCCTGTTTATGGTAGGAAAATGGGTCTAGCCATCACTCTAGACCATTTAGCATGTGGGCATGTGCTTGTTAACTCTCTATGATTAGAAATACTGACATTAATTTACTAATTAACTAAGGGCTCATTTATCAACTCTTATCTAATTCAATAAGAGCTATTCTAAGTTCAAGAATTAGGACTTTCTGTTCTAGATCTTTCATTTTATAATAAGCCTATTTGGTACAATCACTTTTTATAACGAAAAAATTCTCTTATTTTAAATAAGTACATTTGATAAAACATTCAAATAAAAGTTTTATTTATTATTTTTATCATTTTTTAAGGGTAGTCCATGTGAGACACACCTTTAATGTGTACCGTTCAGCATATATGGAGGCTCAAGTTTGAAGTGTGTTGTCCATCACGCGGGGCCCACCTTAGATGTGGGTCGTCCATCATGTCGAACATTGGATGTGGAATGACCATTGGGCAGGGCACACCTTTAATGTGAACCATCCATCATGTGGGACCCAACTTCGAAGTAGGTGATCGTCCATCATGCAATGCCACTGTGGATATGGGGCTTTCATCTTTAGTGGTCGACCCTTGATGTGGACCGTCCATTATGTGGAGCCTACCTTGATGTGGATCATCCATCATGTGGGGCACACCTTGGATGGGAGTTGTCTATCATATTGGACATTGGATGTGGATTGCCCATCGTGTGGGGCCCACATGTAACATGTTTAACTTAGAAGTGGGTTATCTATTGTAAAGTATTTAACTATTAAGCCCCCATAGAAGCTATATGTCATCAGATTTACCTATATGCTATAAAAATGAGGCTTAATCACCGTATTTAACTATTAAGCTCCCATAGACCTTCAAAAGTCACCTATCTCTCTTCACAACCCACCTGTGTATGAATTTCCTACGGCTCAAGCTATGTACGGGAGGAGAAATGATTTTCTAAATGTATCCCCCTTAGGTGAATTCCTTGTTAGATATCTATGCTTGGTAGGTGATTTAACAATGTGAGTCCTACCCTGATTATTATTGTCCTTGATTAACATTTTCTTCATCTTTTCATTAAGTTAGGCAATTAATTTCAAAAACACCCTCATATGACCGGTCATTTTAGAATAGGTTGAAAACTTTCTCTTCTTTTATGACAATTCTCTAGGGATGCTTCTTTATTGGTGTGTCGATTTCTCAATCAAGACATATTTACTAGTTTGGTTTGTAACTGAGGTAGATTGGACTATTTTTAATATCAAAAACTCAAATTTTAGGTACTCAACATCTCCACAAGCATGACACATTTGAGAGGCTCTCGATCTACTTCTTAAAGTAGACGAGCCCTTTTGAATTACTACAGGGGTAGATGATGCAACAAATGTATTCCTATTAAGTTCAAATAATCTATTATCCCTAAAAAGTTTACTTATAAAAAAAATATTTACTTATATATTCATTTCCTGGGTAACTTAGCTTTTCCTTATAGATAAAAATAATTCAAAAGTTTTTTTTTTTTTTTTTGGATTTTACTCTAAATGGTTAAGTCCTTAAAGAGCAATTATCTCTAATACCAATTGAAATTGTGTGGATTGTCTACCACGGCGCGTGTAGAAGCTTGACGAATCTTAGAATTACGGCCAAGTCGTATAGGACGGGGGAGGGGGTGAATAGAACCACTTAAAATTCTTTTTCCTACTTAAATCAATTTATCAATTTAAACTAAGAAGGTAGATAACACTAAGTTTTCCAAGCCAAGTGGGTCCAATTACATAGACTACAAATGATATAACAATAAGTACTAGTCTATATAGATGGTAAGCTTGTGTGTGCTTACAAGTCAAGTGCCTAACATACAATCCAATTCAAGCATACATATAATTTAACTAATCCAATACAAAAGCATGGATAAAATTGTGCTTAAATGACAATCACAAACATAAGCATATATAGTGGTTCGGTTTTCCTACTCCACTCCCAACAAACGCACTCTCCTTGAATGTACGGGTATTCACTATCTTAGGAGTTTTTAAATAAGTTCACCTGTAACCTTAATAATGGTTTCTCTTATGCTAACTACTAACCTACACGTATACTCTCGTGTCGGATGAACATGTTTCCACTCGTGTCAGTGACTCTCGTAAGAGACTTTAGTTGGTTTTTTATTGGCTAACCAACAACCACTAGCGGTCCTAATTCAAGGCCCTACATACACTCCCGCTAGAAGCTCCCCATGGAGACTAACATTTACACTCGTTTCTAGTGAATTCAGTCATAGACAAGAGCCTAGGTCCTATACAAGAACCTATTCGAGTTTGGATCACAAACTCTGCACTCAATTTTATACAAAGAAAGAGTGTGGATTTTAAAATTGACAACTTACTTGTCGAATTGAGCAAATTGGTAACTTTTTGCTTGAGATGCTTGATCGATGCTCTCCTATATGTGCTTCAATAAATTTCTTAAATGCTCCCCTGATCGTTAATGACAATGCTTCAACTCTAACGATCAACTGTCTTGATATGGTGCTCCGATGAGTAGAGCTGTACATGAACCGAGCTAGCTAGGTTAGCTTGCTCGAATCGACTCGAAAAAGCTTGACTTGACTCGGATCAAAACTGTGTTCGAGCCGAGTCGAGCTAATTGTATTGAGCTTGAAAATTTTCGAGTCGAGTCCAAGATGGACCAAACTCGACTCGATCTTGAGCTCGAACCCGGCCGACTTGGTTCGGCTCGGTTCGACTCGACTTGATTTTTTGACAAGGTAGATATATATATTTCAAAATATTAAAAAAAAAACCCTAACCCACTCGAGTCTCAGCCGATCTCTAGCGCCCAACCCTAAAAACCCTAACCCACTCCAACCGTCCAACAACAGTGCTCGACCCAGACCCTATTAAGCTCTCTCTCTCTCTCTCTCTCTCTCTCTCTCTCTCTCGTCATTCTCCAGCGCCCGAATGGCGACCATCAACCACTCTCCTCTCCTCTCTTTCTCACCGTTCTCCAGCGCCCGAACGACGACCAACGACTACTCTCCTATACTCTCTCTTTATCCTCTACCGTCCACTTGGACGACTGACAACTAAAAGGTACTCTCCCCTACTCCTCTCCTCATCTCTCTATTCTCCGACGTCCGTCCAATTAGCGGACCCCACTCGACCATTGGCTTGGTGGCTATGGCCCAATCGGACAGTCAGACCCCACCCAAAAACTCAAACTCAAACTCAAACTCAGCTTGAAAACTTGAACTCGAACTTGGCTCGAATTGGATCGAGTTGCTGACTGAGCCGAGCCGAGTCGTTAATCCAGCCTCGATGACTGAGCTGAGCCGAGTTTGAGCTGAGGTATCTTGTTGGCCGAGTCAAGCCGAGCTGGGTAAAGCTCGACTTGGATCGACTCATGTACACCTCTACTAATGAGGTGACCAAGGTGGTGAGATGATGGTGAAATCTCGTACAACTAATGGATAGTTGATTTCCAAAGGAAATTTATTTAGATGAGTATTTTATGGAATTTAGACAAGGATTTGACTTTAGGCTCATGTCTAATCTTTAGAACAACGGGGAGATTAAGTACATCTTCATAATTGATGTTAGGATCCTCATTAGAGTGATAAGGCTCAAGAAGAATACTTTAATCATTTTTTAGAGGCTTAGGATAAGGGATATGAGTAGGGAATCACTTAGGTTTCTACTGCACAAAAAACTCATTATTTTATCAAAGAATCGAATGCCCATTTTATAAAGTTCATGTTGCAATGGCTATAAAACGACTAGTTAATGACTCTATCGATAAGATCGAAAGGCCATTCGATAGGATCAAAGGTCCTTCAATAGGATTGAGTTCACTTTTGATTCCATCAAGAAACTCCATGATTTTTTTTGTTTACTTGTTGGACTGTTTCTTCGATCGCATTAAGTGGTCATTCAATTCCATCAAAACCTATCAACAGGCTGTTGATAGGATCGAGAACTACTTGAAAATTATTATTTTGGACTGTTTGATTTGCATCAGCTTTGCACCTCTTTTAGATTAACTAATCATATTCCAATGGGTTCTTAAGTTTATAGAATGATCAATCAAAGGTTTACCTATTAAGACATGATCATCTAAAGGTTATGTTGTTTTAAGTCTAAGGATATAGTCACCAAGACATTTCAATTTACATGTTCTTCACTCCTTGATGTGCCAAGTCTTTATATATCTTCGGTTTTCAGCTTTAAAGAGATCAAATGATTGACTGATGCACATGATTAATAAATAGGTGCACAAATCAGTGCACTAACAGCTCGTACCCAAGTTATAGGAATCCTTTGTAAGGCTAAGCTTTGTGGAGCCGACCACGACATCTATGTTATATGTACTCCGCTCATCTATTGTGCCCCCAATGTTAAGATCTGATAAATCAAAATTAAGGAGATTCAAAACTTAGGATACCACAAGCTATTGTCATCCATTGGGCCATCCGGGATGAAGGGAAATGCAAAACCTGATCCAAAACTTCCATGTCCCAAGAAGGTGATGGTGATGGGCATTCAATACCGATTGTTTCTTATAATGTTGCCAGCCTAATTTTTTATTTTTATTTTAAATTATTAGTCCCAACATGAGCTAGCACAACGTACAGACAAAGGAGATATAACACATATAGTAAAGTAGCAAAGTGGCCCCCATAAAGCTTATGGTTCATGAGATTCTTGTAACTCTCGGGTCACAGGCAAGTTGCATGCATGGGAGAAGAGCATATATAGCAAGCTAGGTTTATGGGTTAGATTCTTTTGTTAATTAGTTTAACCCCATTTAACAAAATGGTGGTGACTTTTCAATGGCGCACATTACATAGTCCTAAGGTAACTCAGACCATCCAAATCAGTGACCAAATTATGGATATAGCATAACCCAAAACTAGGTGGAGAATATAAGGTTAACAATCTTTTTTTTTTTTTTTTCCTTTTAAATTGGTAACAGTAATTGTTTTACTTTTAACCGTCCATTTAATAGCTGCTAACTAGATATCTAGAATTGCTTGATTGATGTGATTTTAGAGAGACACACTCCCTCGCATTGGGGCCCACATTTTAAATGATCTTGATACGATTGCACATCAGTGTCGTAGTTGAATAGGATGAGCCACCACCATTTTCAAAATGATATGAAACTAACACTAGAGTCAAATGCCCCCACACCCGTACCACACGCGTCGTTAGAGGTGCTCTCTTATAAAATTGGAATGTGTAGAGGATGAACATCTCAGCTGGGCATGAGGTGGGGCCCCACCTCATGCAAGTTAAAACGTGGACGGTTTGCAATGTTTTCTGGACATTATTACTCTCATCTAATGGTGACTCGCCTGATGAGTTAATAAGTCGAATATTTAGTGCAGATCATCTTCATTGCAAGACTGACCTTATCAACAGACTAGAGCCTATGTCCTACGCAAGAACCTATTTAATTTTGGGTCCCAAACTCTACACGTAATCCTACAAAAGGAAAGAGTTCGTTGATTCTAAAATTGACAACTGACTTGTCGAATTGAAACCATTTGTAGTGCCTTGTTTGAGATACTTGATCAATACTCTTTTGTGCTTCAATTAGCTTCATAAATGCTCTCCAGATTGTTGTTGCTGATGCTTCAGATTATACAATCAACTACCTTTCATATAATACCTCGATCATATGGGAGGATGGTAGAATCACATACAACTAATAGATAATTGATTTACAAATGGATGGTAGAATCATATAAAACTAAGGTAGTGGGAGGATGGTAGAATCACATACAACTAATAGATAATTGATTTACAAATGGAGTTTACTTAGATGAGTGTTATAGGGAATTTAGACAAGGATTTGACTATAGGTTCTGTTGAGAAGTGGAGCCACATGCGCGGATTTCGTGCCGCGAGTCCTTTCGCAACTGGGATGCTGAAAGGAGTTTCGCAGATTTCGTGTCGCAAGTCCTTTCGCAACTGGGATGCGGAAAGGAGTTTCGTGGATTTCGTGTCGCAAGTCTTTTTGCAACTGGGATGCAGAAAGGGAAGTTGCCAAAACTATAAATTGGGGTCCCTAGGGCTATTCTAGGGTTAAGGTGAATATTGGAAAATATTTCTAAGGTGTGGGCAAGGGATTTTCTTTGTACTTCCAAGGGAGAAGTTAGTATATTGCCTTGTAATCTTCGTTCTTCATAGTGGAAGTTTGCATCCGTGATTTTTTTACCCTAGATTGGAGTTTTTTCACATATATCTTGTCTTGTGGTTTGTTTTTGGATTGTTTTGATCTGTTTCTAGTTTATATTTCTTCTTGTTTATCATTTGTGGGTGAGGCCTGAAATTGGATCTAGGCTCACTACGTTGTTGGCGTGCTGCGCAACAGGTTCATGTCTAATCTCTAGAACAATGAAGAAATTAAGTTCATCTTTAAATTTGAGGTTGGAATCCTTATTAGAGTGATAAAGTTTAAGAAGAAAACTTAAATATATTTGGTTTAGAGGCTTATAATGAGGGATATAAGTGGGGAATCACATAGGTTTTTATTGCACCAAAACACATATATAATTTTGCCCAAAATCGAATGCTCATTTTATGAAGTTCATGTTATAACGGCTATAAAACGTCTAGTTAACAGCTCTTTCGATATGATAGAAAGGTCATTCGTTGGGATCAACTCACTTTCGATCCCATCGAGAAATTTCAGAATTTTTCTGTTTAGTTGTTGGACTGTTTTTTTTTTTTAAAAAAATAATAAAAAATTATTGCATTGAGTTGTCCTTTGATTCCATTAGAACTTATCGACAGCCTCTCGATAGGATCGAGAACCACTTGAAAACTGATGTTTTGAGCTGTTTGATTTACAACAGCTTTGTACCTCCTTTAGACCAACTTATCCTATTCCAATTGAGATCCTAAGACTATAGAATGATCAATCAAATGTTTAGCTATTAAGTCATGATCATCTAAAAGCTAGGTTATTTTGAGGTCTAAGAATAGGGTTACCAAGGTATATACCTCACTTTCCTTATGCTTTACTGCTTGATATGTCAAGTCTTCATATGTCTTCAGTACTGACAGCTCATACCCAGGTTATAGGAATCCTTTGTAAGCCTAAGCTTTGTAGAGCCGACCATAGACCATGACGTCTGTGTTACATGCACTCCACCTATCTACTGTGCCAGCTAATGTTAAGACTTGATAAATCAAAATCGAGGAGATTCAAAACTCAAGTGCGAGATACCACAAACTCTAGTGGGGATTCAATCCCCACCGTTAAAACCTTCAATTGCCATCCAACCTGGGCCATCCGGGATGTAGGAAAACGCAGAACGTGATCCAAAACTTCAGTGGCCCAAGACGGCGTCAGTGATAAGCGTTCAATCCCGATTGTTTCTTGTAACGCGTTGTACCTGATTTATTTATTTTTACTTTTTTATATCAGTCTCAACGCGTATGGATAAAGGAGATATAACACAAATAGTAAAGTAGCAAAGTGTATGGATAAAGGAGATATAAAACATATAGTAAAGTAGCAAAGTGCCCCCAACGCGTATGGATAAAAGAGATATAACACATATAGTAAAGTAGCAAAGTGCCCCCACGAAGCTTACGGTTCATGAGATTCCTGTAACTCGGGTCACAGGCAAGCTGCATGCATGGGAGAAGAGCGTAGCAAGCTAGGTTTGCGGTTTAGATTCTTTTGTTAGTTTAACCCCATTTAAAAAGATGGTGGTGACTTTTCAACGGCTCACATTACATAGTCCTAAGGTAACTCAGACCATTCAAATCAGTTACGAAATTGTGTATATAGCATAACCCAAAACTAGGAGGAGAATATAAGGTTAACAATCTAATTTTTTATTTTATTTTTCCCTTTTAAATTAGTAACACTAACTGTTTTATTTTTAACCGTCCATTTGATAACTGCTAACTGGATATCTAGAATTGCTTGATCGGTGTCATTTTAGAGAGATACGTTCCCTTGCATGGGGGCCCACATTTTGGATGATCTTGATACGATTACGCATCAGTGCCGTAGTTGAAGAGGATGAGTCACCACCATTTCCAAAATGGTGCGAAACTAATTAACACTGGAGTCATTCGGCCCACACCCGCACCACACGCGCCGTTAGAGGCGCTCTCTTGTAAAACTGGAACGTGCATAGGACGTACATCTCAGCTGGGCATGAGGTAGCAAGTTAAAAAGCGGACGGTTTGCAATGTTTTCTGGATATTATTACTCTCATCTAATGGTGACTCACCTGATGAGTTGATAAGTCGAATCTTTGGTCCAGATCATCTTCACTGCAAGACTGACCTTATCAACGGACTGGATGTCTCACACGTGCAGAGTCCATGTAAGGGCACGTGTACATGATGCTTCACTAACCAGCTAAACCTGTGAAAAATGCATGACAGCTCTTGTGCGTTACAGTATTAGAAAACGACACGTGAAATTATCCAAAAATACCCTCCAATCCACCTGGCAGTACACGTGGCGCTTCACTTCTTCCCAACACGACAAGAGAACCGTTGGAGCTTTTCGGCGATAAGAAAAACGCGTCTCCGTAACGCATGATACACACTCTCTCAGCATGTAATTGTTTTAAAAAGAACGGTTTAGAAAGATGAACCAACGGTTCACATTCGATGAGAAAAGGAGCAAAGATCGAATGTCTTAGGCCGCTAAATCTTCGTAATTTTTGAGGCGTGCTCTATCAAGGTAGACCCCATCAAATAAACGGTCTGGAAAGCTGAATCATGGCCCACTCCTCTCTCTATCGCTGCATTTTGTTATTAGTAGCATCTGGAACGATGAGAGAGAGAGAGAGAGTGAGAGGTGTCTTTGTAACTCACATCAAACCGTCCTGATTGCAAAACTCACTCCAGATAAATCATAAACCGACTATTATCCTTCAATGAAGCCATAACTAGTTGCTTGGTGAATATCAAATGGATGGTTCAAAGTAAAAATATTCAACGGTTTAAGATGTCCACTAATCAGTAAAAATATTCAACGGTTTAAGATGTCCACTAATCAGTAAAAATATTCAACGGTTTAGTTTAAGTTGCGTGTTTATTAAGTCTATACTTCTCTAAGTGCGTGAGTATGAACTATCATACTCTGTCAGAGTTTCAAATCCCCCCATCGGCAGTATCATAACTTAGAATACGGCCAATGTTTTCCGCAAATGTGTCAAATGTGTAGAATATATTATCCGTACAAAAGGTAGGCCACACCTAGATGATGACGTGATACAAAAAATCAATCCGGTCCACTCATCAGATGGGCCACACCTCTACACTGTTATATCGTCGGCTATCCCTTGATAATGATTTTATGTCTCTCTGTATGTGTGGCTCGGCCTGATTTTCACATCAGGAGATCATCGTGGAGCAGGCCACCTTTTGTACGGACAGAATACTGTGACACGTGGCAGGAAAAAATGGAAACGGATTAGCTACTCCCCCTGCCACTAGCCCGGTGGCTGATGGTTGGTGCTCTGTGGGCCCCACCATGATGTATGTGTTTCATCCATGCCGTTCATCCATTTTTACAGATCATTTTAGGTGTAATCCCAAAAATTAGAGGAATATAAATCTCAGGTGGACCACACCACAGGAAAATAATAGCGATTGGATATCCACCGTTAAAATCCTCCTAAGGCCCACTGTACTGTTTATTTGACATCCAATTTGTTGATTAGGTCATACAGACCTAAACGAAGGGAAACAAAAAAAAAAAAAAATTAAAAAGATCATCTTGATCCAAAACTTTTATGCCCCAAAAAGGTTTTAATGGTTGACGTTCAATCAACACTGTTTCCTTTAATGTGGTCCACTTGAGATTGGTATAACCTCATTTTTGGTCTCATACCATAAAATGATCTAGAAAAATATATGGACGGCATGGATGAAACAAATACATCATGGTGGGGCCTAGAGCACCGACCATCATCCACCGGGCTAGTGGCAGGGGGAGTAGCCAATCCGTTTCCGGGAAAAATGGCTGTGTCATGACTTAGCGAGGCATAGGTAGGGCCAGCTTTTGGATAATCTGAGCCGTTTGCTGGTGAGCCCCATCATGGGATGAACGATGCTATCCAAGTGCACACTTTTAAATGAAGATCTAAATGAATATATTATCCTTGAGCAGAGAATGTTTCGTTTGGTGGTAACTCTTCGCAGCCGTTGATGAGCCATTCAGATCAACAAATATGCGACTGAACATTGTAAATTTCCTCAAATCTGCGGTAAGATCACACCGATTGTTCCCTCAATACCCTGACGCATGTTGCAATTTGCTCCACCGCGATGTAATAATGGTTGTGGCGCCCACATTTTCCTATTGAAGATCTTCTCAATCCAAACCGTCCAAAATTGTCCATCAACTGAAGATGGGTCATAACCCTAAAATCATGCAGAACGAATAATCCTAACCGTATAAAATTTGTCCAGTTGAGTGCCATAAAAGGGAAGGTTAAAACAAGGAATATTCAACTGCCCAGATTCAACGTAGAGCAATCCATTCCATCAATCTGATTCTTGGGCCCACACTCCCAGGACCACAACTAGTACGATACGCTTTCTACGTGTACATTAGGTCATGTGCATTGAATGCAGTTATTTATTGCGGACAGTGCTACTCCTTTGCTTTCTGTAACCTGATTCGATACTCTGCCATGGTATCATATAACATGTTATTTTAGGACTCAGGAGATACCAACAGGTAACGGAGTTATATGCTACTCAGGTATCGCATGATGCTTGATACACAGGCACTTATAAATTGCACACCTGACGCAGAAATCGGATTGCGTACTGAGTTACTCAGTACGCTTTTATCGTACTGAGTAAACTCAGTTGGGCCCACCGTGAATGTATGTGGTTTATCCACACCGTCCATCAATTTTTTTCCGCTAATTTTAGAGGTTGATCTAAAATTTAAATAAATCCAAAGCTTGAGAGGACCATATCACAGGAAACAGTGTGGAATAATGATTTCCACCGTTGAAACCTTCCTGAGACCTACAGTGATGTTTATTTGTCATCCAACCTGTTATTAAGGTCACAAAGACATGGATGAAGAGAAAACACAAACATCAGCTTGATCCAAAACTTCTGTGGCCTCCATGAATTTTTCAATGGTAGAGGTTCAAATCACACTGTTTCCGTGGTGTGGTCCAGTTGAGATTTGGATATGCTTCGATTTTGGCATTAGAAGTTAAAATTATTTTTTAAAATGTATTAATGGAGTGGATAAAATAAATAAATAACCGTGGGCCCCACAAGGTTTACTCAGTATGCTAAGGGTACTGAGTTACTCAGTACGCAATCCGCTTCCCCTTACGCATGTGAAGTATTATGAGAAATTTAAATAGGGTTAAACATGGTTGACCTGAGCCATCCGAACTAATTAATAAAGCCTCGAAAGGAGAATATCATGTCGAGCGTGAGCAGACCTCTGAACTATGACCTTAGGGCAGCCAAAACAAGCTCTCGTCCTCATCCTTATTTTCATCTGAAGAAGATTGGCTGAGCTGAGTTCTCGTCCTCGTCCTCGTCTTCATTTAAAAAGCTACGGTCCCAGATCGATTGACTTATCCTTGACCTAAAGGCCGAGAGCCCAGATAGGAATTCCGACTACAGGTATTCACCCGCGAACTCGGATAGGGCGAAGTCCGAGCCCGAATGAAGATGCTCCAAGGACTGAGCTGGGAAACCAGTCCGAATGTGGACGTGGTCGAACATCACGCTCGGAGATACGCTCCATTAAGACACGATGCGCTACGTGATTCAAAAATTGTGGGGAGTATCTCCACAATTGCAATATCCGTTTGATTGAGTAAATCATACCGAGATTGGCGGACAAGATCCGCTTGACCCACAAGTATAAATACGAAGGGATCCCATTGCAACAGGTACGCAATATTTTACACCTCTCTCTACATTATGCAACTTAAACCCAGATTCCTTAGCCTGATTTAGGTATCGGAGGGTCTCCTATTTAAGTCAGGGTCTCCTTTGCTCATCTTTTTGTGCAGGACCAGAATCCGTTCGAAGTTCACAGCACTGAGTAGAAAGTAGTCCAGATTTTGACCTTAACGTAAAGTAAAATCAAAAGTAGCTTATGAAATCAACAGTCTAAAAATCACAATCCCAAACTCAGATCGTTTGAATGATCCTAACCTCTGATTTGTGGACACTTTCTTAATTGAATATTTTCATATTATATCCGTCCAATAAATATCCACCAGTCTAGCATTCAGACAACGAAAAAAGTGTTTTTTTTTTCTTTTTTGTCTTTATGATGCATCTAAACTGGTAAAAATGATGTAGATATACTTTTTTTTTTTTTTTTAATGCCAAGTATATGACTTCCTAGTAATTTAAAAGTGCCTGCGTATCATCAATCACACTCTGCCAAGAGTATAAAAGTTTTTCTCTGTCAATAACTCCTCTAACACCAAAGTACTGATACGAGGCGGGAGCACAGAGAGCAGAAACTCCTCTTTAGGCCATATATAGCTCGTTCATCCTTAAAGCGGGCGTGGAGAACGATGGAAGTCGAAGTACGGAAAAAATACGGTAGAGCTGGTAGTACAGGAGTGCGGTACAGCCGTTCCTCAGAAGTATACGTGGCCAATATCTTGTTCATCTGGACCATCCATGCATCGTAACATATATGATTTGAATTCCACACATATTCCATTATTTTATCCGTTGATAATTCTGCACTTGTTTTACTGAATGTTTGTAGAAATTTAATGCTAGTGATCGGATATACATGATCATTTAAACTGTTCTTGTTTGGAAAATTTTCCATCATATGTATGGAAAGCTCTATGGACGGTCCAGATAATAGTTTTAGATTATAAGTGTACGTAAAAGAGATGACGGTACAAGGATTTTGGTGCTACCTGATTCACCGTATCATTTCCGTTTCCAAGTTCTGCATGGGGGAGTTCAGCAAGTTGATGCCGCATGGCATGTATTTTTCTCTCGCGTGTCAGCTGCTACAGAAATAGGGAGGCGACTTCTCGCGCGTAAAGATAGATTTGGTAATTCGCGGTACGCCTGCAAAACTGGCTTGCGTGTGAAAGATCTGTGAAATTCATAAGGTGGACCAATCGTAGAAATCCCTTATGCAGAAAAATAGGTGCCGACCCACTTATCAGGTAAGTAAAAAAATCTATTAAATCTGAACCATTGGATAATATTTCTGACCGTTCATTTAACTGATATTAGGAAAAACTATCTGATATTTTGGTGATGTGGTACTTATGAGAGGTCCCATATGATGAATGGACTTGATACCATATAAAAGTTCTGTAATAGCACGTAATCCGCGAATCAAAATCGTAATCGTGGAAAAAAGGAAAATCATTTCTGGCGCGCAAGACATGCAGACGGTTAACGTTAAAGCGACACGCTCTTCTAATAAAACTAATGCCACAGAGGCTTCTTCTCTGTTTTCTATCAAAGGCCAAAGACATTCTCTCTCTCTCTCTCTCTCTCTCTCTTTCTCTCTCTCTCTCTCTCCATTCATTTCAAAATAGAAGAGAAGGGTCTTAATCTCAGCTAGCATGATCAAAGAAATCTTGTTTCTATTTTTCTATTGATTCCAAGATTAAAAGAGATAGTTCTTCTTCTCTCAGTTTTTTCTATCAAGATCAAAGAAATCTTTTTTAAGTTAGAAGAAAACCAAAGAAATGAGGAATTCAAATCCTTCTTCTTCTTCTCCTGTGACTATTGCTCTTATACTTTTTCTTATTCCTATGGTTGTGTACGTACTCGACCCTGGAAACTCCTCTACTTTCTTTCCTCCTCCTCCTCCTTCTGTTCTTTTGGGTTCTGTAAAGCACAGTCCTAAAGAATTGCATGCAAGTTTGGAGAGGGTATCTGAAGAATCTCTCTCCCTTTCTGCTGCTAATTCCTCCTTCAACGGCTCTCCTCCTCCTTCTCCTTCTCCTTCTGAGGCAGACCTTATAAAAACAGTAAGAGTTTTGGACTTCTTTCTTTCTTCTTCTCTTCTTGTTTCTTTTTTAGAAAGATTGGAGTTGCTTCTTGGTTTGTTTGTAGATGTTTGAACTAGTTGTAACTCGCAACTCGCAGAATTTTTTTTTTCATGCTGGTGTAGTGGGACCCGCAACTCGCAGAATTTTTTTTTTCATCAATCTGGGCCGTCCATTAGAATGCCCATCTGTTGGATATGCCATTGGTTGAAACCCACATTGATTGGCTAGCTTAAACCATACAAACAGTAGCCTATGATGTCCATCGAGTATGGACGGTTAGTATTTTTTTTTCATTCTAAAAGCTTAATATAAGTAGGCTAAGATTGGTTTGAATGTCCAATTAACGGTGGTTGTAGGCTACCAAGAGGGGGTCTCGCATTCTAGGTCTTGGGCAACGGCTTATCAAGTGGGGCCCTTCTAGTGGACGGCCAAGATCAATGAACTCATCTAGCTACGGGTTCTGATGAAGGTTAACAACACTTCACCAACATGATGATGTTTGTCGACAAAATTCATAAGCCATGATACCTTACAAATGATTTCATCTCATTTTAGTTAATAGTAATTATGTTTTTTTTTTTTTTGTTTTAAGACTGTATTAAATATCTTAATCTCTAATATATAAAAATTGTTATATCATGATTTCATGTAGATAGATTGTAACTCACTTAAAGCTTGTATTCATGAAATTTTCTATCCAAACACTGACTTAGTAAGTTACCTTTAAACCCTTACCAATTAATAAAGTTTATAGGCATCCAATCAACTTATAGTTTTTATCATACATTACAACTGTACATGTGGATGTAGTTGGGTGGATCCAGACCGTCAATCTGGTGGGATAACTATAAGAAAAAAAAAAGAAAAAAAAAAAGGGAACTTTCAGACATTTGTTTCTAGCTAATCCATGCATCTCTCAAAGCGTGGTATGAAAAGATCAACATTCCATCCTTGGGTGAAGCCCATTGATCGGACGGCTAGAATCGTCCAATCACCCTGATGGTGATAATATCAGCACACCTACTGTTGGGCCTACCAAATGAACGGTGCTAATCCATGCTGTAAATCATGTGTACAGTGTTTTGTTGTGCACTGTTTAAGTCTTTTAACCATTATTATCAGGCATGGGATTTCTTTTCCTAGACAATCACTAACCTAACCGTGGATTGAGCATTACCGAATTTTGATGGTCTGGATTGAGCATAACCGTGGATAATTATCAACTAGCTGATTTTTCCCTTTGAATTTGGACCACTCATTATTTAACTCTTAACCATTCATTTGATATCATCAATTAGTTGTATGGATATCATTTCTCCATAAGTTGATTCAAGACACATGCTCCATCTACAATGGGCCCCACAATTTGGATGGTCTGGATAGTTCTAGATTAGTGCCCATGTGATGATAATGAGTCACCACCATTTAAAGAATGGTGCTAACCTAAAATAGGAGAGCCTATCCCTTGGTTCCATTTATTATGCTAGTACATTTAATGTAGTAATGGACTAGATCGTTTTCTTTTGTTTTTTTATGGTAGGATCTTTATTGTTGGTCCCCATGTTTGACGGTGGGGATTGCTATTTAGGATGCCAAACAAATAACCCCCCATGTGCTGATGTAACAAACTTGGTGATATCTGTTACATCCATCCATCGGGTAGGCCCTAGCATGAATATTCCTTAGCCAAAAAAAATCTGGCTGATCTGGTCCGCTCATCAGCTATCCTATACATCTTCAAGAAAAATGGGCGGTTGGAGAATGAACAACCAACGCTCCATTTTCGATATAAATGTGTGACCCACCTGATTTGTAGGCTATTCAAGAAAGGGGCCCACCTGATGAAAATCCTGGATCTTGCACGAATGCCACGTGGGCACATATTGGACATGTGTTTGGAGCTAACGAATGGGGCCCGCCTGATGAACATCTGGGATCTTGCGTGTGCTATGTGGGCACACGTAGGACTTGTTTGGAGCGAACAGATCCAGGGGCTGCAAACAGTACTAAACAATCTTTTGATTCTATGTTTTCTATATTTATTATTGTTCCTTAATGGTTTTTTGTGAGAGATGATCCAATGGTAGACACTTGTTTGCAGCCAGATGTATGAGATCTGAGCAGCTCATCTTGTGGTCCATACTAAAAACCACACTAATAGGACAATCCTGACCGCTCGATGGGGGCACTTCCTGTACTTTTTCAGTTTTGAGTATGGACACTGGTCTGATATTATATTAACTGCAATATGGAGTTCTCCCAAGTACTCTCTAATTGGATGGTTAGATCTATATATCCATCAATATGATTTTGGGTCGTGGCCATTTGCAATAGGGCCCACCGGATAAACCATTTACCACTTTGCATGTATGCCATGTGCGTCATCATACTTATGATACACAAGCAGAGTACAGTAAATCATAATAATGAGCACATCCTTCTTATTCTTCTACACGTGTATCTACTGCAGGGGCGCGGACTGGGTACTACACCCACCAACCTAGCTAGAGACCGACGGTCCTGTCTGGGGCTCTGTGGGGCCCACGGTGATACGTGTTTTATCCCAGCCTTGCATTCATTCTGGAAGATCCTATCAGAGGGCATGATCCTAAAAAGGAGGCGATCAAAAGGCTCCAGTGGACCACCACAACATGGGAAGAAGTCATGACAATGATCCCCATTGTGGAAACCTTCCTATGGCCCACTGTAATTTTTATTTGTGCAGACACCCCACCTGAAACAAGGACATGTCACTTTTCGAGCTTCAACTTGACTTTAATAAATTGTCTCATACTGATTTAGAAATCATTAAAAATCCAGATGGATCAAACTGGGAGTATACTTGGCATGTGATGGAGACAACCAACTGATTCGATCGGTTAACACCAAATCCAATAGCGATTCAGTCACGACCGAGCATCTGAACTCCAAAACCCGTAAAACTATCTGTATGTCGCAATCGATATGTAAAAAGGGATAAAATGAATCATCTCTACCCATGCATGGATCACTCTCTATATCGCTTAGTCTTTCCGAATAGCGTTGTGCTGAGTCGTGAGATGTCATATGTTCAAAATCGAGAAAAGTACAGTCGTCCTTGTATACAAAATGCCCATAGTATTATTGGAGGCAAATTCTGATCGATCAAGATAATTTATGATTCATTGGAAAGGTGGTCAAATGATTTTTCTAACAAACCTGAGTTTCCTACAATCCAAGTTATGATGACGAATATCCTACCCGTTTATCAAAATCACGCATTGCTGAGTGACTAAAATCGAAAAAACTTTAACCGCGCTTTAAACTAGTCAAACGAGATCCGATTAAAGTTATTGCAGTTACAATGAAAAACTTATCAGGCGACGTTTCCAATGATTCTAAGATCATCAAAAGCATACCATTTGTTAAATTGTAAACAACCGATTTTATATATTAAACGAAGGTATTTTCGACACATCAAATGAGGTCCGATTGAAGTAATTCTAGTATTGTTAGAAAGTTTATCTGATTATCTTTCCAATAAGATAAATATTATCAGAAACGGACAAATAAGAAGAAGATATAAACATTTGAACATTTAATAGAAGAAATAAAAAATAATAATTACGTTTATATATATATATATATTATATATATATTAATATATATATATATCTATATATAAAAATAAAATATGTAATGATTATCTTTTAACTTAATATATAATATAAATATATGTTTTTACATATAAAATAACTAATCATTACTTTATTTTATTTATATATATATATATAATATAATATATATATATATATATATATATATATATATATATATTAATATCTTTAACGTACTGAAGGCACGTGACAACGATTCACCGAGGCCCGTACTCAAAATCTATGGCCGCAGACTAACCTTGGGAGTCACTTGAGTTAAGAAATCTGTGAAATTCCCCGACTCTTAAGCGATTCTACGATTCCTATTCAGCCGTAAATTTTATGCTTCATTTGGCTAGTGGCGACTCCAAATCAAATGTATCTTTACACCTAAGTCAAGAACACATTTCACCCACGGTAACAAAATCAATACCAAAGCCAACGAAGTGAGGACACCGCCACGTTCGTGCGCACGTGTGGAGTCTGTGAACATCAGGCAATGTTGTGGGCACCCGCCCTTAGTTGTGGGTGCGCTCGCCTTCAGTGCGTTTAAAGATAATATATATATATATATATATATATATATATATATATATATATAATTATTACTTTTGTTTTTCCTGTGAAATGTTCAAATGCTTATATATTCTTCGTTATTTGTCCGTTTTTGGTAATCTTTATCTTGTTGGAAAGATAATCATATAAGCTTTTTAACAATACTAGAATTACTTCAATCAGACCTCATTTGATATGCCGAAAATACAGCCGTCCAATATATAAAATCTGTTGTTTATAATTTGACCAATGGTCTGCTTTTGTTAATCTTAGGATCATTGAAAATGCTGCTTGATAAGTTTTCATTATAAATGAAATCACTTCAATCGGATCTCGTTTGACTAGTTTAAAGCGCGATCAAAGTTTTTTCGATTTTAGTCATTCCGCAATGCGTGATTTTGATAAACAGGCTGGATCTTCCTCATCATAACTCAGATTAGAGAAAACTCAAGTTTGTTAGGAAGATCATTTGACCACCTTTCCAATGAATCATAAATTACCTTGATTGGTCAGAATTTACCTCCAATATATAATATATAACTATTTTGTATACAAGGACGACTGTACTTTCCTCGATTTTGAACATATGACCTCTCCCGCCTCAACATAACGTTATTCGGAAAGACTAAGTGATACAGAAAGTGATCCATGGATAGAAAGGATTCATTTTATCCCTTTTTGCATATGATTGCGACATATAGTGAGTTTTATAGGTTTGGAGTTCGAATGCTCGGCTGTGACTGAATCGCTACTAGATTTGGTGTTATTCAATCGGGTCGTTGGTTGTCTCCAACACGTGCCAAGTATGCTCTCAGTTTGACCTGTTTGGATTTTCAATGATTTCTAAATCAGTAGGAGACAATTTATTGAAGTCAAGTTGAAGCTCAAACAGTGGTGTGTCTATAATTTGCCATCTAACCTCTTCATAAGGTCACCGTAATGTTTATTTGGCATATAACCTCTTCAAAGGTCACGTAGACCTGGATGAAAGGAAAATATAAATATTAGCTTGATCCAAAACTTCTGTGCCCCCCCAAGAGGTTTTCAGCTATAGGGTATTCAAGCTCCCCTGATTCGTTCTACCTCATTTTTGGATTTTCACCTAAAATGATTTTCAAAAAATGGATGGACAGGGTGCATAAAACACATACATCAAGGTGGATCCCACAGAGCCCCTGACAGGACCTTGTGACTCTAGCTAGGTCCTAGTGAGGGTTGTACCCAATCCCCATCTCTACAACATATGGGAGATAACTATGGAGTCAAGAGTGCCAGATTAAACACAAGTGGATCCCACAGAGCCCCTGACAGGACCTTGTGACTCTAGCTAGGTCCTAGTGAGGGTTGTACCCAATCCCCATCTCTACAACATATGGGAGATAACTATGGAGTCAAGAGTGCCAGATGAATAGATACTAGCATGTAATTGGTCAGTATCAAATGGATGGTCGAAAAGACTTTTTTTTTTTATTATTATTATTCAAAAAGCTATTGGTTCAAACTCAACATGATAATGTCCATTATTAAGACAATAAGGATCATCCATTCATTTGCGATTTTTGGGCCATGCAGGTACAACAGTCTTACAATTTCAAAACTTTTGTACAACCGTCTTACAATTTGAAGACTTTTGGGCTATGCCATCTACAACTCTTTTCCAATTTGAAGAGAGAAATTTCCCCATGTAGACTTCACTTTTACCTAACCAGCCTAAATATACCTTCAAAACTTTAGTTTACATTTCTAAACGTATGACTTTTATCGAACAAAAATACCCTTGCTTTTTGAGTTCTATTCCTTTCATTTGGTTATACCTAAAAACTTATCTTCTTTTCTTCATTTTTCTTCATGAAATTTACAGTTCAACCTGAAATCTCCAATTATTGTCATTTTACATTTACAATCTTTATTAGGGTTTGTTTCATTACTTCAAACCAGTTGCATTAATAAACTTGGAATCTTTCTAGTTTTATCCACAAGGGGTTTTTTTTGTTGTTGTTGTTTTTTTTTTTTTTTTTTTTTGTAATCGTGTTTCACTTTACCGCACTCTTCTTCTTCTTCTTCTTGAACTTTTGTTTCACTGGAATGACGGCTGTAGGCTGGTAAGAATGAAGAATAAATGTATTCTTTCGTAAGTAGGATTTGATGAAATAAATGCATCAACTACCGAGGTATTGTCTTGCAAGGCATTCATTACGTATTTTATCATGTTATTATTAGAATCCTCTAAGTGAGCCAAGCAAACTTTTAAAGAGTCGAGACATTCAGTTGAAAGGGACTCATTCTCTACATTGAAGTCAAGCATGTCATGTGGGTGGAAAGTAACCATGCTTGATCATTAACCTGGATTGTAATTGAGATCGACTCTTGAGAAAGTTGAATCGTAATACTCATAATCATAATCCAACTCCTCATTCTCAAATTCTGTATAATCCACAAGCGAGTTGAATCACTCTTCTCGCATTATGTTTTAGATCGATTGGGATGTGGCTGTGCTAAAGTAGGCT
This sequence comes from Magnolia officinalis, assembly GCA_021015155.1. NCBI lineage: Eukaryota > Viridiplantae > Streptophyta > Magnoliopsida > Magnoliales > Magnoliaceae > Magnolia > Magnolia officinalis. The sequence goes on along the minus strand of JAJHSJ010000002.1, from coordinate 86,730,470 downwards.
CTTCCTCATCAATAGGGTGTAATTGATTTTCTTGAATAGAGGATTCAAGCAACTCTAATAATTTTCTAATATCTGCGAATGATTGTATGACATGTTGGTTAAATTACTCTTGAGAATCCATGAATTTCTGAAGTGAATCCTCTTGGATTGTTTCTGGTTTGATCTCATAAGTAGTGAATCCAATGGGATATTCATTAAAAGGCATTGTTAGTTCACCTCTCCAATTTAAGCTATGATGTTTCCACCAATTGAAGTCATATGGGTCATATGTGGGAGTATTTGATGGTTGTTGGTAAGCGTTATCACCCATAATATGATTACGCATTGTTTTCTTAACTAATGGATGATAATTGTTCTCTCTTATATTCTCATAGTGATTTCTTAACCAATGGAGCATAATTGTTCTCCCTCATATAATTGTGTATGAACTTCTTAACCAGTGGAATATCATATCATGGTCGGTTCTTGATCATGGTTTCAGTAAATTTTTGAGACATAAGTTGTTTCATAACATAATCATTTGACAGCCCTTCAACGTATCTCTCGTCACTTAGAAGTTGATTAAAGTATTCATGTGTCCACTCTGACACGAACATGGTGAAACCCTAATAAAAAGATTCTACAGAAAAAGCCTACAACAATAAGGAAAGTAAGTAGATGGAGAAAGAAAAGATGTTTCCAGAATAGAGGAACTAGAATGAATATCCTAAAAGAACAGAAACAATAAACAATGTTAGTAATATTAGAAATTTTTTAAGATAAACCCTAAAAATCAGAAAATCCTAAAAACCCTATGTTAGAAAAATTCAGAAAATAAGAAAAATCTAACCTAAAACAAAAAATCAAACATAGAAAACCTAAACCTAATAGTGTTCAACGCCACTCTCAGGCAACGACGTCAAAAACTTATTAACTTGTCACCCCAAGTGCAGGGTTGCGATGTAGTAATAATCTTGGTGAGATCGAGGTCAAATTCATAGGGAATAGGAAACACAGTGTAGAACTAATCTAAGTCTAACGGTTTGTTTGAGTTTTTAATCCAGCGAATGAGTTAAGAGCAAAAAAATAATAATAATAAAGAAGTTAAGAGTAAAATAAATAAATAAAGACTAAGGATCCAGGAATCCACTCATAGCAATTATAATATTTAATTTACTGATTTAATTTATATCTCAATTGGAATCAAAGTCATATCCTATCCAATCTGGAAGATAATTCAGTTAAACCATCATTCATGTATCAAAACCAATGTTTCAAATAGCACCTGTAGCGTAGCGTGGACGTAGCGTTACGTAGCGTCCTAAATAGCATAAATCTCATGTAGCGTACACTACAGGGGTCGTAGCGTAAGCTACAGCTACGTAGCGCGTAGCGTAAGCTACAATGTATTTTTTTTACTATTTTAGTTTTTTATTCTTTTTCATATTTTCTTTATTTCTAATGTTGAGGAATGTGATCCTTGTATTGTACTTGATACTTTTAACCTATGTGATTACAATGTATTTTTTTTACTATTTTAGTTTTTTATTATTTTTCACATTTTCTTTATTTCTAATGTTGAGGAATGTGATCCTTGTATTGTACTTGATACTTTTAACCTATGGGATTTTTATTTCTTTTCATAATTGTGACTTGTGATTTCAATTATACATTATTAATTAAAGTGGTTTGCTTAGAAAGTTGCTGATGTAATAATTATTTGATTTGGCTTATATATGTGGATTGACTTTTGATAAATGATAACTAATATATTTTTTGAACATGCTTATAATTGATAAAATGAATCATCTTTTAGGCTTTTTTCATATTTTTTCCTTTTTTTTCTATTATTTATTATATTTGTCCTATTTTTAAATTACATAATAGAAGTATCGTGTAGCTTACGCTACACGCCACATATTTAGGCTACATGCTATAGAGGGTTGAGTGCAACACATCATGCTACCGCTATTTAAAACATTGATTAAAACATATTTGAAGTTCATTTGAATTGGTTCCCTTATGAATCACCAACGTATTGATCGCAGGGAATTCAAAGCATTTACTGTGCCTAAAGTCAACGATAAATCAATGGATTTTACATATCAATCTATTACAAAACAAGTAAGAACATATCAAAACTCTTCCCAAGCATCTAATGTACTCAAAGTCACTAATGGATCAAAGTAAACTGAAAATACTTCTTCATTCAAACCATAAATCAATGAATTGTTCAACATATAAACTAATTAACTTGAATTAAAATAAACGAAACAATAAGAATAACTACAAGCTTCATCCCTTAATCGTAGCTAAGAGATTAGCTAGTGATATCTAACTCAAAAACAAAAGAAAAACTAAAAGATCTATTAGAACCCATGAAGAAATCGAAGTGGAAGAACGTTGTAGGCACTCCACTTAGGCCTTTTCTCCATTTTCAAATCCTAGAAGATTATTTGGAATAGACTAGAGACTCCTTTAAATAGTTTTAGAACTCAATCTTTCGCACCGCCTTGAAAAAGTTCGTAAACTGACTTAATTTTACACAGTTACTACGGCTTTGATGGCATCGGAGCTCCCTCGATGGCACATTCAATGACATCGAACATTCCTTCAATGACATCGAAGGGTGCATGAATATGTCCAGTAAGAAAATTGAATTTTCCTTGATTTCTGTGATGGGATCAAAGTTAGCTTCGATGACATCAAAATCGTCCTTGATGGCATCAAAGTCTGTTTCTGTAAATTTTTAAAATTATGTTTTTTTGGCCCTGGAATTTCAAAATATGATTTTTCTGGCCCTGTATTTTCAGGATTCCTTTTCGTTGGTTTCTTCATTTTAAATCTTCGATTCTCTTTATTCCTCACTTAGTTTCCTTGGATCTTTAGTTCTTGAATTCTTCAATATTATCCTTTATAGATCTAATTCTTCATTATTTTCTTTAGAGTTCCAAATTCATCTTTTTAAGCGCATATTCATCATAGGCTTCCGAATCACCTCGCATGACGAAAACATATATAATTAAATTGAATTAATATTTAAATGCCAAGATAACTAATGTAATTGAATGGTTAAATATGCAATATTTGAGTCTTAACATTTATTCTGTTACCAAACTTGTGATTTAGCTAGTCTTTTCTCTCTTCTTTGCACCTGGTTTTCTTGGATATTTGACACTTAAATTCTTCATTAAACACCTCCAAATCTTCAAATCTTCTTTTGGTCTTTTTTTTTTTTTTGCATTAAATCTTCTCTTTAAGCATCATTTTCATCTTAGCTCTCCAAATCATCTCGCATAGGTAAACATACGTAATTAGATCGATTAAGCGCATTTATGCTTATAAAACCAATGCCTAACAAATGAAAAATATACAAATTTTCACACTCAATACACCTCCAACCAGCATTTTGCTAGTCCCAAGTAAAACATACAAAACACTAATATTCAAAATCCAAATTTCAAGCCTTTCTCAGAAAACAACATTTTTTACAACTCTATACATATGTAAGTATGAATCAAAGATACAAAGATGAAATATGTCAGTCTAGAAACTAATATCACTAGTAAACCATCAATTAAGTTCCCTTTTATCAATCAATTAATATAATGCATCTAAACATCAAGTTTTTAGTGTGTTCAGTGAATTCCAACTTATAATCCATTAAAATTGGTCTTCTCTCCATAATGTTAACTATGACAATTACCTCAAATGGATATATCAACACAAGTTACTGATTCCGAACACTCCTCCTTTTCACTTATTTTTCTATCGTTTTTATTTTTCATCGATAGCTTTAACACTATCTTCTCTTCTATTCTCTTCTTTCTTTCTTCATTGTTTTCTCATTTAAGCACATACATCAGGTAACCATTTTCATCGATAGCTTTAACACTATCTTTTCTTCTATTCTCTTCTTTCTTTCTTCATTGTTTTCTCATTTAAGTACATACATTAGGTAACCATTTTCAATTTCAACTATTTTTTTAGCTGGTACTTTTCTTCTTTTTATATCAAAGGTAGATAAGGATCTTCAGACTTGGTTCCTAACACTTTTAAGTAATTATCAGAGCAATACTTTTTGACTATCCACCCTTATATGTGTATCTATTGCTTTCGCATATTAACTCACCACCATAAGAGCATACAATGATTCTTTCAGTCATTAACTGCAAACAAAGATGACAAAATATTCTTAGCGAATCGTTATACAAATTAAGTTTTTTTTTTTTTTTTGTCAAAAGAAATTCAAAGAGTATGGTGAAATTGATCTAGTTCTCTTTGAATTTCAATGTACTCGGTCAATTTCACCGAGTATAATGATCATTTCCTCAAATCCTACCCGTGAAAAAACACGTTCATTATTCTTAGCAAATTGTTATGCAAATTAAAGTTTCTTTCTTTTTGTCTAAGAAATTCAAAGAGTACGATAAAATTGACCAAGTTCTCCTTAAATTTTAATGTACTCGGTAAATTTCACCGAGTACAGTGAAATTCAAAGAGAACTCGGTCAATTTCACCGTGTACAATTTCATTTCACTGTACACGGTGAAATTTATCGAGTTCTCACTTATTACATCCTTCATTCCCTCAAATCCTACTTCTGAAAAAATATATTCATTCTTCATTCTTACCTGTTCACAACCGTCATTCCAGTGAAACACGAATTTAAGAAGAAGAAGAAGAGTGCGGTGAAATGAAACATGATTTTAAACAAGAAAACCCTTGTGGATAAAACCCGAAAGATTCCAAATTTATCAACGCAACCGGTTTGAAGCAATGAAACAAAACCTTGAGAAAAATCACAGATGTAAAATGACAATAACTAGAGATTTTAGGTTGAACTCGAGATTTCTGGAAGAAAAACGAAGATAAGAAGAACATGGATTTTTGGGTATAACCGAATGAAAGGAATAGATCCCAAAAAGTAAGGGTATTTTCGTCCAAAAAAAGCCCATACATTTAGAAATGAAAAGTACAAAAGTTTTGAAGGTGTAGTTAGGCTGGTCACTTAAAAGTGAAGTCTATAGAGAGAAATTTCTCTAAAATGAAAGCAGATTGCCTGTGATCCCGACACAGAGCACGGGGTTGTGTAGGCCCATAGAGATGTCCCTTGCAAATCCACTCCCATCTATCTATTTTGAAAGACGACAAAATGACAAGAACCTAAAAAACAAAACTCAGTGGAAATGAAAACGTCCACCATTGAAACCTTTTTGGAGCTGACCATGATGTTTATATGCCATCCAAACTGTTCATATGGTTATTTCCACTCAGATAAACTGTAGGCACAAATATCATCTTGATATTGACCTTAGGCATTCAATCCCCGAAGTTTCGTATGGTATGACCCAACTGACTTTTAGATCTGCCTGATTTTTAGAAACCTCTCCTATGTTGGTCTTGCCTAATAGATGGATGGAGTGGATTTGTGAGGGACATCTCTGTGGGCCCTGCATAGCCCCGGGTGCAGGAATATCTCTATGCCTCGATCGGGTCACAAGCAATCTGCTTCCAAACCTTCCTTTATTCTTATTCTTAGATATGCCAATTGGACCTATGGGATCATCCACATTACATGCTGCATGCTGTAGGTCGATCCAGACGGTCCAAATTGTGCGTCTCATTGTGGATGATCCAACCATTTGACTTTTACATTTAGTTTAGACCATGAGACTTCTCTATCATGGCCATCAGTTGGATGTCTGGGATCAATTGATCAGTGTGATTCTGAGCTATATCCAATCCATAGTGGGGCCACAAGTTGCACAATTCTGGATTGATATTTACTTGTGATCTGAAGCAGATGTGCATTTCAGTACAATTTTGAGGGTATGGTATGGGGTCTCTCTTGTTTCATTAATTCACTTCTAATGCAGCATTATCAAATGCGATGTGAATGTTTACATCCTGTTATTTTCATTTTTGGATTAAAACTGAATTATTTACTTCATTCCTTTCCATTTGTGATAATAAAGAAGAAACATGCATGGCATATTTCGCCAATGAGAGCAGTTGAAGAATGTAGCAAACTAGATAAGGTCGAAGCAGGCCTTGCAAAGGCACGAGCGGTGATAAGAGAAGCTGCCTTGAATGGGAAGCTGTTATCATCACCTGAACCAGACCCGGACTATGTTCCACACGGCCCAATTTACAGGAACCCCCATGCGTTCCATCGGTACAATTTCCATTGCACTCAACATCTTTCCTTCTTCTTTTTTTATTTTTTTTTTTTTTAAAAAAAAAAATAAAATTATTTTAATGCTCATAGATGTTTTCCTCTTCTTGTTTTATGAAATTTTGATTCTTTTCTTGAAATCGAGTCCAGACCAATTCTCCTCTAGCAATATATTCCTTGGCTTTTGTTATACATAGATAGATGTGTGGGTATGCGGGTGCATGTGTGTGGTAGGCCACTTGAATGGATCCTAGCACAAAAGTGAAGTCCATTGGATTATTCTATCATTTGATCAATTGTCTAACTTTTGGACTTTCAACAAAGATCTACAGAGGTCTGCTAGAAAGATGTTTGGGTATTTAATCAAATCTGAATTTATGTATGAATCCATTTGGTGGGTTCTACCTTTGGAATTATGCCATGGCCCAAAAATCAGGCCGGTCCATTGGTCAGTTAGGCCACATATTATGAACCAAGATAGCTAAGAAAACCTTTTCGGAGTTTTTCTGAGCCATCCATTTGTTTCAACCATCATGACCAATGTGATGAGTGGACTGGCCTGAAATCTGGATTAGGCCATTTTCATGGTGTGCCTCTAATGGAAGACTTGGATCTCATTCCAATAGGCAACTTGGCAAATATGGTGGTGTGCAGATGGGCTATCTTATATGTGTGGGATTAGCTTATCCACCCTCGCTATGTGTGTGAGTAATGTGGAATGAGAGTTGATAAGTTGTGAGAGTATTAGGAATTAGTTTTCTATATCTCATCAAAAAGTTTCTCTTTGCATAGTTTTAAAACTTGAACATATGCCATCCAACCAAGGTCTAGTTAGGTTGGCCGTTTGAGTTGTGACTCAGCCACAACCATGGTCCAAGCATCATCAGGTGTGCCACACCATAGAAAACAATGGACAACTACCCTAAACCTTCCAAATTTATGTGGTAGCTGACATGATGATTAGAAAGGCCTGATTTATTGGAGTGTCTCACTTTCACGGTGGGGCGACCAACCTTGGTGGGCCCCACATGAAAAGTGTTATAAATACTCTTTTCTACATCTTTGAGAGGAAGAACCTTATAAAACAAATCAACCTCATGCAAAAGCTTCAGTTTATTTCAAAATCATTGTTTTCCTGGTGTGTACTTAGTAAGTTAGGGCATAAAAGGTTGAAGACATTGTTTTACATTGTTGATGGTTGATTCTAGAGTGTATGCATTAAGGTATAGAAAAGCTCATTCTAAAACATAGAGGAGTCGCATTATTCTCATTATACTTTCTGGAAGTCTGATCTGTTCAAGAAATTCAAATTATCTTAATCCACTTGGCATACACACACTCAGTGACTGAAATATCGGTATTATATCACGTTACGTATCGCATTCTTGTGAGTTATCGCATGGGATATATTAGTTGTATCGCGTAATGTACTGTTGTTGTTGGAAACATGGGGAAACATTGGGAAATTTGTCAAAATTTTCAATAAAACTTCAGTGATTGTTAATGAAGACATCAATACACACTTATAAAGAAACAAGTGCACATAATAGATTTTCTTTATATGAGGTCTTAATCTATGCATTGTCTAAGTGAATTGATGGAAGTATATTCAAAGTCTATTCATATAATTTATAAATGTAAGAAAACATATGAAACACAAGCATTGCATTAAAAAACGAAAAAAGAATCACTAGATTAGGCTACATACACTGTTTGACTTTATGTTTGGACAGAAAGATTGCAACCGATTTGTGAGAAATTGAGAAATTTTGATTTTTTTTTTTTTTCAATTTTCCGCAACTTAGCCTATGTCCTCCAAATATCGAAATTGAAGCTCACAATCCATGATTTTTCATGCAAAATTGAAGCTCACGATCCTTATATATATATATATATATATATATATATATATATATTAAGGATCGAAAATCGAAAATGCTCACTGGATCTACCATGTGGGACATATCGCATTACTTGTGCATTTCGTATCACATAGGTGGCCGGATACAAGATATATCGTGGGATATATCTGCCGATATCGTCGATGTATAAAACACTGCACACACTAACATACACTGAATGTCGTTCATGAACATGTGTGCAAGCAATTGCATTGGTGATCCACAAAGGGTGATCCACAAGGCTCCATTTCAATATTTGAAATTAAAACTGTGGAGGACTTTCTGTGCACATGTATCTCCAACCATCCAAGAGTGGCAGGAAGGAATCTTAACCCATTTTAAATGGGATTTTGAACATTGTTTTTTTTTCTTTTTCTTTTTTTTTTTTGAAATGCTTGCTAGATTCCCCGCTATTCATTTTTAAATGGTGGGAGATATGTACTGACTAAACTCCTGGTGCTCATCGTGGGTAGGTATTGAAATAATTCGCTAAAAACTCTTTGAAATGTTACTAGTTTGCCAACAATTGAAATCATTACTCTTTTTCTTATTGTCGTCGTTGTTGTTGTTGTTGTTTGTTCCAAACAAATGAAAAATCTTTTGCATGCAATCTCATCCCAAAATCATGCAATGTGCAGGAGTTATTTAGAAATGGAGAAAGTGTTTAAGATCTTTGTTTACAAGGAAGGTGAGCCACCGCTTTTCCACGATGGTCCTTGCAAGAGCATATATTCCATGGAAGGAAGGTTTATTCATGACATGGAGATGGAAAACCAGTTCAGGACAAGAGATCCAGACCAAGCTCATGTTCTTTTCCTTCCATTCAGCATCACCAATATGGTTCACTTCCTTTACCAGCCCAAGTCCTTTGATCTCGATCCCATCAAACGGACCATTGTAGACTACATCGACATCATTTCCCACAGATATCCTTATTGGAATCGAAGCTTTGGAGCTGATCATTTCATACTTTCTTGCCATGATTGGGTAAAAAGTTCTTCTTTCTTTCTATTTGTTTCCACTTGCACTGAAGGTTTTTGCAAAGAAGTTAGCACTTGAAAGGATTCATAGAATCAACTGCCTTTTTTTCTTTTTCTTTTTCACGGCGTTTCAAGAAAGAATTTAACAGATTCCCATCAAATGAACAGCTGTAAGTATGTAGGATTTTGATATAATGTGGGCCCGTAGCAGGGTTTTGTTCTTTCACTCATATGGCACATACTAATCAATCTGGGCAATTCATCCGGCAGCAGATACTGTGAACATGTCATTGCCAAAAATCAGGGTGGTAAACTCATCAAGTGAGCCATGCTGCCCATAAATATCGAATTTGGACCATTGGATTCATTTTCTCTCGGGACCTTTTTTTTTCCTACAAGTGTCATCTCCCTGATCAGTGGACCAATATTACTATTCGGTCCAGGGCATGTTTACAGCGTACACTATCTGCGAAGTGTATGTGATCTGTGGATTGTCTGGATCTTTGATATCTTTGATACTTAGCAGTCCTATGGTGGGAAAGAGGCCCCACAATAGCTGTGACGTAGGGCCCAGCATTCTATAAAAACCATGTATGCACCTGTTAGTGCATGTGTATATGCATGCAAGGAATCCTCCCTAGCAATGCCTGCAATGGAATTTGTACAGGCCGACCAATGATTGTCCGTTGATATACATTGATACATCATCCTCTAAAGGCTCGAGCTTTTAGAGAAAGTGAGGCGAGCTCGGCCTATGTGAATAGCCCAGATCACCATATAACATAGAACTTCATGAACTGGGCAGAATAATAGCATTCCTCATGTGATTTACATACATGATTAGAAATATTTCCCTTTGATCCAACAGGGGCCACATGCATCATCTGCCCTTTCATATCTCTACCACAACTCCATCCGGGTCCTATGCAACGCGAACAGCTCTGAAGGATTCAACCCTTCCAAAGACGCATCCCTACCAGAGATCAATCTCAAGACAGGCGACACTGTGGGCTTCATTGGCGGCCCATCCCCATCCCGCCGTCCGATCCTTGGTTTCTTTGCTGGAGGAGTGCATGGTCCGATTAGACCGGTGCTCCTGAATCATTGGAAGAACAAAGATGAAGATCTCCGTGTGTACGAGTACCTACCGAAAGACATCTCTTACTATGACATGATGAAGAGTAGCCGGTTCTGCATATGCCCGAGTGGGTATGAAGTTGCCAGCCCGAGGATCGTCGAGGCCATCTACTCGGAGTGTGTCCCGGTCATAATCTCCGACAACTACGTCCTCCCATTTAGTGACGTTCTCAACTGGAAGTCGTTCTCAGTGCAGGTCTCGGTCAGTGACATCCCCAAGCTGAAGAGCATCTTAATGGGAATATCTCAGCAGCAGTACATACGGATGCAGCGGAGGGTGAAGCAGGTGCAGCGGCATTTCGTGGTGAACAACCCACCTAGGAGGTTCGATGTGTTTCACATGATCATTCATTCAGTGTGGCTTAGGAGGCTGAATGTACGCATGGCCCACCATCCAAACTGCTGATCCACACAAGTGGGATTGAACCATCCAACCTCCTTCAAGCAAATGTTAAAAAGAAGAAAGATATGTGCATGGTGTGTTGTAGTTTTATGAGTTTGTAGATAAAAGAAGTGAAAACACTGCCAGTGATCAGTCATTCTATTGCTAGTTTCATTTGGTCGAAATTGGGTTTTGCCCCTAAAGTCTTCTCCTTAGGAAAATCCTGACCTTTCAATTTCTAAACTTTTAAGTAGATGGTTAAGAAGATAGATGACAATGGTCCACATTCAAGAAATGGTACATGAATGGGCAATGTAGGAGAATTTCAGGGCGCGGTGGAACCCTACCTTCTCTGATTCATTCGACACGTGCAATTTCTCCTCCGTCGATAAGCCCTACCTTTTGCACTTGAATTCCTTTCGTATTCACTTGTTCAGTTAATTCAATAGCTTTTTTTTTTTTTTTTTGCCTTTTGAAAGAAAAAAAAAAAAAAAAAATCTTCTTTAATTGTAGAGCTATATATTTTGCTATAATATTTGGTTGTCCATAAGTTTAGCAACTCTTGTGATAGCAATGTTAAGTCTCTGGCTCACAGAATGATTCCTTGTATTCGACCCTCTATTAACAAATTTGGGAATCAAATTGAGGTTATGACCTGGATCAAATTTTTTTATAAAAAATTTAATTTTTTTAATTTTATTATTATTATTATTTTTAATCTCTATATGTGCAATTCCTTCAAAACCCAAATTACAATCACGATTTTTTTTATTATTTTTTTTAATCTTCTTGGAGGCCTAAGGAATAACTTTTTTTTTTTTTTTTTATGCGAACCAAAGTCATGGAACCATGCATTTAGACAGGTCTACTGGGGTTGGGAATCATATAACTCACTGAATAACAGTGTTGGCAATGTTCTTTGAATTGTTTTATCCAATTCCATGCTATCACTCTGTCAAGATTTCTTGGCTGACTCGGTTGAGTTCTTCTGAATCGAGTCGGTATGAAGTTGTAAATCTGCCGAGTCAATTCGAGTCGAAGGTGTGTTGACTAAAATGAATTTTTCTTGAGTTTGGATGAGATCTGATTGAACTTAGTCATCTCGGCTGAGTCAGGTATTTTAAAGTCATGGTCAAGTCCTGTTCAATTGAAGGTGAACCTGTAAACTGGAGGTTATCATACAAGGCCTTGAAATCTAACTTGGGTTGGGATGAAGCATCTTCAAAACCATGTTTGTGGAATCATGTTCAAAACTATCTTGTCAGAGAAGAATGTTTTAAAAGCTGGTTTGGATGTATCCTCATACCAGCTTTTGGCAGTAATGCAACTCTGAGGCTGGCATCCACAAGGTGGTTGGTCTATGTACCGTGCTGAAAAGGGTTGTGTCCGAATGGGGAATTGCTGTCATGGCTGTCTAGCTGGCTATTTATCATCTACTATTGTTTCTAAAACCAGTCCTAAATGAAGATATGCTTGTTTGAAATAAAGGCCGTGTTTGTACGTAAATAGATTGTTGATGTTGAAGTAGATGTCTTAAATATGTAAATTCAACAAGATTTCGATGACAAGTTCGATGTCATCGAACAGGATTCGATGCCATCGAAGTCGGCTCAATGCCATCGAGATTTTCCAAATTTTCTCCAATTGATCACTAGACTAACCGGGTATTTTTTCGATGCCATCGAAGAACATTCGATGACATCGAAGGACACGTTCGATGCCATTAAAGATGGCTCGATGCAATCGAAGAAAATCCAATTTCCATATTTTGTTTCTGGATAATTTTTCTATTAGTTCGATGCCATCAAAGTCATTGAAGGTTAAGTATCGATGACATTGAAACATGTTTGATGTCATCGAACTGTTTCGCACCGATTTTCGCAGAGTTGCGAATTTGCAAGATTTGTTTCCTATTTCGATTGTGATTCTTCCTAAGGCTATATACTTGGGTGAAATCGGGATTGGGAGGTATTCCAGGCTTTCTAATTTGTTCAAGGGCTTCAAGGGTATAACTTGGGTTGATTCGAGGTTGTTCGGATCGGGTAATCTCTCTACTCTTGTAATTTTCTGCTTTCATAGTGATATTTGTCGCTTTGTGCCATGGTTTTTTCCTGCAAAGGTTTTTCCACATTAAATTCGGTGTGTTTGCGTTGTGCTTGTTTGGTGTGATTGGGTCACTTCACTTGATTCTTCTCTGTGTGCTTCCGCAGCCCCCCAACAAATGGTATCGGAACTAAATGTTGGGGCGCGAGCTTGAATATGAAATTAAGTAACAATAACTGCCAATTCTAAGTTCGATGTTGAGAAATACTCTGGGAAAAATAATTTTGAATTATAGAAAGTCAAGATGATTGGCCTATTGATTCAACAAGGATTGAATGAGGTCCTTGAAAAGTGACCGGAATCTATGGAAGAAGATAAATAGAAGAAAATGGATAAGAAAGTAAAATCCTCAATCCAATTGTGTTTAACGGATGAGGTTCTTTACAATGTCTTGAGGGGGAAAATCGCAACGGATTTGTGGGCAAAGTTAAAGGACATCTACATGATGTAGTCCCTTGAAAATCGCCTACACTTGAAGGTGAAATTGTTCAACTTCAAGATGACAAAGGGAGAAGATGTTGAGGCTCACATTAGCAATTTTAACAAGATGATCTACAAATTGCTGGATGTGGAGGTAATGGTCAACGATGAAGATCAAGCATATATCTTGTAGACTTCATTCCCTGCTTCGTATGAGTATTTTAAAGACACCATGTGCACCGGTAACAAGACCCTTAGTGTAGATACCATCATCTCAGCCCTTCAAGGAAATTTGATTAGAAAGAAAAACGGTAACATGGGGGCCTCCACCGATTCATTGTTTACGAGAGGTCAAAATTCTGAGCGAGACACTGGATCTGCTTGATCGAGATCCAAATCCAAAGACAAGGGCAATGACAAGTTAACGTGCTTGAATTGTAGAATGACAGGATACATGAAGAAGGATAGTACAAATCATAAAGCGAAGAAAGAAAACTCTGAGACTTCTTCCAGGGAAGCTAACACTACTATGTCCGATGAAGAGAGAAGCTGAGGTGATGTGTTGTCAGTATCTATGATTAGAGGTGGGCATGTTGGACCCGATCCGGTGGATCCGACTCGACTCGGTACCGTTCCAAACAGAACCGACGGCCTAGATCGGCTCTGATCGAGTCTGTCCATCCAGATCCAATCGTTTTTCGGGTCGGGTTCGGATAGTGGTGTATCCAAACAGAACCGATCCGAAAACCCAGACCGAAAGGGTCTGAACTGAACCGAACCGACCCGACCCGACCCGACATGTAAATATCCCTCTATTTTATAAAATATCCCTATATCTTTGGCTTTTTGTTTAGCGCCAAAAAAACCCGCCCAATATACACTTGAGCCCCCAACTCTATCTCTCTTTATATATGTCTATCTCTCTCTTTATATCTATCTCTCCCTTTCTGTTGAAGATGAAGGCGAGAAGAAGACTAGTTAGATATGCGGTAGATCAAATACCTCTCTTTCTGCCGTTGGGTTTTGGAGATTTCTTTGTTGGAGAGATATACACTGAGATATGGTGGATAGCTGTGTACGGAAGAGAGAAAGAGAAAGAGACTCGCAGTAGACATTGAACGAAGAAGGTCAGCATACTGTTGTTTACAGGCGTCGTCTTGACAGCCAGACCCAAAGACGAAAGCAGATTGGCTAGTGTAACGTTAACAAGTTCTGTGGGTCTAATCACGAGGTATGTGTTATATCCAAACCGTCCATCTATTCGACAATATCATATTAAGGCTTGAGACAAAAATAAAACAGATCTAACTATTAAGTGGACCACACTATATCACAGAAGTTTTGGATCAACATGAAATTTATTTTTCCACTTCATTCAGGTCTTTGTGACCTTAAGAATAGATTGGATGGAAAATAAACATTATGGTGGGCCCTACAAATTGTTTAACAGTGAAAATCATCATCTCCGCTACTATTTATGGTGTGGTCCAGATGATCTTTGGATAATGCTCTAAAATGATCTCTAAAACTAGATGAATGGTCTAGATATAATAAATACATCACTGTGGGGCCATGTAACTTTGATCTCCTTTGGACTGTTCGTACAACTCGGAGCTCAAGGAGCGTCAGTGCTCGTCTTTGCACGACACGTACCTAGAGCAGGTACGTATAGCTGGCGTGAGCTATATTAGGCATTACTTCTCGGATTGCGCACTGAGTTACTCAGTACGCTCTTATCGTACTGAGTAAACTCAGTTGGGCCCACCGCGAATGCATGTAGTTCATCCACGCCGTCCATTCGTTTTGCCAGATCATTTTATGGGTTCAACCCAAAATTGATGCATATACAAAGCTCAAGTGGACCATACCACTGGAAAAAGTGGAAGTATTGATTTCAACCGTTGAAAATTTTCTAAGACCTCAATGATGTTTATTTGTCATCCAACCTATTCATAAGATCAGAAAGACATGGATGAAGGGAATACACAAATATCAGCTTGATCTAAACCCTTTGTTGTTCCCAAGAATTTCTCAACGGTAGATGCTCAATTAACACTGTTTCTGGTGGTGTGGTCCATTTAAGATTTGGATATACTCAATTTTTGGGATAATGCCCTAAAATTATGTTTCAAAAGAGATGGACGGAGTGGATACAGTGCATGAATGCCACTGGGGCCCACGGAGTTTACTCAGTACGCTTACCGTACTGAGTTACTCAGTACGCAATCTGCTACCCTTCATAGAAAGCTTCTTTAAGAAGCTGATTTCGCAGTGAGATATTTTATCCATTGAGTAAACCATGTGGGGCCCGTCTTAATTTTTTTTGGTTTATCCACACCGTCCATCAGTTTTTTCAGATCATTTAAGAGATTGATGCTAAGTTTTAAGTATCTCTAATAATCAAGTAGATCGCACCATAAGAAATAGTGAGAATAATGATTTCCACACCGTTGAAAAAAAATGGACGATCCAAACCTTGCCCAACCCGATCTAACTCGGTTTTCCTGACCGAGTCGGACTCGGATTGGTTTAGACTAGTAGGGATTTGGATCGGTTCGAGTTAGATGACTCAAACTCGTTACCAGATTGAATCGGGCTCGGGTCAAGCTCTGTAGTTTTCGATCCGAGTCGGGTTGGACTTAATCCGATCCGACTCAGTCCGATGCCCAGCTCTATCTACGATCAAACACTTACATGACGATCGTAGAGACGAGTGGATTCTTGACACATGGGCTTCATATCACATGACTCCTCATCGGAGTTGGTTCACTAGTTACAACGAGTGCGATGGTGGACGTGTTTATGGGCAATGATAATGCATGTAATGTTGTGGTTGTTGGTACAATGCACATCAAGATGTTTGATGGGATGGAGCGTACCTTGATAGAGGTGAGGCACATTCCTGATATGAAGAAGAGTTTGATTTCTCTCGGTGCACTTAAAGCAATAGGGTGCAACTTCACTGGTTTTAATGGTGTTCTTAAAGTTTCAAAGGAGGCACTCGTGGTTATGAGAGCACAGAGGCATGTTAATCTTTATAGGTTGATCGTAAACACTTTGACAAGTGGAGCTGCAATGGTTGTAGCAGATTCCACACCTGCATGTATGTGGCATACACATCTGGGCCACATGAGCGAGTGCGGGGCATGAAGGTAATATTTGATCGTTGTTTAATTCCAATTTTTAAAGTCTTTGATTTAAATATCTGCGAGCACTGTATATATGGTAAACAATCTAGGTTATCATTTAAATCTGGAAAACATATATGCAAAGGAGTGCTTGATTATGTGCATTTTGACATATGGGGGCCGTCGCCCGTGGTTTCCAATAGATGGTCGCTATGGTTTGTCACATTCATTGACGACTACTCTCGAAAAGTTCGGGTTTATTTCATAAAACATAAATTCAAGGTTTTCACTAAATTCAAGTAATGGATGGCTATGATGGAAAAACAAACAGGGCGAAAAGTAAAAGTTAATGTACGGGATGGAGTTGATATTCATAGAGACAGGAAAAGGAGCAGGCTTTGGTTATCACAGGCAGAATACCTTGAGAATATGTTAATTGAGTATGGGATGGACAAGACAAAGCCATTTAGCGTTCCCCACGCAGTTCACTTCAAGCTTTCCTCATAACAATATCCTAAATATAATGAGGAAAGCAGGATATGTCTCATGTGCCCTATTTGAATGATGTATGTAGTTTAATGTATGTCGTGGTCTGTACGAGACCGGATATTTCACAAGCAGTCGGTGTTGTGAGCAAATACATGTCAAACCCGAGCAAACAACATTAGGAAGCGATGAAATGGCTACTTCGATACATTCGAGGTACAAAAGACTATATCTTAACTTTCGAGAATACAAGGGCCAAGTTAGTTGGGTATGTGGATTCAAATTATGCAGGCAGTGTGGATTCCAGAAAGTCAACTTCAGGTTACTCGTTTGTATTAATGGGTGAAGCAATCAGTTGGCTATTGAAACTTCAGTCTGTGGTGGCTCTCCACAACCAAAGTGGAGTATATGGCAGTGACGAAAGCATTCAAAAAAAGTGTTTGTTTGAGAGGCATGATAAATCAGTTGGGGCTTCAACAAGAGGCCGTGCCGATTAATTGTGACAGCAAGAGCATTATCAATTTGGCTAAAAATTCCGTTTATCATTCACGTACTAAATACATTGATGTTTGTCACAATTTTATCCGATAGGTGCTTGAGGAAGGAGGCGTGACTCTGGAGAAGATTCACACTAGCATGAATTCAATGGACATGCTCACCAAAGTGGTTCCTGCAGAGAAGTTCAAGTTATGTTCAACTTCTGTAGCTTGCCGAAGCCGTAAAAGAAGGACATTATGCACGAGAAGCGATGTTGGAATTATGATGTAAGACAGAGATGAGACAAGAGGACAATAAGCTACACATTTGATAATTGAAGATATGGTGGAGATTGTTGAAATAGATGTCTTAAATCTATAAATTCAACAGTCTGTCGATGACAGGTTCGATGCCATCGAGATTTTTTGAATTTTTTCCAGTGGCTTACTGGACTAACTGGGTGTTTTTTTTATGCCATCGAAGAATATTCGATGACATCGAAGGACATGTTCGATGACATCAATGATGGCTCAATGCAATCGAAGAAAATTCGATTTCATGTTTTATCTCTGGACAATTTTGGTATTTGTTCGATGACATCGAAGTGGCTTCGATGTCATCGAAGGTTAAGTATCAATGACATCGAAATGTGTTCGATGTCATCGAACTGACGCAGAATTTCTCAAAGTTGCAAATTTGTAAGATTTGTTTTCTATTTCGATTGTTATTCTTCCAAAGGCTATATTGTAACGCCCTGAAAATCGGGGGTCGAGCATAAACTCAGCTCCCGAGTTCCAGAACATCACTTATGCAACAAAATGAATGATGATTGAATGTTGACTGTATACGTGCATTGAACATGAGTGAGATTAAGCCAAAACAGTATATCATACTCCAGAGACAGTTAAATTTGCAAGCAGAAGACTGTGATAGATAGATAAAATATATAAACTATGATGAGTCTCCAGAGTTTGATAACATTAGCAGGTTAAATAATTACAAGTACGGTTCTAAAATATACCGATGTGAGGAAGTGTAATGTCTCCTATCCCAAGTACCATAGCCCCGTCAATACAATATTAGGTCTTCATTGACCTGCCAGAGAGATACAAATAGGAGAGCTCCTCCTATCATCATAGAAGTAGTCCGGCTCTACTTCATAAGCATCGCCATCACCTGAAACTCAACAAATCTGGTGGTGTGTACAACACCGTCCCGTAACGTGGGAGTGAGTAGCTAACTCAGTGGAACAATAAAGCATAAGTTAACATGTTATCAATTCAATCAAGCAGTAATGATAAAGCAGTACAAATCAAACAAGTTTAACTACTCTTGTTAAATGCAAGAATGGGATGACATGATGATGTATGCCCTTACCAAACCACCCTCATGCGACATCATCTTACGTTCGCGAATGCTTAACTCCCTCAGTGCTCCACATCTACAAGGCACATGCGTTGCGATGATGAAAATGATTACCGAGATTATATATATTATTCCATTTCAACACAGTATTGGGAAACTAAGGTACCTTCCTTGTATCATTCCCAAACATGATCCATTCTAGGGCGTCAGTCCTAGTTAATATCAGACGACGGTGTGTTTTCTAGGTCACTGCAAAGGCTGCCAGGGCTGTTACGCCCAAAGGTTACACCGTTCCCCCATCACCTCTTTAACGATTCATCACTGTACAGAAACAGGCCTAGTTCATACTCTATATACCGCGACACGCCCTAAGGCGCACTGCGATTTCAGAGTATGCTCGAGGTCACTATAAAGGGCTGTCAGGGCTGTTACACGGAATCGTTGCACCACTCCCCCATCACCTTATCAATGTAGGCCGACAGCACGAATATAGTGTCCCATACCACCATAATCGGCTCACGAGTCTGGTCGCTCACTGGTCACTACAGGGAGGCGCGTGGCCCCAGCGTAGGCCGACAGCTCGACCACGGTGTCCCATACTACCATGCCTGGCTCATGAGTCTTAGGGGATCGAAGTACCATGGTTAAAAGGGATTCCACTGGTAAGTTTGGTACCCTAGGTTCAAGCAGAGGCGTCCAAACATGGTGAACATACATGAGACAGATCGGGTTACTTGACGAGCTCGGCTAGCTCGAGCGCACATCAAGTTGAACGATATGAAGCGCATGAGCACTTCGTGTGGCCAACCACTATTGCCAACCGAAGTACGACTCAAGTTTGTCGAGCACATCTCATGTGGCAAATGAATCACAGCCACGAATTCAACTCTGGTACCGATTGTCTGGACTATAATCATAGCCCCAAACACAATCAATTGCAGATAGATAAAGCAGTAGTGAATCAAGATTCAACTCATACAATCAAGGTCTGGTATTATCCGTTTAGGGCTGCCAGGGCTGTTGCATGCACTCGTTGCTCCGCTCCCCCATCACCCATGACGGATCATACAACGTAAATATAAATTTAAACATATGCATTACATAGTAAAAATCATAAAGCAGTTGAGCATGTTATGAATCACAACACAAGCATGAGTTTGTACATGTTCAATTCCTAATCACACAACTATCAAAGGAGATCATACACATAGTTAAAAGAGTTGAGAATCATATCTCAACACCCTTATACATTACAATTTGCTAACTACTACTCATTCAGACATTTCAAGAAACACTTAAACAAACATACATCAACATACATGACATATGTCGATCACATAGGCATTAGGCCAAATCCTTTACTAGGGAGTTGCCCTAATCATAACACGCGTACACCCACGACGGATAGTCATGGCAAGCAGGAATCCAAGTTCCATATTCATTCAGTCATTTCCACAACACTTGGGCCACACATTTTAGCATATATAGTGTATATATGCCGTGGCGTGATTTAGGGCAAATCCTTTCGTCAGAAGAGTATCGCCAATACAATAATCATGAATCCATGACAATTAGTCATGGCGAGCACGAATGAGAATTCAATACTCATTCAGTCATTTTCACAAACACTTAGAAGACACTATTATAACATACATGGTGCATGTTAGCAAAACATGTATTAGGGCTATCCTTTAGCCAAGCGAGTATTTTATCCATGTATAAATATCTACTACAGCAAATAATCATGATACATATATCTCCAAAATTTATACGTATACATATTTTCTAGAATACACAATTTCAACAATACATGTGTATATAAGTAAAACATGTATTTAGGCGAATCTTTTCGCCAAATAAGTATTTTATCCATATATCGTATATCCATACAGCAATAAAATGTCAAACACACATTTCCAAAAAATATACGTATACCCGTACTTTCTACAAATACCTAGAGTATGTAGAATTCCATATTTTCATCTTTAATCAAAACGAAAACAGACAGCACTTTGTACATGTGCAATTGCATGCAGATCATGATTCTATCATTATCTGACATTGAAAGCGTTGAAAACTATAACCTATACATCTAAAGTCCGCACCTTTTGTCGTAGAATCGTAACGGAGTCGATAGGTTTGCTAAGCTTCCATATTCGGCAGTTTGGTAACCTATAGAACGAAATAAGTTAGCTATTTCATAACCTACAACCACCTAAGCCCCAAATCAGATTAGGGTTAGGGCTTCTTACCTAGAAATGACGCTGGAAACGCCGGGAAAGCGATGAGAATCAGGCGGTGGAGCTCGTACAGCGGCAAGGAAGAGTGGCAGGGAGATTCTCCCACATCTCTCACACTTTCTCTCTCTTTTCTCTCTCTCAACCTCAATTCGTATGGCTGCCATGAGAGAGGGGTTAAGGTCCTTATATAGCATAAAAACTAACCGAAATACTTATATTTCAAGGTATATTTACATTATAATCAAATCGATTGTTTCAGCTCAAAAGAAGGTTTCTGGCGGCCCTCCTTGAGCCAAAGGTCGGACTTAAGCTCACTAACGCTGGATCTACGTTCTATTAAATTTTTGTTTCGGTCGGGATTCCAGATCACGCGTGGCGGACCAGTTTCAGTTCAACGGTCAGCGGATCTTGATCGGAGATTCCGAGTACATGTAAATGTATATGAAATTTCTCCTAATCCGAGGGTGTAATTTGGTCTGATTCTGACGGTCTGGTTGCTTAATACTGATCCGCAAGTGAGAGGTGCCAGATTACTATTCAAGATATTTTATTTTGAAATTATTTCACATTTCTCACACTCTTCACTCCGAGCTCAAGCAAATAGCGCTAGGACACTATCTGGATTTGATTTCCGAGTGGTTGTCAAGCCCAGCGAGGCGGTCCTAGTTCCTTAACTTCGTGTTAATCGGACTTCCGACGTGCGGTCCAGATCTGATACGGAGTTTCGAGATACTCCCGTGAGCAGCCGGGTAATGAGATTGATCCTAGATTTTAAGGTAACCTAGCGTCAATGATTCTACAAGTTTTGGGTCTTGCAGATCGTATTTAAAGTGATTGGTGCTAATTTCACAGGCACTCTAGTTTAACATTAGCTAAATCTCACTTAATTTCTAAAGGGTTTAGTCCTGTAAGATTTCTGTCTGAGGTGGTACCTGGGCCTTTGTAGTTTGTATATATAGTGATCCAAGTTATACTACTAATTAGCTAGTTTAGGATAGTGTCTAGGATAAAGTGCTTAGAAAAATTTAGAGATCAAGGTGGTGAAGGGTGAGATTTGTGAAGGGAATGGGTTCAGAAGCGATTTTAGACTGTGGGATTCAGTTCTGCCGAGTTAATAAGGTGTTAGGAGCGACCCATTGCCTAAGGACGTCTAATCCCAGGTTGGTAAAAATCTGGGATGTTACATATATATTTGGGTGAAATTGGGATTGGGAGGTATTTCAGGCTTTCTAATTTATTATAGGGTTTCAAGGGTGTAAATTGGGTTAATTCAAGGTTGTTCGGATCGGGTAATCTCTCTACTCTTGTAATTTTCTGCTTTATAGTGATATCTGTCGCTTTGTGCCGTGGTTTTTTCCCGCAAAGGTTTTTCCCCATTAAATTCGGTACGTTTGCATTGTGCTTGTTTGGTGTGATTGGATCATTTCACTTGATTCTTCTTGTGTGCTTTCACAACCTCCCAACAGTCGATTAACGATTGTTTGTGTTCTCTGAATAGCCCAAGTAGAGGTTGTCCCAGCTAGAGCTTTCACGAAGCAAGTGAGCTCAATTAACTCGCTCAACACTGTACACGAATCCAGTGAGCTCGCTTAACTCGCTTGACTTGGTTCAATAAAGCTCAACTCGACTTAGCTTGAAACTGGGTTCGGGCCGAGTCAAGCTAATTTTTTGGAGCTTAAAAAATTTTGAGCCGAGTCCGAACTGGACCAAGCTCAACTTGACTCGGTTCAGTCCTTGGCTCAAACTTGACTCGGTTCAACTCAGATCGAGTTGGACTCATTTGACTGAGTACAAATACCCAGTCGTCTAGAACCCTAGTCTAATTTCAACCCCCCTCCTTTCCCATCTCTATCTAGCGAGCAGCGCCCATCTGGGAACCCACCCCCCTTTCCCCCCTCTATCCAGCGACTAGTGCCTGGCCAGACCCTAATCCACTCGAATACCCCACCTATTTGGCCTCTCTCTCTCTCTCTCATCTCTCTCTCTCTCTCTCTCTCTCTCTCTCTCTCTCATCTCATATCTCTCTCTCATCTCTCTCTCTCTCTCTCTCTCTCGTCTCTCTCTATCTCATCTCTCTCTCTCTCTCTCATCTCTCTCGTCTCTCTCTCATTCTCTCTCATCTCATCTCTCTCTCTCTCGTCCTCTCCTCTCCTAAGTTCCAGCCAATCCAGTCCAATCCGGTGAACACTGCCACATCCCCTACCTGGCTGGCCACTGCCAGTTAGACTTGAACTCGGCTCGAGCTGACCCGTGCTACTGACCAATCAGTTAGACTTGAACTTGTCTCGAGCTGGCCCGTGCTGCTGACCAAACCCAGCCAAGCTGGACAGTCAGGCTCGAGACTGATCCGAGCCGTGCCAAGCTTGACTTGGTTCAACTTGTGTACAGCTCTAGTCCCAGCCATGATTAAAAGACTCGGTGACTCATGTTGACTCGTTCAGCCCCAAGTTGAGTCAGGACTTGCATGAGTCGGGGCAGAATCTTCCTGACTCAGCAAGGGTTGGTATTGAACCAGATTGGGCATTAGAGAATCCAAGTATCCGGATTCATTCATCTTAAAACCATGGTCCTAGCTTGCCAGCAATCTCAATTGCAGGTGCCCTGAGAGCTTGGCGCTGCACCAACAGGCTGAAACGAGGGAGCAGTCCGTTAATGCAACACCCACAATTTGTAATCTAACAAATGGAGTGTAAATGGGCGTTCGCCTGCATGCTAATAGGCTTATTTTTAAACATGATACAAATACAAAAACAAGCTGCGAACGTTCTCTACCATCCATGGTCCACGTTCCAATATCAATGGCTAACAACTTCGATTGATCATAGGTAAAGGATTTGAATGGTCCGATTGACCTCGAGGCTTGATCGCCTGCGTTTAGGTCCACCTCGAACTCTAGGATGTTTGTAGCCACATGTGAAATGTAGTTTGATTTGGTCTTTTCCTGGTAATGGCAATGGTCCAAACCAAACTATATTCAACACCAGTTGGAGACATCCCATCAGTGCAACTTTTTAGTTATGGCCCATCTAGAAAATGTTCTGAGACGTTGGAATCAATGATGAATGTACCAATCCACTCATCTACTTCGATGATGATGAGTGTATGATGCATTCATAAGAAATTGATCGCAGCTTTGAGATATGCCCATGGGTCCAGGTTTTGGGTTATGGTCAGTGATGAGGTGAGCCATTGAAACGACTTTGATTAATGTTACATTCTTGTGTTGTAATTTACACCTTTTAAAGACAAGTTCTTTGCTGCTACAGAGTGTGGTAATGGGTCAGGTTTGATGCAAGACAATTAATCACTTGCTCTAAAAGCTCAAATTGATAGAGCACAGCGAATCAATCATTTTATCTTAAAGCCTCACATCCCATGGGTTAGGACCTTGGCCAAATTCACCTTGTGGGCCCCACTTTACATGGGTTCCGCTTCACATGAGCCACCTGTCTCACACAGGCCACCCACCCGAGTGTGCCCCTACATCCCACAGGTTACCCACTCAAGCTAGGTGTGACAATGCCCCTGCATTAAATCCAATCTCATTTATTCTCTTCTTCTTCAATCTTCACTATCTACATTCCAATCCACCCAACTCGAAAACATTCAGATGGTTAAAATTGTCAAAATCATGATAATCTGTGGTGTGGCCTATTCGCACCATAGCATGGTTAAAAGGGGAACGGATTAGGTGGGCCCCAACCTCGCCCAAGACAGTGCAGCTCTAACCATGGGGCCTACCTTGATGTATGTATTATTTACCACGGCGTCCATCCGCTTTCCCAGCTCATGTTAGGGCATGAGCCCAAAAAAATGAAGTAGATCCATATCTCATGTGGACCACATCATAGGAAACAATAGTGATTAACCATTAAACCACAAGGTTTGGATGAAGCTGATATTTATTTTTTCAGGTCATCCAAGTTTCTGTGACCTTATCAACAAGTTGGATGTCAAATAAAAATTATAGAAACATAACAGTGGGCCCTAGGAAGATTTTTATGGTGGGCGTTCAATCACCACTGTTTCCTATAGTATGGTCCACTTAAGATTTGGATCTCCTTCAGTTTTGGGCTCATACCCTAAATGAGTAGGAAAAATGGATGTACAATACATACATCAAGGTGAACCGGGGTCATGGCTGCACCCAATCCACAACCGGGTATAAGACTCTGGGACTTGGGAGGTTGAATCAGGTCAAAATGAGATATTGACTGGACAAGTAAATTGGGTCATTGAAGTCGACTGCAATGAAAAGCCGGAGTTTCTAATTCATGAAGGGAATACAGATGGACTTTTTGGTGGAGCGAACAACTTATAGGCAGCTGGAGTCGGTCAACCATCTTTGCAGAAAGACCTGCAATGGCAAAGACTACCGACTCTCTTCTTGTTTGTTCCTAGCCGGTTCTGTTAAGGACAATTCCTATTTTATTCATTTATTTTTATTTTTTATTTTTTTACACACGCACAGACACCACCACACACTCACACCGTAGTAGGAATTCACCACCTAGGGGTACTCGAACCCCAAAACAACATAGTCATCATTGTAGGGAGGGTAAATAGCATCCAGATGATCTTGAGTTTAATCAAGACTCACCCAAGCTGGGGGTGAATTGGCCCGACTCAGCTGAGTTGTTGGTGACTCATGGTGTCCAATAGAATTAGGTCTGACTGAGTCTGAGTTGACTCGTACATCTTGTACAGGACTTGTGAGTGTTAAAACCATGCAGGGTACTACAACAGATTAACATCCCCGATCACCATGCACGATCCACCTGTAAAATGTACAATGCTAAAAAGACGGAAGACTCCGTCATGTCAATTTGTAATTACTCTTTACATTTAATAGGATTCATTACTCATTGACTGTGCTTGATTGTAATCAACCTATGTAAAAAGGGGGTGTCTCTCATTGATTGTAATAAACCCATGTAATAGATTATTAGATAGTGCTTCATTGTAATCAACCTATGTAATAGTCTATCACATTATGTCTTTGGGAATTTATGTGCTCTTATCGCAGGTCCCAAGCCCAAATAAAGGAGTGTCGAGTCAGGTTGGCAGACTGTCAAACTTATGCTAACACTTCCATCATGAATCTGCACAACACGACATTCCCAACTCATGCTGAGCTCGCGCCCGAACGCACACATGCGCATGCACTCCATAACAATGGGATTATGACAATTACAAGATATAATTCTTCGGTAAAGTCTATACTAAAAGGGGGAAGAGATTTAAGTCATTGTGGCTGTAAGTACAATGCTACAGTTTAGAATCTGTTACATGATATACTTGCGGCAGTAACTCAGCAATCTCTGAACTCTTCCATCAACATTGGCACCCTCTTCTCCCATTGTATCTTTCTCCAAAACGTCACCTCTTGCATTGACCCAACAATCTAATATATTGGCAATCCTTTTAAGCTGACGTAGGGGTTAAGGAAAACGATGCATGATGATTGATAGTCACAGCCAGCATTCTCATACATAATGTAGCTATTAAAAGAATTATTGCTGGCATTTGTTCGTATGATGATCAAAACATCCTTATTGCTCATTTGGGTCAATGAGTTAAAACCAAATAGTTATACGAGTGAAACAAAACAGCCTATGAATTCCAAGGAAGATTGATTTTCATTCCTTGTGTACAAGAGTAAGGTGGAAGTATACATAAACAGTCAAAACTGTTTACCACAAGATTTGTTGATGGGTCATCATGGCTTGATGTGGGTGCAAAATATCACTATTGCATTGTATGTATTACCATACCAGGATCAATAAAAAATGAGTGATATTGAAATGCATGTATCAAAATCTCATGTATTCAGCAGGTTCAGGATACGGATTTAGTTTTGGCATTCGTTGTTTCACCAGGGCTCTTATGATCTTCAGCAGAATCCTCTCCTACGTGATCATCGAGATCTTCTTCGATGATTCCCGATTTCTCCACCAGAACTGATGTGTACTGCTGCAGAGTTGATTCGCCCATTGCATTTTCTTCAACTTGAGTCAACACCCTTGCCAAGACACTCCAGAGTGCACTCCTTGCTTGTGAATCATCTGAAACTAAAGGGAGAATGTCGAGCAGGCCCTGTAGGAAAGACAAATCTGGATGGACAACAATGTCACTTTTATCTCTGCATATGGTAAAAAAGCATTTCCAAAAGATCTCATCAATGAATGACCTGAATAATTACCTTGTGAAATCTCGGACACCAAATTCAGATCATCTGTCAGAATATTTGCGATCAAGACAACAGCAGTAACACAAGAGCCAGCTACCTGTTATAGAAAACGTTGCAAAAAATGTCTCAAAACATGAAATCAACTCAATTTTCAAGGCCACGGGCTACATTCACAGGTGAAGATTATTGGAAAAGGCAACTGAACCTTGATTCAGTTCAAGAACCAAATGGGAATACAAAACAACTACAGTGAAACATGTAAGATGTAAACTCATATCAACATGTGCACCTGTTTAAACATTCTAACACACTATATGCTAATTATAGACTTGACAAGAGACTCTTAGTAAAGAATCAATGCCTGTCTTTAACATTCATTGGTCCAGTTGTAGATTTCTGATATTTAAAGCTCTCTCAATATGAGCAAGAATCTTAGAAGTACCCACGTTTGGATCACTTGAAAAAAAAAAATCACAATCTAGCTCATTTTAGAATACGAGAGCATTGGTGTTCCATAACAATGTCAGCCTTAAATTGTATTACCTAGAGATACCATGTATGTGAAATCCCGTCCATTCATCATATGCAGTGTTCGAAATATCAGTATCCTGTTACATATCGCATCCTTGGGATACAGATACATATTGGTTATTGCATGGGATATATCGTTTGTATTGGATAATTTATCGCACTTTTTGGGAAACATGGGGAAACATTGGGAAAATGGTTGAATTTTTCAATGAAACTTAAAGGATTGTTAAAAAATACCTTCTTTTTTTTGATCCACAAACATGTATATTTTTATAAACCACTACTACTTTCGACTGAGTCATATCAATGCAAGCATTCAACCCTTCTTCATTGATATTTTAGACCTTGGGCTGAGTCCCAGCTCCATTTTCGTACTCAGTTGCAAGAACTTGCCCATATTCGCCTTTTGGGTCGTCCTCTTCTAAGTAGTCTGCTCGGGCATTGAGTGTCAGCATTTGGCAAACCAACCAGAAGAGCACTGCATCAAGGGCTAGAAAAGCAGCACCACCAAAAAGTCCAGTCTTGGCAGTGGGGCACCCTGTCTCAAGGTTGTGGTGGACACACTTTTAAATCATTACATCTCAAAAAAGAAGTGAACATAATAGGTTTCCTTTGTATAGGATCCTTAACTATGTGTTGTCTGACTGAACTAATGCAACTTTATTCAAATAAATAACATTTAGAGTGCATGTGATGATCATTTCATCAAACACTCCTAAATACTTTGAAATTAGTCTTAATTGACAGCTGGTAGAAGGGAAATTTTGAAGAAAAAAAAACTTTTTATTAATTTTTAATTAAAAATAATTTTTATTTTTCAAAAACTAACACGGGCTTGAATCAGTAGATCAGCCCTCATACATGCTTGATTTCATGTTTGGAGTGCAACATTACAAGCAATTTGGGAGAAATTGAATCAGACCACCTATACTCAGATTTCTAAATTAAGGTGTATGTGATGATCGTTTCATCAAATACCCCTAAATACTACGAAATTAGTCTCAATTGATAGCTGGTTGAAGGAAAATTTAAACAAAAAAAAAAAAAACCATGGAAAACATGAAGAACCAATGGATATCAAAATCAAAGCTACAACTCCATGATTTTTCATGTAAAACATGAAGAACCAATGGATTTATAACCATGTGACACTGATTTAACATAATTTCGACCAAAAAAAAAAAAAAAAGGATCGAAAAATTAAAATGCTCACCAGCTCGAACATGTGGGATATATCGGCATTATCTGTGTGTTTCGTATCACACTGGTGGGATACAAGATATATCTTGGGATATATCGGCCGATATCGTTAAGATTTAAAACATTGATCATGTGGAGAGAGAGAGAGAGAGAGAGAGAGAGAGAGAGAGAGAGAGAGAGAGAGAGAGAGAGAGAGAGATGTGGTGTCAACTTCTTTAACTCTCCCATGTGGAACTTGGAAATGGCAAACGATATGGTGGAGCCAGTAGAACCAAAATACTGGTAGTGTCATCTCTTTGCTGTACATGTGGCAGGTCAAAATATTATTCAGACATTCATCTAGTTGCTTATAATGTTGATGGCAAATGTTCACAACAAGCATAGATTGAATGTCTTATCCATCCTATCACTAGCCTTAAAATGCAATAGTGCAATACAAAAATGGTTGATGACCACCATTTAGTAAGAGAAATGAAAATTTACCGACGGCTAAAATTATCTAATGGGTATGCATAGATTTGAATATGGGTATCGTATCATCTTGGTACGGCTGTATCATATCCATATTGGAACAATATGGAATGCGATATGGGTCCATTTTGGCCCATCTTGAAAAAACCAGACTGCATCAGCTGATATGGTTTGTACCAACACCGACACATTGTCGTGTCAGTTAGACGATACGTGCATAAAAAGACAGCTGGCTGCCATTTTTCACCTTTTCCCCACTTGTCCTTCTTAGGGATTGGTCTATTTTCGTTTGCTAGATGGACCACTGTTTCGAAGATCAAAACAACTATTTTGGGCTCAATTAGAAGGACCGAAGGTCGGATGTCCAATTTGGGAAAAAAATTATTAAAAACCTACTTTTTTTTTATTCTTGCTATAATCATGTTGAATCAGCATGATAACCCTAAATCGATCAAATCATGCTCGATTTGTTTTCGATTTGGGAACTTTTGGACTTTTTTTCTTCAATTTTCGTTGGTATTTTCTGAAGTTTTCTTCTTCTTTTTTCAATTTTTTATTTCAACTAATTGTTGTAATGATGCATGGAGACAATGTTAATACTATACATCTACAGATTTTATTTTAATTTTTTATTTATTTATTTTTTAATGTTTTTTTCATTTTGCTAAAAAAAAATGTCCAATACAGGGCCAATACCGATATGTGATACCATACCCTATCATTTTTTATTTATTTTTTATTTTTTTTGTGAGTAGATACGCCTATTGATAATGATATTTAGAACCATGTGATTGTCTTTTAGCCTATGGATATTGCCCATAGCCAAGCCACTTGCCGCGTGTACTGGGGAGATGGTTGTACTCTGGTCCTAAAGGCTCTACCATATCTTTTTCCCACTTTGAATTTCATTTGTGTCCACACATACTCTAAAAAATGCATGCATCACCATTTAAGCCTTATCCCAATTAATTGGGGCCAACTACATGAATCCTATTATGTGATTCCACTCTATCAACTGCCATACCTTTAGTTAGACCATCATTAAGTATTTCTTACAACTTCCATCCACGTCCTTTTAAGCAATCCCCATGCCCCTTTAGAGCCTTGAATTTATACCGATTCACTCCTAACCGATGTGGTTCTTGGTCTCTAACTCTGTTGCACATGACCACCATCTAAGTCTCATTTCCCTCATCTTATTATCAATTGGTGCTACTCCTAAGTTCCCTTAAATGCATTCATTTCTAATTCTATTCTTCCTTGTCTTGCCACTCATCAATCTCAACATCCACATTTCAGCTACACTCATCCTATGAACATGTTGCTCCATAACTACCCAACACTTTGTCCCATAAAGCACGGTTAGTCTTATAGCTATCCTATAAAATTTCTCTTTTAGTTTGAGTGGTATACGATGAATGATCACATAAAACTCTAGAGGCACATCTTCATTTCTTCCACCCAGCTTGAATTCTATAGGCTACATCCTTCTCAACATCTCCACCCTCATGAATTATGGACCCATGGTATCAAAAGTGGTTAATTATGTGAAACTTCTTGGTTTGTAATTTTAACTAATTCCTCATTTTCATTCCTATTGTTACTAAGATTACACTATATTGTTTTAATCTGAGTAATTTTAAATCCTTTAGATTCCAAAGCATCCCTCTATAAATCTAGCTATGTTTACACCCTCTCTTGTCTTGTCAATCAATACCATGCTATCTACAACAACATACACCATGGGATCTCTTCCTGAAAATGCCTCATTAACTCGTCTGTAACCAATGTGAAAATGTAAGGGCTCAATGCCAACCCTGGTGCAAGCCTACAATAATTTGGAACTCACTTGTCTCTCCACTTGTGGTTCTTACATTTGTTACTGCTCTCTTGTACATATCGTTATTCACGTCAATAAATCCTCTTGAAACTCATTTCTTTCCCATCACTAACCAAATTTAACTCTCTAGGTACCATATTGTATGTTTTCACGAAGTTAATAAAGATTATAGAGATCCTTCGTCCTCTCCCTATATTTCTCCGTCAATTATCTAAGTAGGAAAATGTCTTTAGTGGTAGACCTCCCTGGCATGAACCGAACTGATTTTCTAACACATTTATCTCATGCATTACTCGTTGCTCAGTCACTCTCTATGGCTCATACGTTTAATCCAATGATAGTTAGCGTAGCTCTATACGCCTCCTTTATTCTTATAAATAGGTACCATGGTACTCTCCTCCATTCAGCTGGCATATTTTTTAATCTTTACAAATCTTGTTGAACAACTTTGTCAACCAAAATAACCCAGTATCTCCCATACATTTCCAAACCTCTATCAATATACCATCTAGTTTGAGGACCTTTCTTGTTTTCATCTTTTTCAATGCTTCTTTTACTTCAGATATCCTAATTCTACGAAAGTAACTATGGTCTCCCTACATTATTTGAGTTTATGGTTCATTCTATCCTTATACTCTCAAAGTGGTGGTTATTTGACAAATTCTGAAATAGCTTCACCATCTTTCATTGATCTCATTGTCTTCTTTTACTAGCACCCTCTGGTTATTGCTCTTAATGCATCTAACGTTATCTGGGCCCCTACCTTACCTCTCTCTTAAACTTGCAGGTTTGAAGGCATCTTTCTCACCTTCGCCTGTCCCCTCTTTACATTAAAGATTATCATACACCTTACATTTAACCTCACTTGCTACTTAGATATCCTTTTTTGGCATTTCTATATTGTTCAAAATTTTCATCAATTTTAGTTCCTTGCAAGCTTTGAAACATGACGTTTCTCGTGAATAGCCTTTTGTTCATTCCACCACCAATTCCTTATATGATTGGTTTTTCCCACTAGATACTCCTAAAATATCTTTTGTCACTTTCCTAATGTATTCAGCCATCTCATTCCACATAACATTTACTTTTTCCTCACCATTCCACTTTCCTTCTTCCATCAATTTATTTATAAATAACGTTGTTTTCTCTCCTTTTAAATTCCACTACCTAGTTTTTGGACACCTATTAATTTCATTCCCTTTCTTCCATCTCTTAATGAAAATATCTATAACCATTAATCTATGTTTCACAATCATACTCTCTCCTAGTATAACCTTGCAATCCTTACATATTGATTGTTCTATTTTCCTAAGTAGAAAGAGATCCATGCTTGTATAAGATCCACCTTTAAAAGTTAATGAATATTCACTTTTATTTTGAAAGTATTTGTTTGCTAGAGCTAGATTGTATGCCATACCAAAATCAAGGATAACATCCTCAAATCTCATTTCTTCTCCCAAAACGATGTCCTCTATGTATGCTTTCATATCCTCTACGTTCTCCTCCTACATGACCATTTAAATCTCCTCCACCAAATTTCCTTTCTCCATAAGGAATTCCTTGCATTAGTCTATCCATATCCTCCCAGAATTCTCTTGATTCTATCTTCTAACCCTTCCCGTGATGTAGATGAATTGTAACATTGATTATCTTCTCTCCTAACACAAGTTTTATTAATAAAACCTTACAACTTACTCTCCTAACATTTACAACAATTTCATCCTTTAAATATTGATCTACCACAATCTTTACCCTATTTATATTATCGTTCTTTCACTTACTCTCCTAACAATGCACACGTCTAGCTTCTGTGTACACACAAGAGAAGGTTCGCTTCTCTGTGCTCCTGCATCGGTGAGAAGAGGCCAAGAAGCCAAGTGGCTAAGGAAATTTATAGAACATCATCTTTGGGCTGAGTTGGTGCCACTAATATCATTGCATTGTGATAGTGAAGTTACGCAATCTAAAGCGTACAGCAAAGTGTATAATGGAAAATCCAAATACATCGGGTCAATACATTGCTATGTGAGACAATTCCTCAATGGAGTAATAAATTGACTTTGTTTAATCAAGCTGTTAAAGAAGCAAAATGCCTAAGGAATTTTCTATTAGAGATTCCTCCTTGGTAGTGTTACATTTACAAAAAAAAAAAAAAATCCTCTTTGGCCTAAGACAGTGCCACCAACATCTTTGCATTGTGATAGTGAAAGCTAACAATAAAGTGTACAATGACAAATCCAAACACATTGTGTTAAGACAGTTGTGTGAGATAATTACTCGGTGATGAAGTAATTAATATTGACTTTGTTCAATTGCACCAAAATCAAGCAGGAACACTCACTCAAGGCCTTGCAAAGGATTGAGTTTGGAAGACCTATAGAAGGATCGTTTAAATGACATAAACTCAACTTGCCACTTGTAACCAAAATCCAAAGTTCAATGAGCAACATATCTCACTAGCAGCGATTTGCAAGCAGATGTTGAGGATTACATCCCTCAGATATTTAATGCTTGGAACATCTAACAATAAAAAGAAGAGGCTGAGTATATACTCTTAATGAACCTATAACAGATTGATGTTAGGGTACCAACC
This sequence comes from Magnolia officinalis, assembly GCA_021015155.1. Taxonomy (NCBI): domain Eukaryota; kingdom Viridiplantae; phylum Streptophyta; class Magnoliopsida; order Magnoliales; family Magnoliaceae; genus Magnolia; species Magnolia officinalis. The sequence continues at coordinate 86,696,869 of JAJHSJ010000002.1, read as the reverse complement.
TAACAAGGATACATCCTAAATAGGTTCACATATATGAGTGTAGAAGAGTGACCGCTTTTGTTTAGAGAGTTAGGACTTTATTCTAAAATCATTCATGAAATCGCATATGGGCCGAAATAGCGATGACTTCAAAAGAACACCTCAAGCATTTGAAAACTCATATGTCAGATACGTTTGATTTATCAAATGGGGTCCGCAGTTTAATCCCTGCTAATAAGCACCTTCGTAAGTCCTCGTATATTTTCACCAAGTGAAGATTCACATCCACAAGGCAGTGTCTTCACCTTCGTCTAGGCAAGTATTCAAAATATCAGTATCGCATTACATATCGCACCCTTGGGATATAGATACGTATCGGTTATTGCAAGGGATATATCGGTTGTATCGCAAAATGTATCGCCGTTGTTGGAAACATGAGGAAACATTGGAAAATTGGTCGACTTTATTAATGAAACTTCAATGATTGTTAAAAGAGACATCAAAACACACAATAAATCTAAACATTACAAAAAACAAGTGCACATAATAGGTTTTCTTTATATGGGGTCCTAATATATGCATTGTCTAACTAAATTGATGCAAGTATATTCAAAGTCTATTCATATAATTATAAATGTAAGAAGATGTGCGGAAATACAAGCAATACATTCAAAAGCAAAAGAAGAATCACTAGGTTAGGTTACATGTTTGATTTTATGTTTGGACACAGACTGCAACTGATTTGCGAGAAATTGAGAAATTTTGATTTTTTTTTTTTTTTAAATCCGCAACTTGGCCCATCTCCTCCCAATCTCAAAATTGAAGCTCCTAGTCCATGATTTTTCATGCAAAACATGAAAAATCATGGATTTGTAACAATTTGACACTGATTCAACATGATTTACAGAAAAAAAAAAAAAAAAAAAAAAAAAAAAAAAGATCGAAAATCAAAAATGCTCACCGAATCAAACATGTAAGATATATTCCACTACTTGTACGTTTCATATCGCATAGGTGGGACACAAGATAAATCATGAGATATATCGGCCGATTTTGAAAATAGTGGAGATTAATATATTTTTTCTTGTAAGGTTTAAAGTGCCAAAAAGGTGGCAAAGATTACAACGAAAGAACAACCAAAAAGCCCCATCATTACAAAAGGCAACTTCCCCCTCCCCATCCCACCTCCCCAATTACAAAAAATAATAATAATAATAAAATAAAAATAACTTACTCTCCCTGTCATTGCACATTCCCCATTCTGGAACAAGACACTTAGCCTGCACTAACACCCAATCGAGATTGTGACTAACGTTCAAAAGCATCTCCCATTTCTCTCCGTGTAGATATAGACAAAAGACCCGCAATCAAGCACAACCGCCACGTGGGCTTCTTTTTCTTCCCAAACTCCACACCATGCCAAGCCATCAAGAAACTCCCTTCCAAACTCAGCATTACCTAAAACACCTCAAAATCCTTGAGAAAGCCATACCGCATCTTGAAGGTAAAGGGGCAATGAAGGAACAAATGGTTAACTGATTCAAGATCAAGCAAAGTTGGGTAAAATCATTCTTTACTTCTGAAGATTATCAACAGTCAGGACCCTTTCCCTACCAACTAGCCAAACAAAAGTCGCAACCTTTGGGGGAGCGCCAAATGACCACACATGCTTGGTATTTGAGGGGCCACCAAGTGACTTCTGAAGCAATCTATAATATGATCTAACTGTGAACTTTCCTGATTGATCCCTTTTCTGCATCATATAATCCTTTTCTCCATTGGACGGTTGAAACAAATCGATAACATTCATAAACGAAACCAATTTAGTAACCACTTCATCCAACAAAACTAATCAGCAAGGAGGGGACCACATCATAATGTAACCATACCCCGATATGCATTGTGCCACCATAAGGTTGCAACAAGGAGCAAAACAGACAATATGTGGAAACAACTTTTGCAACGACACATCTTCCACCCATACATATTCCCAAAATCGAATCTGTTCCCCACTTCCCAATATTAAAGCCAACTCCTTCCAAAAAACTACCCTTGATGTGGAGGATCCCTTTCTAAACCATCGAAGCCCAATACAAAGACGATTCTTAGCACACCAACCTCCAATGTCACAACCATATTTGGAGGCTACCGTAATTCTCCAAAATGCTTCTTCCTCTGACCCAAACCTTCATAGCCACTTGCCCAAACGTACTCTATTTATAACATCCAAATCCTTGATACCAGCCCCTCCCTCATCATATGGCTTGCAAACAACTTTCCACATAAGCAAGTGGAATATAGATCCCCCTTTCGCCCCTTGCAAAAGAAAATCACAACATAATTTATCCAACCTCTCAATAACCAACTTCGGACAACGGAATAGGGACATAAAATAGATCAATAAATTTGAGAGTGCCACTTTAATTAGAGTAATACAGCAAGGAATAAATACCAAGTTTTCCAACAGGCTAGGTTCCTTTTGACCCTTTCCACTACAACATACCACAGATGTTTCGCCGACTTGCTGATGCACAAAGGTTACTCCAAGTACATGGAGGGAAACAAACCCACCCCCACACCAAAAAACACTGGCCAACGGCAAAAGTTCCTTAGAACATGAACTCCTAACATAACACTTTTAGCAATGTTCACCTTTAACACTGAAATTGCTTCGAAGCAATGAGTGATCATCCTCAGATTTTCCACCTTGATCTCATCAGCAATGTTCGAAATATAGGTATCGTGTTACGTATCACACCCTTGAGATACGGATACATATCAGTTATCGCATGGGATATATCGGTTGTATCACATAATGTATCACTGTTGTTGGAAACCTGGGGAAACATTGGAAAATTGGTCGAATTTTTCAATGAAACTTCAGCGATTGTTAAAAAAGAGATCAATACACACTTATAAATCAAAACATTACAAAAAACAAGTGCACATAATAGGTTTACTTTGTATGGGGTCCTAATCTGTATTGTCTAACTAAATTGATGCAAGTATATTCAAAGTCTATTCATATCATTTATAAATGTAAGAAGACGTGTGGAAACACAAGCAATACATTCAAAAGCAAATGAAGAATCACTAGAGTAGGCTATATACATGTTTGATGTTATGTTTGGACACAGATTGCAACCGATGCGAGAAATTGAAATTTTTTTATTTTTTTTTCAATTTTCCACAACTCGCCCATCTCCTCCAAATCTCGAAATCGAAGCTCCCAATCCACGATTTTTCATGCAAAACATGAAAAATCATGGATTTGTAACAATTTAACACTGATTTAACATGATTTATAGGGAAAAAAAAAAAAAAAGATCCAAAATGCTCACCAGATTGAACATGTGGGATGTATCCGACTACTTATGCATTTCATATTGCATACGTGGGATACAAGATATATCGTGGGATCAGTGTTTGAGTTATTGGCGAGAAATTGATAATATCGCCGATATTATCGATGTCGCCAGACCTGCGATACCGAAACCCCAATATTTCGTTTCTCTTCTGAATGTCATCAATATTTTCAATATTATCGGCGAGATTTTCGGATCACTGGCCAAATCAGTCATCTAACCTATAGATTTCGATAAAATAGGCAAAACAAATGCGGTGTTTTCAGCGACATAAGGCGATGACCCTCTTACCATTCCAAAAATTCGGAAAAAATATAGAAAAAAGAATAAAAAAAAAAAGATCTACTTCAAGGAGTGGCCTTCAGCTGGATTTGGTTGGCCAATCGCGGTCAACAACACCGGATCTTTCACAAGTAAGAAAAACCTAAAACCCCTTTTTTCCTTCTAATAGAATTGCTTTGAAAGGAAACTAGATTTCCACATAGGCTTACGGGGATTTGATTTGGGATTTGAAAAAAATATGAATTTGGGGAGAGATTTTTGGGAGTTTTAACGGAAAAAGCATCAAAATCGCCATTGCCGTTTGCGGGTTTACCAAAAAGGAGGACTCTTTTGTTGAATAGAAGCGGATTGGCTGGTGTACCACACACCAGCTATATAGCTACTGTAGGTACGTGTCGCTCGAAGACGAGCACTGACGCGGACGCATATTAGATACTGACAAGGCCAGTAGCCAAATTGCTATTGAAGTGACGCCATTAAGCTCCGTGGACCCCACCATAAGGCATGTGTTGTATCCATACCGTCCAACCATTTGTAGAGATCATTTTATGGCATGAGAAAAAGAATGAGAAAGATCTAAAGTTCAAGTGGACCCACCACAGAAAACCGTTGGAGCAACCACACCCACCATTGAAACATTTATAGGGCCCACCATGATGTATTTTTGATATCCAACCTATTCATAAGTTAGCATAGAGAAATATGAAGTGAAAACAAAAATATAAGCTTGATCGGAAACTTCTATGGCCCCTAAGAAGTTTTGAACGGTAGATGTCACTATCCCCACTGTTGTCTATGGTGGGGTCCACTTGAACTTTAGATCTATCTAGTTCTTTTTCTCATGCCATAAAACGATCTCTCCAAATGGATGGACGGTATCGATACAACACATGCATCGTGGTAGGGTCCACAGAGCTTGGTGACGTCACTTCAGTAGCCATTTGGCTACTGACCTTGTCAGTATCTAATCCATGTCCAACTGACGCTCCTCAAGCTAAGTTGTACGAACGGTTCAAAGGAGATCAAAGTTACATGGGCTCCACACTTACGTATTTATTATATCTACACCGTTCATCTATTTTTAGAGATCATTTTAGAGCATTATCCAAAAAATGAATCATATCCAAAGATCAGTTAGACCACACCACAAATAGCAACGGAGATAATGATTTTCACTGTTAAAAAATTCGTAGGGCCCACCATAACATTTATTTTCCATCCAATTTGTTCATGACCTGGATAAATAGGAAAAACAAATTTCATATTGATCCAAAACTTCAATGACCCCAAAAAGGGTTTCAATGGTAGACGTTCAATCTTCCACTACTTTTTGTAGTGTGGTCCACTTGATAGTTAGATCTGTCTTATTTTTAGTCTCAAGCCTTAATAGGAGATCGCCAAATGGATGGACGGTTTGGATATAACACATACCTCGTGATCAGACCCATAGAACTTGTTGACGTCAATACACCAACTATATAGCTGGAGTGAGGTACACCAGCCAATCTGCTTCCTGAACGGAACTCTCTTGACCTCTCCCATCACTTAAGAGAGTCGATTTGGCACGACTCAGGCTGCAGTGAAATGGTGTAACCCTTACGGTAGGGCCCAATTTGATGCATGTATTGCATATCCATTCCGTCCATACGTTTTTCCAGATCATTCTATGGCACGAGGAAAAAATTGAATGGGATCAAAATCTCAGATAGACCATACTCTAAGAAAGAGTGCTACTTGAACCTCTACCGTTAAAAACTTCCTAAGGTCCACCGTAATGTTTCTTTAATGTTTATTTGTCATCCAACCTCTTTATAAGGTCATATAAACGTGGATGAAAGTAAAATAATAAATATCAGGTTAATCCAAAACTTTTGTGACCCATCAGAAAGTTTTAATGGGCAATAACCACTGTTTCCTACGACATGGGCCACATGGCCCACTTGAGATTTAAATCTGATTTATTTTGGTATCATGCCCTAAAATGATTTTTTTAAACGTATGGATGGTGTGGATATGCAATAAATACACCAAGGTGGCCCCCACCATAAGTGTCGCACCATCTTAGGTCAGGCCAAGCCGCACCTAATCCTCTACCTTTAAAAGTAAATGAATGATGGGGGAGTCTGTAGGGCCTACCTTGATGTATGTATTGCATATCCATGTCGTCCATCTTCTTTTACAGCTTATGTTAGGGCATGGTCCAAAAAATGAAATTGATACAAGTTTCAAGTGGATCATGCCACAAGAAACAGTGGTCATTGATCTCCTACCATTAAAAACTTCCTAGGGTTCACTATAATGTTTATTGACCATCCAACCTATTGATAAGTTCATATAGACTTGGATGGACGAAAAAAAAAAATAATTTCAGCTTCATTCATAATGTTTGTGGCACACAATTTTTATTGGTCAATAACAACTATTTTGTGTTGAGTGGTACAACGTCTACCTAAAAATTTTATCTACTTTATTTTTATGACAATCCCTAAAATCAGGTGGCAAAATAGATGGACGGCATGGATATAGCATGCATACATTGAGGTGGGCCCTACTATCAGGGTTCCACTCACATGGTTGGTTCTCTATCGCAGCTGGGCGTGGACTAGTTAGTATCCCCGCCAAGACCTAGCTAGAGACAGATTGTCCTGTCAGGGGCACTGTGGCGCACCGTGATGATGTGTTTCATCCACGCCGTCCATCCATTCTTTTTAGTTGATGAGCCCACATATGAGGCAGATCAAATCCTCTAATGGACTACACCACAAGAAACAGTAAGGATTGAATGCCTACTGCTGAAAACCTCTTGGGGCCACAAAAGTTTTGGATCAATATGATATTTGTGTATTTTTGTTTTCCCATTACATGAAAACTTATTATGCAATGCAGTCTTTTTTGTAGTTTTTTATTCCTAAATATACAAATATATGTATTTAAGCATGTCCTAAAGTTTCACTGAGAAATTCCACTGTTTTCCCCATGTTTCTTCCATTTCCCCCAAATTTCCGGTTATCAGCGATATTATCGACGATAACAATATTATATCTTTATCTCCGGCCAGCGATACTGACAACTCGAACACTGCATGGGATATATTGGCTGATATTGTTTATACTTAAAACATTGCTCATCAGCTTCACAAAATAAAAGCACGTCATTGCAAACTAAAGATGAGAGAATGGAGAAGACGTTCTGCTCGCTGAGAATCCCCGGTAGAGATCATTTTGTTGCCTGAGGTTGAGCATTCTACCAATCATCTCAGTCACCACCACAAACAATAGGGGAGATAAAGGATCACCTTGCCACAAACCTCTCGAGCTACGGAAGAAACCTTTCAGTGACTCGTTAACTAGAACCAAGAACCTTATAGAACCAACAAGCTCCTTCACCCAACCTCTCCATCTTGCCCCACAACCAATCTTCTCAAGCAAGTATTCTAAGAGGCCACAATTAACATGACCGTAGGCTTTGTCAATATCCAACTTACAAACAATACCATGCAGCTTTTCCTTGTGCCTAGCATCAATGCATTCATGGGCTATTAGAGCACTATCCAAAATTTGCCGCTCGTCAATGAAAGCACCTTGGGATTTAGAGATTATACCTGGAAGCATCCTTTTCAATCTAGTTGCAAGGGTCTTCCCAATAATTTTATAGATACTTCCGATTAAACTAATAGGTCTATAGTCCTTTAATTTTTTTGCTCCCAAGACCTTAAGAATCAATGTGAAAGAAGCCCCTATTTCTTTTGAGATCTTGCCTCAATTATGAGATTCGCTCACAAACACCATGACGTCCCCTTTGACATTTTTCAAAAACACTTGGAGAAAAGCTATAGGGAATCCATCTGGACCTGGCGCTTTATCTCTACCCAATGAGTCCACACCTTCATTGACTTCCGCTTCCGAAAACTCCGCCCGAAGTGAATCCGCTTCCGCCTCTAACATACCTCGGAAGTGCAAGTTACCTAGCTGTGATCATTTCCAATCTTCCCTGGTCAACAATTCTTCATAGAACCACACTATCTGCTTGCAAATTTTATCTTTTTCCTCCACCCTATCTCCTTAAAAAACAATATTACTCAATTTGTTACATCTTGCTCGAGCACTTGCAATGTTATGAAAAAAAAAAACTTACGTTCTTGTCACCCTCCTTTAACCAAGCAGCCTATGATCTTTGCTTCCACTTAATCTATTCCTACTTGACATAGTTTGCATAGTCTTGGCCAAGCTTACCATATATGGCTTTCTCTTCCTCGGGATAAAATCCTTTCTTCCACTTGAAGGTCTAAGTCATGGATTTTACTTAAAATTTCATCCAATTCGCGGTCCCTTTTTCCCAAAACCTCCCTTTTCCAATCTAGAATATCTCTTTAACAATCTCAAAATCTAGCTCAATTTAAACCCCGCAAACCCATCCACTTCAAAAGAGGCCCACGACTCCCTAACTAAACCAGGGAAGCCTTCCCAAAACCTCCCATTTTTCAATTTCAAGAAAAATTGAAATTATAAAAATCCAACAAAATTAGACAATGATCAGAGACAATATTCGGCAAACCACATCAAGAAGTGAGAGGAAACCTATCCACCCAGCTGGGAGACACCACAAATAGTGGAGATTATTTCAAAATTAAAAATCATTTTTTTTAGGGACGTGGGATTAAAAGATTTGAAAAGATACCTTTTATATTTTGGAAAAACACTTTGTACCAAAAATTGCAAAAAGTTGGTTGCTTAGAGGGTTTTTACCACCCATGACCAAGGTTCCACATATGGAAAATGAAAAGAATCTTCCGCACTCGCACACATGTGGCATGGTGCATGTTTAGTGGGTTGTATCATATATTCATATGGCTAGTTGGAAGCCTTTGGTGCACTTTGCACTTTGTATGCGCACATCCTTGCGAGGAGATTGAGGAGCCTTAAACTTTTCCCAAATCTACCTAGATTTGGATCAAGCCATGGTGCAAAACATAGGTCCGACACACAACTCGGGGTGGTTTAGGTAAGTTTGACCAGGTCGACAACCCAGTGACAAGGCACCTTGAGTTGACTAAAAGTTGACCTTTGCATGCATGAAGCTCCTAGGACGATTGTGTGATGTGGCAGTTCCTAGGTGGTGGTCGTGGAGCGTTGTTGGGCTAGGCGATGTGGCAAGGAGATGAATGTTCATCAAAGGGTCAAAGCAATTGCCAAATGATCAAAGGGTAGATCCAATAGCCATGTCTGTTTGACACCTAAACCTCTATATATAGTATATACAGGGTCCAAAAGAGGGGTTTTACTCATTCTAGCAATCACTCTGTCCCTACAATTTTCGTTTTCTAAACTTCCAAATTGGCTAAGATTTTCCGGTGTTGAATTTTATTTGTTTTAAATCTATTGTTTTGTCCTTGCAAAAACCAAAATCAATCTCTAAGTTTTTTTTTTATCAAATTCGTTGTTAGAGGTGTTTGTGGTCGATTGACCAACTTGCTATCTGAAGATCTATGGTGGAATTCTAGGCTTTAGTGTATCCTGGGACGAGTTGTCGGAAACATGAGTTGCATATTGAGATTTTAATTCATAGTGGAGGAAAATATCATCTCAAGTAAAGCGGTTCTATTGTGCGACTTGAAGACACTTCCTTCTATAATTCATATCACAGTATGCAAATACTACGAGTATTACCCCTTTTGCATGGTTTGGGTATCATACACCCATGATAAGTTGTCGCATGTGTCACGCCCCGCACTTCGGACACAAAGTGTGCACCCTCAGACCTGAGTTACGGTCTATGACTCGCACACTAATTGTACATGAATCCACCCATTATACAATTATTAAGAGGCACAATTTACAAGTATTCTAGATCGTCACCACATTAACATTCATACATCCAACTGTTTCCACTACATTTATTAACACTTCATTCCTAACATTCACATTCATAAAATAAATTATCAAAACTGGTCTAAGTCCACCCATTTGGGACTTTATTTAACTAAAATAATCAATCTTCATCTAACAAGGTTATGGCTACAAACAGATTTCAAATTTAATCAAATCAGCAATAACTAAAATGAATGGAAACTAAAACTCCTAGAAGCAATCACATAATCAATTCAACTGTCTAATGCAGCGAGCTCATCTTTCGCCAAATATGGCCATTGGTTTTGAGTTTCATCCACCAACCCGGCCTCATTTTCCGGCACTTGATTAGATTGTTCTGCATTGTCCGTCTCTGTACAGTTGTTAGTCCACAACACTATCTAGCCAGGCTAGTGAGCGAACCTAGCATGGTTCATACGTAGCACAATATAACTAAAAGTATGTATGCAGTATGAGTATGAATGTAGAAATGTCATGAAGTGCATGTCAAGTGGGATGATCATCCATTTGCTTGGGTTGAATATCCGTCAACCCAAAAACTATACCCTTCAGACATCCACCATAGGTAGGCATGAGCAATCTGTACCCGTCAAACATCCACCTAGGTAGGTATGGGTAATCATAACAGATGCATGTAATGCATGCTCAATGTTTATGCATCGACGTGACCGGTCAATATATACATCCCTTGGTTAAAGAGGAAACAATTGTTGAATGATCGCAATGGTTTACATGTTCATGTATCCAATTCACATTTTACAGTCATAGAGCATGAATCAATACAGAAGAATCATCTTGGTATGTTATTACAACAATATAATAGGAAATCAATCATGGCAATCGTCCCAAACATATATCTCCGATCTTAAACACGTTGGGATTCACTCACCTATTCATGGTAAGGTCGAATCCGTTAAATAGTCGAATGCTTGAGAGTTAATGCTCCAAAGTCCTATCAATATAATTCAACGTAATACTAATTCAATTAAACTATATCGTTATGTAGGGCCCACCATTAATCCTGTCTTTAGTGATTTTTATATTCAGTTACGAGTCAAAGCAAGGAACTGTGGATCGAGGTTGTCGATCAATCGAGCCAGCTCGAGAGCTCAATGATATTCTGATTTAGCTCCTAAAGTCTGTGGACACTTTTGACCATTCTCAATCGATCAAACCCTACTTGTCGATCGATCGAACTTGGTCAAATTAAATCAATTTGCTCGCTAGACAAAAACAGTGAACTTCGGTCGATATGTTCGATCGATCAAGATCGATTGAGGTTATCCTTGATCGATCGAACCTCGATGTCGATCAATCGAAATGGATCACGAATTATGGTTTTTCGTCTCTAGACAAAAATCGACATCATCAATCGATCGAACCCTTCGATCAATCGATTGAAGTCGGACAGGTTTACACAATCCGATATTTTTTACCCGACAATTCTAGGGTCCTTTTTCTTCCTCCTTGGTTTTAATGATTCTCATTGATCACAGAGTTGGGTTCAATCCATCCAATGGTTTTCTCATAGTCGAATTCGGAAAAACCAAAGGATTGATCAAATCTGAAAGATTTGGAATCTAAAATTGAGAATTTAAAACTGTTTTCGACAAAACTATTGTTAACCATACGATTCGCATATCACTATGGGAAATCTAGTGTCAGATCAACCTAAGATTTGAGGCTCTAACACGAATTGGCCTTAAGATCCATAGATTCGAATTTCCTTAGACTGAGGTAATTGGATTTCTCGCAGTTGATCATCCTTATTCCTTATTGCAGAAACTCATTCAAAAACCGATCACTATCATCAAAACTTGCCTACAGGTCGGAACAATGATCGTAGGATTGATCCATTGACTATTTCGTTTATTGTTCAAATCTGGGGATGTTAGATAAAATTCCAGAAGTAAAATAAGAAATCTGATTGAAACTTACAGACAAGGGCTTCTCGTTCGCAGGGCTTCTCTCCCTCCTATGGTTGCTCTTTTGGGTTTAGGGTTTTCTGCAGGAATTTCCTACAGACGTTCCCTTTAAATAGAGGAAGAGCCCTACATCTAGAAGATTCCACCAGGGTTTTTTAGATTTTGCCAAAAATATAACGCTTGCAGTGTGGGGGAATCAATCCACTGACTTATTCCTCTATCGAGAGTGCTCCTACTAACTGGGCTAAGTGCCTAGTTTTGTTAATAAAGAAAAAAATCAAATTAGTAATTTTTTTAATCAATTATTAATTTGTTTAATCAGGGTCTCAAGTGAGTCACAAAAATCAGGGTCATTACAGCATGTCCATCCATTACATGTGTTGTTCACATAAAAATAATTTGTAGGAAACAATCTTCTTTCTCTATTAACATCATCATCATCATCTTCATAGTTGTTGTCATGAAGCCTTGAAGTTACTATTTTTGGTTACTTTCAAGAATCCTTTTATCATTAATCATTCCTACCTAAGGCCCTATTCTCGGTAAGTGAACAAAAACACACACACACACACACACACACAATATTTTGTAGTTTAACCATTAACAAACTGATGATATATGGTTGTATTTCTCCATTAAATTATTAAAATACAAACTATAAATTAAATGTGATATGCATATTATGTATACAATTGCACGAAGAAGAGTAAAGAGAAGCGGCGATAGATTCGGGCGTGGGCGTGGGTGTGGGTAAGCATCTATTTCAAAATGTTATCAACTATGAAAGGCTAGGAGGCGGAATTGGGACCTAGACTTGAGTTCGAAGTGTGATTCAAGGTAGGAGAGACACCTAGTTAGAAGGATCCTACAACTAAGATTATGCATAGTTATACACCTTATTCCAAGTATCTCAATCCTATGAAGGAATCCAACAAGAGTACTACAAAGAAAATAAAACCCAATTTGAACAACACTCCCATATACAGCCAAAATGACTTTTTAGCCCTTGTGTGAATGGCTATCTAGTTAATTCGCCACTAAGCTGACATTGTCCTCAGCATCATCAACCCCCCTTGGGATGTCTTGATGGACACCTTTAATGATTTTTCATACCTAAGGCTACTTTAATCATTTGTTAATTGCATTGTGTAAATTTCAGGAAACCTACTTAAATTATATTCTTCATAAAAAGTTTCAGTTTACAAAATTTCAGACATCTCCTCAATTATCCTTCAGAAGTTTTAATTGAAATTAAATCATAATATTAACATTTTCCAGTGCTAATAATACCTGATTTGCCTCCCTTTGTACACACTAAAATTGATAGAAGCTCATAACCTATTCTGCATTTTTCAAATTTATTTGGTTGGTCCCAGGGTTATCAAACGTTTAGACATGAATGATCATGATAATTCATCTCCTGTCTATATGCTAAGTCAAAACATTAGTGGACACAATGCAATACTAAGTTTACATAAGAATGTAACATTTTATTATGGCATGCTTTGTTATCATGCATACCTCAATTTTATCAGGAAGCTTGATCACACCACAGACTAGTCGAAAAAGTTCTTTATTTGAAGATAACACTCGTGAATAATCACTGCTGATAGAAAGAGATTCAATTACACAAAGAATGGAATCAAGAACGGAGCACCTGCAACAGAAGGAGAAGTAACATCAGATACTAAAGGTTACATAGTGAATATCCATGATGATCCTTCTTGAGATCTTTATTCCTCACTCAATCTTGGGGGATGATTTGGATGAAACACAGTTTGTCACTTGTCTATGACATTAATTAAAAAATGTGTTATTAATGATGCTGTCCAGAATTACCTGTTCCAGTGTGAAAATTCTCCAAAATAATGCATCTTAAGCCCATTCAAAAATGTCTCTACGACATTAATTAAAAAATGTATTATTAGTGATGCTGTCCAGAATTACCCATTCAATGAGAGATCTATCAAAAATAATGCATCTTGCCTCTAAAGAGGCTATTGTGTGCATATCAGGAGGCTGCTGCTAGCAGTAGTGTTGATGGGCCACGGCCACTAGCAATGATATGCATGGCAGGTCACACATGTGGGTTGCCGCTAGTAATGGCAAACATGGCCGGCCACACACGTGAGTAGCCACAAGTAGTGGCTCACATGACTGGTCACACACGTGGGTCGCCACAATTAGCAGTGCACATGGCAGGCTCCCTTTGGTTAGGGCTTTTGAAGAAAAAAGTTAAAAAGGCCGCGGGGGGGGGGGGGGAAGAAAAAGGAGAAAAGACAAAACATCAGGGTCATTCGGCACTGTGGATTTGGGGGATTGGAGGGTATTCTGAATCCATCGGTTGTTTGGCATAGTGGATTGGAGGGTATTCTGAATCCCGAGGATTTCAAATCCTCACTTTTGGTAAGTTTTGCAATCCTTCCCTTTTGCATGGATTACCAATCATCTCCCCTTTTTTGCTCATTTTTTAGAGGCGGGAGACTCACATGTGTAACATGTGTCACTAGGCTACTAATCTATTGCACACGTGGCCCACCAATGATATCTCAAAACAATCATATTATTAACCACATCATTAAAATTACACCAATAGATTGAACTGAGCAGTTCAAACATTGGCCGTGTAAATAATGGCTAAAAAATATTTGTTAGTTGCTCGGTTGTGATCCTATTCCTATGCAGTGGCCCATTCGAGGTTTGAAATTTCATCATTTTTTGCCAAAGTATATATTTAATGGGCTTACTACAATCATTGTGTCAAACATCACATGTGTAATATTAAAGTTGATTTAGTAATTAATTCAAATTCTTGTAAATATACTACATAATTTAAATGCATAGCTATTTTTGGATTATAGGGGATTCCAAATCTAGGTGCCATACACAATCGCAGTGTTCTGAATCCAAGGGATTGCCAACCCAGGTATTCTGAATCAAGGTGCCAAATGAGGCCAAAGGTCTTTGGGGGAGGGGAAGACGTCCAACACGCAAGCGTCACTATGTCATTTTTTGATCTCCTGCAGTCCATACGTGTAGGGTCCACTCCCTTGACTGCTCTTCATTGTTGGAGGTTGGGTAAATCTTGAGAGGGTTTTGGGTGATTTTTTTAATCTAGATTGAAGGAGAAGCTTGGGTTTTCTTTAAGGAGGCATTTTAAGTGTTTGTTAAAATGCTTGTCAAAATTTTCTCTTCATTTTTGCTTGGGTTACATGATGATTTGTTATTCATGCTTACACATGAATGCTATGCTTTTATTAGGGTTTTAATTTTGGTGTTATTTTACATGTTATTCATGCTTACACTATGTTCAATGTAATGTCTGTATAGTGTTGGATCTAACGGCATTTTGAATTGTCATTATGTTTTATCTCCTTAATAAGGGTTGACATGATTTATAGACTCTTTTCAAATCTTATGGCTTTTGAATTTATTGTCTTTCATGGTTTGTTTCTTCCAACTTAGGGCCTGTTCTCCTTTATAGTTTAGTTTGCCTATTGAAAAATTGTTAGCTCCTATGTATAATCATATATTTGATCCTTAGTTTGAGGTCTTGTTAGGCATTTCTCATGGTGAATGTACAAAGATTTTTGTCTATGCATTCTATGGGTTTGGCCTTTTGGTTTTGCATTCATTTCTATAGTGATGTATGCTCTAGGCTTAATTATCTACACTTGAGGTCAGTCATCTAGCACTCGGTGATTTATGCAACCTAATTTTGCGCTTATGAGCATGTTTTGAGCAAGGAGGATTCTATAAATTTTCTTCAAGTGTATTTGTGTTGACGAAGTCATTATTTCCTATCTTCCTCATCTCTTTATCCCTTTTGTATGTTCTATCTGACATCATCTAAATGAGTTATAAATAATAGGTCATGGGTTGAACTAGGACAACCAAGAGACATGCATATAGCGAATGAAAAGCGACCAACAATTATGATGGTGCCTCGACTAGTGTTGTAATAGGTTGGGGCAATACAATGATTTTGGTTGCCATGATGATTTAGAGTGCCATGATAATGCATGAGGAGTTGGCGCGAAGAGGCCATTGGAGGGAGCAGGCCCCATAGCAATGGATGAGGCCCAAGCTAGTGAGGGAGATTCTAGCTCTCATTCCAATGCAGATGATTTAGAGGATGCTACCTTTGGGGACCTAAGCAAGGTGCCTAAATATGAGGATGTCAAATTCAAGCTTGAGGAATTCAATGAGATTGATGCACAGTCATGGGATGACCCCTCTTTCATCCCGGGCCAAAGGAGAAGGCAATGATGGCCAAGGTCGATGGATGGTGGATTTAGGGTTCGCTCGGGGTCATGCGAGCATTCTAGATGCAATTGTGGGCAACATCCTATAAGAAAGGCTTAAGGGACCCAAGCAGGTGAGGTAATGGATACATTGGCCGTCTCCTCCACTTTTGTTGTTTTTTTGGCATGACTATCTTTTCCTTAATTATGCTCTTTTCTATCGAAAATAGAACCCTAACAAAGTGAGGAGTTGTATGGGTTGGATAAAGATGTACAAATGGTAGAAGTTGCTCGAGTTCAGGATGAGGGAAATAGTGGATGGTGTAGGGCTGAGGGACTTAAAAGTCCTTACTTTTAGGAATCACACAAGCTTTACCCAATTCTAGGTTGAGCGATGGCATTTGCGGACCACTATTAAAAATATGTCACAAAACCTCAGACTACCGCAAAGTTCTCTGAGGGAGAAGATTATTCAAGAGCTACATGGAGGTGGCCTTGATGGACACCTTGGGCGAGACAAGACGTGGGCTCTTGTGGAGGAGCGGTATTACTGGCCGCAATTGGTATGTGATGTGGGTAAAACAGTGCAGCGCTGCCATGTTTGTTAGACCTCCAAGGGGCAGTCTCAAAATACAGGCCTATACACCCCGTTACCTGTGCCTTACGGCCCTTAGGAGGACTTATCTATGGACTTCGTGCTTGGTCTCCCACAAACATAGCGCGAGATGGATTCAGTGTTCGTGGTGGTAGATCGTTTTTCAAAGATGGCGCAATTTATCCCATGTAAGAAAACTCTCAATGTAACACACGTGGCGAACCTATTCTTCAGAGAGGTCGTGCGGCTACACGAGATTCCCAAGACTATTACTTCTAACAATGACACAAAGTTCACTAGCCACTTTTGGCGGACTTTGTGGAGTCGATTCAGTACACAATTTCAGTTCAGCAGTGCCTACCACCCACAAACTGATGGGCAAACTGAAGTTGTGAATAGCACATTGGGAAATCTCCTTTGATGTATTTCAGGTGACAAACCGAAGCAGTGGGATTTGGTCTTGTCTCAAGCAGAATTTGCATTCAATGACATGGTGAACCGCTCGACAGAGAAGTTCCCATTCCAGATTGTTTATGATCGAGTGCCTCACCACACACTTGACTTGGTCCCTTTGTCCAAGCTCTCAGGCATGAGTATTGCAGCAAAACATATGGCGAACCGAATCGTGGGCATTCATGTGAATGTAAAAGCCAAGTTACATGCCTCAAACGAGCAAGTTGACAAGCATCGATGACAAAAGGTGTTCGAGGTGGGCGACCATGTTATGGTCCATCTACGGAAGGAGAGATTTCCAACCAAGACATACAACAAGTTGAAGAATAAGAAGATTGGACTGGTACCAATCCTCCGAAAGATCAATGACAACGCTTACGTTGTTTATCTTCCAAATGACATGGAGATCTCACGTACTTTCAACATCGCAAACTTGACCAAGTATCATGAATCAAAGCAGGACGAGTTCTTTTGAAGTGGAGGGGACTGATGTAGAGCGGGTCACAAACACTTTCATATCCAAGTGGACCAGAGAAGGCCCGATCAGAGGCGGAAGTGATCATGACCGACAGAACACAAAAATAGGCATATCTCGCAAACCGAAATGAGTTATTTAATTTACCATATATGATTTTGGGGTAGGAGAAGCTACTTTAGCCAACCAACCTGCTACGTCGGGTTGCCCATGCCGAATTTGCGAGATTTTATCAGATTGACGGTCGAAAATCCTTTTTAATTTCGTTTTTACTATTTATGGTAAGTTTTAGTTTGATCATAACCAGTGTTCGAAATATCGATATATTGGCCGATATTATCGTTATCGCTGCACGGCGAGACAAAACCCATCCGATACCCCCGGAAATTTTTTTAAAAAAAAACCAAAATTCTTTTTATCGTGTGATATATCACACAATATCGCACGATTTCTTTCCAAAATCACCGATATTGGCGATACTATCGTGTTGTATCCGCAGATTTACCGGAAAATCAGGAAAAAAAGGGGGGGGGGGGAATCTTTCTTAAGAGGAGATTTCGGTACCTGGGAAAAAAGATTTAGTGATTGAAACCGTGGGGCCACTCAGGGTTCCGAGATGACCGGAACCGTATTCCTGTTGCAGCGAGAATGGCTTCGGAAACCTTTTTTTAGGACGTCATCTTCTTCGAAAGGTGGGAATGAGCAGCGCTGAGTGGGGGAAGAGGATTAGCTGGTGGTGCACCACAAACTAGCTATATAGCTGTTGTACTGATGTTAGTAAGTTCTGTGGGTCCCATTATGAGGTATACGTTGTATCCAAACCGTCCATCTATTTGGCAAGCTTGTCGTACGTCTTGAGCCGAAAAATAAGACAGATCTAAAGAACAAGTGGACCACACTGAAAAATGCAGTGGGAGATTGAACGTCTACCATTGAAAACCTTTTGGGGTCACAGAAGTTTTGGATCAATACGATATTTGTTTTCCCTCTTAATCCAGGTCTTTGTGACCTTATGAACATATTGGATGGAAAATAAACATTATGGTGGGCCCTACAAATGTTTTAACGGTGAAAATCATTATCATAGTTGTTATATGTGGTGTGGTCCATTTGAGCTTTGGATATGATTCATTTTTTCGCTCATCCTCTAAAATGATCTCGCCAAATGGATTAATGGTGTGGATATAATAAATACATCATTGTAGGCCATGTAATTTTGATCTCCTTTGAACCGGTCGTACAATTTGGTGCTCCAGGAGTGTCAGCGCTCGTCTTCGCACGATACGTACCCACAGCAGCTATATAGCTGGTGTGTGGTACACCAGCTAATCTGCTTCCGTGAGTGGCCACGTGATGTATGGGTCTTATCCACACCGTCCATCCATTTTTTTCATATCATTATTGGGTATAAATCCAAAAATAGGCAGATCCAAGGCTCAAGTGGAGTACACAATGGGGATTAAACTCTTACCGTTGAAAACATTTTGGGGGCCACGGAAGTTTTGGATGGAGCTGATATTTGTGTTTTCTCTTCATCTAGGTCTACGTAACTTTATGAATAGGTTGGATGGAAAATAAACTTCACAGTAGGCCCTTGAAAAGTTTCAACGATGAGAGTCATTATCACCGTTGCTTCCTGTGGTGTGGTCCACTTGAGCCTTGGATCTTCCTGATTTTTGGGCGTATACCCTAAAATGATACGAAAAAACGGATGGACGGTGTGGATAAGACTCATACATCACAGTGGCCAATCAAAGGTGTTGCCCGTTCTCAGCTAGAGACGGGTTGTGGTAGGACGCAGTCTGGGTAGTTTTTTAATTGATGCACACAGATGGACAAGCGTGTGTAATGGGCTCTGTGGGGTCCGGTATATTTTTATCCAAGTCGTCCATCCGTCTTTTCATATAATTTAAAGACATTATACAAAAAATTAAGCAGATCGAGATCTCAGGTGGACCACACCAGAAAAACTGGTGAATGACCGTTAAAAGCATTTTATAGGCCACAAAAGTTTTGGTTTACACTAATCTTTGTATATTTCTTTCATTCAGTTTTGATTGACCTTATCAACGATTTGGATGACAAATAAACATTAAGGATCTACTTAAAGTAGGCCTTGATATATTTTTAATGGTGAACATTCAATAATCAATGTTTCATGTGGTGTGGTCCACCTGAGATTTTACTTGATGTTTGGAAAAACGTTCTAAAAGGATCCGTAAAAATGAATGAACATAGTGGATATATAACATATCATCAAAGGTGGGCCCACATAAATGTATGTATTGTATATCCATTTTGTACATCCATTTGGAGAGATTAGTTTAGGTCATAAGACAAATAATAGGTCAAATCCAAAGCTCAAGTGGACCCCACCACACAAAACAATGGGGATTGAACTCCTACCATTAAAAACTTTGTGAGGGCAATAAAAGTTTTCAATCAAGCTGATATTTGTGTAATACATTATATTTGAATATAATTGACTTGGTTCAATCAGACAGCGTATGGCTTATGACCCTATACAAAGGAAACCTATTGTCAGTACTTTTTTTTTGAGATGTTATGATTTAAAAGTGTGTATTAAAGTCTTTTTTAACCATCCCTGAAGTTTCATTGAAAAATTCAACCATTTTCCCAATGTTTCTCAAAAAATGCGATAAATTATGCGATAAAAACGATATATCCCATGTGATAACCGATACATATCTGTATCCCAAGGGTGCGATACATTGTGCGATACCGATATTTAGAACACTGATCATAACTCTTGATCTTTCCCAACATAAAAAGAGCTTAGAAATTTTAGGAGAATAACGTGGTTATGTCAAATTGGACACTTACTATTTTTGGCCGAAAACCATGAAGTCAATAAAAATCATGACCGTCTATAAATAGTAAGTTTACTATTTATAATAAGTCATGTTTTTAGGGCGTTTGAGTTGGAGTTTGATTTTGAAACTTCTTCCTAAGTTTAAGATTACTATTTAAAGGGTTATAATTTCATTTTTATCATCAATCAATCTGTTTTCAAATTTATTAGAATTTATTTCGATTTTTTTATTTTCCCTCGTGGATTCGAGGAATCTCTGTGAGGAGTCTAGAGAAGCTCCGAGGATTCGGAGTAGTTATCCCTGAGGAAGACGGTGATTTGACCTCATCACGTCCATCCCTACGTCAGGTAGGCCCTACGGTTAGGTCCGTGTAGTGGCTGCAGCCAGTGTTCGAAGTATCGGTATCGCTACAAGTTTCGCTGGCCAGGGATACAGAAACAATATCGATATCGCCGATAATATCGCTGATAACCGAAAATGGGAAAAACAGTGGAATTTTCAGCGAAACTTCAGATGTTAAAGTGTACATATTTGCATATTTAGAATTATTTTATTTTTTAAAAAAAAAAAAAAAAAAAAAAACAAAAACAAAAACAAAAAAAAAAAACAAAAGAATGCATACATAACAAGTTTCCATTTAATTGGGCCTTAAAAGCATGTGTTGTTGTAAGAAATCAGTCCAACCATCCCATCCAACCTATTTAACCATCCAAACATCCATTGATATTGCAAACTGTCAACAACACATGATATTTCAACAAGAAATCATCGACAATTGGAAAGGAAATGAAAGATTGTGGTCTCAATATCGCGCATGTTGCGATATCAATAATATCGAGATATTATTAATATTATCAATGACAAATTGAACACTACATACAACCATGTGCCCATGAAAAAAAAAAATCGAAATAAATTTTTTTCTAATAAACAAAATTATGATGATATCAGTAAGTTAGAGATATTATTGAAATATCGTTGATACACTTATGATACAAGCATTACCTAGAATTTACATAGTCCAAAATATTAGCAATACATTGGCGATATTGATGCATTGGGAATAAAAGCAACACCTAGAATTTACATAGTTGAAAATATTGACGATTACATTAGCGATATTGATACGTAATCGATACTTAGCGATACATTGCTAATACTTGGAATTTCTGATACTACCAACGTTATCGGTATCGCTACTAGTGTTATCAGTATCGCTACCCGTGTTATCGGTATCGCTCAGCAAAGTTGCAGCCACTGTTGGTTTCAAGGTGACAACCTGGTCGAACTAGATTTTTGAATAGACAGGAATTCGTATTTCCTATTCGGGGAATTCTATCCCGTATGCAGACATATTTTAACAATCTGAGCCATCCTTCATCTTGAAAATTGAATGGACTAGTCACAACTTACAACTCTAAATGCAAAATTCTTAATGAATGGATGACTCTATATATATTTTTAAATAGCTAAATACTCGCCCTTACACATGAAATCCTTTTGTGAAATCCGAACCACTCAGCAGATTGGACCCACTGTGTAGATGCCTTGTGTCAAATGATAAGCCATTCTCGTCATGTGGGACAATTATATGAATGCCCACCAATCTGATGTCTCAAGTGGACCACGCCACAAGAAACAGTGGTCATTGAATGCCCACCATTAAAAACTTATTTGGGCCCACAAAAGTTTCGAATGGATGCAAAAATTGGATAGTTGGATGGCTGGATGGATGGATGGATGGATGCATTAGATGGTTAGATGGATGAATGGATGTAATGGTTAGATGTGATGGTTGGGCGGATGGATGGTTGAATGGATAGTAGGATTTTGGTTATTATTGAAGTGGTTTCTAACAGTAGTGCATGCTTTTAGGTTTCCATTAAATGAAAACTTATTATGTATGCATTCCTTTTATATATTTTTTTTTAATTCCTAAATATGCAAATGTGCATTTAGGCATCTCTTGAAGTTTCACTGAAAAATTCCATCATGTTTCCCCCGCATTTCCAATTGTCGACAATAACAATATTGTTTCTTCATCTCCGGCCAACAAAACTTGTAGCGATACAGACAACTCGAACACTGGGCATAAGCTTGATAGCATGTAGCATGACTACACACTACTTCTAAATTTTTAATCAAGGTTGCACTTGGTTGTACCAATTTCATTATATATTGCACTAAACTAGACCAAGTAATAATGAAATTTCATGATTTTTGGTGTAACCAAATGCAACTTAAAGTAATAGGAAGGGCAATGATTAAATATAAAGGTAAAGAAAGAACAATGAAACTGATTTAATACTGTTACTTTTATCATTAAAAAGATTAAATACTTTTTATTGAAGATATTAATATTTAAAAAAAAAAAAAAAAATCATTGAAAACATTAATTGATTTTAATGGTATAGTGAAAAATAACTTGTAATGTTAGTCACATAGCGTATAGTGTATAGTGTATACAAATTATCATGGAGCGTAGGCAACACATGACTTGAAGTATTTTCATGAGCTAAGTAGTGTTAGGGCTAAGCTACGCTACGTAGCGTAAGCTATTTAAAACATGATTTTTGTTTTTTTTTTTTTTTTTTTAAAAAAAAAAAAAAAAAAAAAAAACCTTAATGCCCACCTTAGATCTTGCTACATCAATACCTAAGAAGTATCGAAGACGATCAATGTCATTCGTATATAAGTGTTGCTGTAAAAATGTCTTCAACTTGTCAATACCCACACTATCACGTTGAGTGACAAATCCGCATTCACTACTAACACAAGGACACCTACGTCACTTCATAAAATAGAGCAGTCAACCTGACTCCATATTATCTCTTATTCAAACACCGCTTTATTGAATTTGTTGAACTAGACTCCTAGAGATTGTTTGAGACCATAAATCGACTTCTTAAAATGGCACACTTTGTTCGACTCCCCCTAAGCAACAAAGCATGATGGTTGCTCCATATAGACTTTTTTAGTAAGATCCCCATGGGGAAATGCATAAAATAGAGCAATCAACCTGACTCCACATTATCTCATATTCAAACACTGCTTTACTGAATTTGTTGAACTAGGCTCTTAGAGATTGTTTTAGACCATAAATCAACTTCTTAAAATGGCACACTTTATTTGACTCCCCCTAAGCAACAAAGCATGATGGTTGCTCCATATAGACTTTTTCAATAAGATCAATGTGAGGAAATGAATTCTTCACATAAAGTTGGTATAAGGGCCAATCCAAATTTGTGGCAACCAAAATGATTAAATGCATAGAATTAAGCTTTCTAGTAGGAGAATGTCTCAGAATGGTTAACTCCTAGGGTCTGAGAGTACCTTATAAAAACCAACAAAAACTTTAGGTGTTCCACTGAACCATGATTGCATTTAACGTATACACCCATCGACACCCAACCGCATGTGTTTCAGCAGATCAGTTATGCCAAAGTCCAAGTTTGATTGGGACAAGGAGAAGCCTCCATAGCTCGTTTTCATGCATCAAGAATAAGAGCTTCCTGAAAAGAATGAGGAACATACACAAACGACAAGGACAAAGCAAATTTACGAAAAGAAGGGAGATAAACTAGTAAAGAAAAACAAATTGAGAAATAGGATGGTGAGTCCAAAAACGTATACCCTTGCGAAGAATGATGAATACGTCGTCGTCATTAGATGTTAAAGAAGGAGATTCAAGAATATAATGGTTTTCAGACAGAGCACGAGGATTTGTGAAGTCATGATTGAATGTACTTCATTACAACGCTTAGGACTTTTGGAATAGACTTGCAAAGGTGGAACTACACACTATACAAACATTTCACTTGAATAAGTCTCTTTAAAAATTTTCCAAACTTCTTTTGTTGTTTAAAAAAGAAAACATTTGCATTAATACACGGTTCCATGGTATTCCATAACAGGGCTCTAATAATAAGCATCTTTCACCACCCAATCCTCATAATATATTAAGCTTTCATCAAGCTTAAGGGACATCAAATGCTTTACTTTCCTTCTTGTAAGAAACACTTCTACCAATGTGGCCCATTGTAAATAATTTGCACCATCAAGTTTGGTTGATGTAATTTGAATATTTATTGACTCGGATAAAATCAAAAGACTGCTCTTAGCATCATTCTTGATGTCCATATTTAAGGAAGAGGAGAGATTAAACACACAAGGAAGAACTTGAACGTAAACTCACCCAACACTTGCTTTAAGAGAGCATAGATAAATGATCACCACCACACACATACAGACCAATTGATGATGAATATGAAGAACATTTTGATTTCATTCACGATCTCTACAACCTCATTTGATCTTCAAAATCATGCCATAAATGCACAATGGCCCACTTTGAACCATCATGATTGGCTGTATTCAAAAGCGGGCCTCAAGCACATTCATAAGGCACAACTACACAACCTACTATATGGTGGTGGAACAACGAATGAAGGCAATTTGTGTGAATCAGCTCCCGAACGATTTATGGTTTTACCTTATAGAGATGAAA
Source organism: Magnolia officinalis (assembly GCA_021015155.1). Taxonomy (NCBI): domain Eukaryota; kingdom Viridiplantae; phylum Streptophyta; class Magnoliopsida; order Magnoliales; family Magnoliaceae; genus Magnolia; species Magnolia officinalis. Next base: position 86,672,343 of record JAJHSJ010000002.1, on the reverse strand, counting down.
AAAGAAGAGAAAGTGAAAGAAAAACGAAGGAACAAGGTACCAAATCTTTTACCGCCCTGATAGCATGTTCCTTGAGTGATATTGAGAAGGAGAAAAAGAGAGGTGGCTCAAGAGAGTGGCAATGCCCCAGCCTCTCCTTCATCATTAGAGCTTTCACAATATTTGTGAAAGTACAAAAATATTGTCATGCTTAAGTTATCGTATAAACCAAAGCCTATTGATTTAAACTCTATTCAAACACATCATCTTTAAGAACTAAAGAGGAAAATAATAATATGAAACATTAGAAACCATAATCTCTAGGCAAAGTGGGACAAATGTGAGATCATCACAATTCATCATGGTCTGTCAACAGGCTTTATTCAACATATCTTCTGATCATTTTTTGCATGATAAAAATGCCCTCAGCATTTTAATTATGAAGGCACAAGTATGAATTCCGTTGATCCTTCGAAAATCAGGTTAATTTGTCATTCTTTGGTGGCTAAACCCTTGCTAACATAAACTTCACTATATTGCATGAATGCATAAGAATCCACACACACATGCACATTTGTGTGTCTATATGTGTAATGCATGTGGTATGTAGATATGCATATATGTACATAGTAGAAATTGTGTTTTATACAAATGCAATTGTGCATGCGTACTCCTCAAGTGATTCTCATGGCAAAGGCCTAAAGGACATTTCTTTTTCTGTACATGTTTCGAATATTATGTATACCTATCCTATAATATAAACCATCATAGTCATCATAGCCTTGTCCCAGTTATTTGATGTCAGCTTTACGGATCCTTTTTCGACTAGCATTCCTACATAAGGTCCTATTCTCAGCAAGTGAACAACCCTTCATATTCCCTCTCACCATTCTGCTCAAATCCTTTTGAGGCCTTCCTCTTATCCTCTCTTCAGGCCCTTCCACCTTGATCAATGTTCCCCTCGTTACTGAAGTTGTCTCCCATCTTTGCTGCACACATGAACAAATCATCTCAATTTCTCTCCATCATTATTGGATTAGTCTTAAACAGCTTCGGGCAACCTCGTTCTTAATTCTATCCTTCCTAGGCTTCCCAGACATACATTGTAGCATCCCCATCTCTGCAATGTTCATTCTTTGCTCATGTTGCTTCTTAATTGCCCAATGCTCCACCCTCCTTAAGCTTCGTTGGTATAAGTGACAAGCACATGACATTCCAGAGGCACAACTCCAATTCATCCACCCAGCTTGAATTTTATTTGAGGCATCTTCCTCAATCTCTTCATCATTTTGAATGATAGATACAAGATAATGGAACAAATCACTTTCAGGAATCTCTTAGCTATCAATTTTAACTAGAGCCTCACATCTATGATTATGCCTACTAAAGTTGCATTCAAGACGCTCTATCTTAATTTGGCAAAATAAACATAAAATAAATCCCTAGATTCTAAAGCCTTCCTCCAAGCCTCCAATCTAGAATTAACACCCTCTTCAGTCTCATATATGGTTTTAGATCTCGCTTTTGGTCCGTGACTTGTTTTGGAGTGAGACCAAGTCAATATGGATGAGTTGATTCAGTTTGCCGTTGATGAATCAAAGCCTAAAATATGTTGAAACTAAAATAGGCCGAGTCAATATGTAACCAATTCGACTCGTTCAAAACTAAAACCGAATCAACTCAGTCTCATCCTATATTTATATCCATAGTCTCACCTACTAGCACTATATCATCAGAAAAGAACATATATACGAAGGGACCTCATCCTAGATACTAGATGTTAATTCATCTATAAAATGTCCTCAAGGTTAGGACATAATGTGGACCCTAATGGAGACCCACTGCTGCTTGGAAAACATCTGTGAACCACAAGCCATTCTTACACTTATAACAGCACCCTCATAAACGTCTTTAAAGATGTCTATATATCTTCCTGGAACCTGTTTACTAATCACCCACCACATAACCTCCCTAGGTAATCTGTCATATGCTTTATCCAGATCAGTAAAAACCACGTGTAAATTCCTATTCTTCTGTCTATACTCTTCCTTCAGTTATTTGTAGAGAGAATAATTTTGGCTGTTGACCTCCTTGACATGAGCCACATTGATTATCTGATGCCCTTTTTTCTTGTCTTAGACTCTTTTCTCTACAATGCTCTCTCAAAACTTCACAGTGTGACTCATAAAAATTTACTCCTCTGATTGTTAGTGCAACTTTGTGCATTTCCTGTGATATATTAAGTTATTAACCATTAAAAAAAATAATAATAATAATTTTTTAAAAAAAAAAGTATACCTATATTATACACGAACATGGAAGACGGGCATATGAAGAGTCTCTCACTCTCTCCAGTCTAGCAGGATATTAAAATAGAAAGGGATAAAATGACCAAGTTGTCCCTAATTTTGTAATGATGATAAATGCATCTTTCAACTTTTGATAAATAGACCACTATTTTCCATATAATGTGTATTGCTTAATCTACTTCTACCCAAAAAGGTTGAAAAAGAAAGAAAGAAAACATCTAGCTCTGTTAGATTATTAGGGGTGTCATATATCATACAAACTGCAAATATAAATTTCTGACCAAAAGTAAAACAGAAAAAGACCTTACAGTAATATAAGAGCAAGATCAAGGACAAGATGCAATGTTGAAAACTCACCAGGTCTGTTTGGATTTGGGCGAAGTTGTGATGCGACCAGTAGTTAGAGCAACCATACATGTCCATGGTTTGTCAACCCCTTTGTGCACAGGAACCAATGCAGTTTTGGACAAGTAGTTATGGATATATGACCGTTAGACCATGGATTGGGTTCCCTTGGTGGAGAGGTAACTACTAGTTAATGACACTTTATAGTTTTGGTGCACATTAAGATCGAACTTATCTGTGCACATGTAAGCATGTTCCAATGTGCTACGTGTGAGACCCTCCAAGTTCAAGCAGCCCATAAGAGCAATCACACACAATCAATCTTCAAGCACTAAAAAATTGTGGCATGTGTCAAATGTGCGCATGCACATGTGTAAATGCACCACCAGCCAATCTTTAAGTTCCCCACATGTGACACAATTTATCTGGTCCATGTTCTAGGGTGTTTGACAAACAAACAAGGGATGAAACAATCAGTTAGCAACAGTATGTCCATGACCAGCCAGCCTGACAGCATGCTATGGATTGCCAGTCACGACACAGCTTGGTCAAATCCAAACAAGCCCATGAGAGTTAGAAGCTAGATACATGATTTTATCATGTTCAAATAACTAGATGGTCGAGTTTATAGTGATGGTGCATGACAATCATTAAAGAAAGAACAAGAAAACAAATTAGTACCTCTCAAGACCTTTTCCGTCAGTTACGTTACTCATCTCACATGCCAACAGATTAAACAACAGGCTAAGCAAGCCCAACTTCATCAAAGGAGGTAGAAGAATCGGTGCTACTTGTTGACTTTCTACAATGGTTGACAACAACTCAAGGCACTGTCCCACATAACAGGCTTGAATCAGATGAATACAAAAAATGCCAAAATGAAATATAGGGTCAAGATATAAAAGGAAATCTCATAAACACAATGACATAATGATAGAGGTGTTCCTGCAGTATTGAAGTTTTGATGATTGCCAAAAAAAAAAAACAGTTTAAACTATCTAGCTAAACCAGAGAGCACTTGGTAATAAAGCCAATGAACACTTTAAACAAGGGATAGCAAGTGATATATTAACCAACAAAAGACATTTACCATGTATCAAATGATAGAGGAGTTTCAACCATATCAAGTTCTCAATGTTGACAAAAGGGTAGAAATTTTCAATTAACCACACCCACAAGAGTTCACCATCAAACATCAACCTATAGAGAAATAGCGATGGTGCAAACAAAGCAGCCGGTCAAGAAACTACCTAGAAACATTTGAAATCACAATAATAAAGTTTTAACTGAAACAATAGCTACATTAGATGGATGTACATTATAGGATGAATTATGGGACCCTGCTCACCAGCAAGAAGAGAGTTTGTGGCTATGCATGATTCTGTACATGCGAGGCTCACGGTCTGGTGATCCAGACAATTGAGTTGATGGGCCCCACCAAATATGGGGAATGTCCTAAAAATCTCATAGACTATATGACCCTAACTCTTTGATCAATGGCCTACAAATAGATGATTAAGAACTACAGCCATGATCCACATTCCACAAAAATGAGCTAGAGCTTGAACTGTTTGGATCTTCCAATCCAGGGCATTTTTGTGGCATCTACCATCCATCATCATCATTATCTATGCCACATCCCAACCAATTGGGTTCAGCTACATGAATCCTGTTACGCTAGGCATCCACCAGCCATATGGTGGAAAAATAAGTTTATCACTATACTGTTATTGTTTTGGAAAAATAATCTGAATCTGCTAATTTTCTGGATTTTATGAAAAGAAACATTCTCCCTCACAAGTAATAAACCAAGTAGGATTAATGGCTGTACGCTGATATTGAAAGCCATGTGCATAAATCATAACTGGCATGCAATGCAGATGCACTTTGCCATACCTTTTCTAATAGCTGAGAATTCAATGTATTTCCAGCGATCCATAAAATACGGCATAAAACATTCTCAGATAGCAGTTCTTCAGCCCAAGTATCTGATCCACTACCTTGAAGACCCAGAGTTAACAACCTGTGTGAGAATAATAAAAAAGGAATTCATCGCATGTAGATGTCTAAAATATGTATGCAAGCACAAGTAGAAGTCAAACCTCATGCATTATGTGGGTTCTAAATCAGGACACTTTGAAGACAACTTAATGTAGAACATAAAACGAGAAAGGGGCAAACTACAAAATATCCTCATGCATTATGTGGGTTCTAAATCCCACCCATCATCATCATCATCATCATCATCGTCTAAGCCTTATCCCAACTAATTGGGGTTGGCTACATGAATGCTGTTCCACCACTTCACTCTATCAAGGACCATATCCTCAGATAAACCATAAGTCATCAAGTCTTTTCTTACCACCTCAACCCGCATCCTTCCAGGCCTTCCCCTTACATTTTAGAGCCTCCCACTTGAACCAACTCACTCATAACCAGTGCAATACTTGCCTTGGACTCTGTTGCACATGGCCAAACCATCCAAGACCACTTCCCCTCATCTTATTACCTATCGATGCTACTCGTAACTCCTAAGCTCCCTTGCCACCCATCCATCTCAACATCCTCATTCAGCTATGCTCATCCTATGAATGTGTTGTTCCTTAACTGCCCAACATTTTGAACCATAAAGCATGGCAGGTCTTATAGCCATCATACAAAATCTCCCATTCAGTTTGATTGGTATGTGGCAATACATAAAAATCCAGAGGTATATCTTCACTTCATCCACCATATGCTCTAATTCTATGAGCAACATCCTTCTCGATCTCTCCACTCAAGAATTTTTTATATCGAAATACCAAACTAAATAATATAAGCCCTATACAAAAAATACACCTGGCATATGATATGTTTATCATCACCCTAATAACATCAACATAGACCCAACAAATAAAAGACATACAATGCTAAAACTGTATGGGTTAATGTGCACGAGCTGAAATAGGCATCCAGTGCAGCTAATACACTTAAAATTGAAGTGGCAAGTGTGTTACCATATCCATCTTTAAGAGTAGGATAGCATAGACTGTGTGTCAAGATATTAGACCTCATTTTCATTTTGAACTCCAACAATGTTAATGGTCTTCTGAACCCCATGAGAAGTTCACAGCCAACTTACATTCAGTGTCATGATCATTTTGTTGCAGCTTGCAGGAAACTTTTGTGGCCTCATGATCATAGAACACTCTAGAGGCACATCTCCACTTCCAACTCTAATTCTATTCAAAACAGTTTTTTTTCTTCTTCTTTTTAATGGTAACAAGAGAAATTTATTGGCACTACACAAAAAAGGAGCTACAGGATAGACAGAAGAGAGATGATGACTCATCCCACTTCACCATCAAATGAGGAATACAATCCCCTCAGATACCCTAATATCTTGCCATTTACAACCGTTAAAGTGGAATACCCCAAAGCACAAAAGACTCCGTTCAACCCTCTGAAAAGCCATGTCTGCACTCTCCGATCTGTTATTAAAGATTCTATTTACGCTCTCTACATATGACCATGGACTGCACAATGAGGACAAAAGTAAACAATTCTTTTTCCAAGAACCTCATTTCCATGCTTGAACCTACAATCAGTCAAAATATCGGTATCGCACTATGTATTGCACCCTTGGGATACAGATACGTATCGGTTTTCGCACGGGATATATCGTTTGTACCGCATAGTTTATCGCACTTTTTGGGAAACATGGGGAACATTGAGAAAATGGTTGAATTTTTCAATGAAACTTTGGGGATTGCTAAAAAAGCCCTTAATACACACTTTTAAATCATAACATCTCAAAAAAAAAATGCACATAATAAGTTTCCTTTGTATAGGGTCCTATGCTATGCGATGTTTAACTGAACTAAAATAAAGAGAAGGTACAAAATTCATCCTGATAAAAGAAACTCAGGTGGGCCTCACAGCGTGAATTTATCAATTTGGAAGAAGTTTTACATCGTTCCCATTGGTGTGGCCCACAATAGTTTTTTAATCAGGCTTTTATTTTGTATGTACGGATCATCGGATGAACGGTGGATTTTACATTTACAGCATGTTTTACCCTACAGTATTCCCAGCATGTTTTCACTTCATACAGGTGTGTATATCAGGTCAGATGGAAAGTAAATGACATGGTGGACCCTGAAGTGACATCAACAAGTTCTGTAGGGCCCACCATGATGTATGTGTTGTATCCACACCGTCCATCCATTTAGAGATATCATTTTAGGCCGTGAAAAAAAAAAAAAGTATGAGTCAGATCCAAAGCTCGAGTGGACCCCACCACTGAAAACAATGGAGAGAGTGACGCCCACCATTAAAAATTTCTAAGGGCCACGAAAGTTTTCGCTCAAGCTGAAATTTGTTTTTTCCCTTCTTTCATGTCTGTCTTAACTTATAAAAAGGTTGGATCTCAGATAAACATTATGGTGGACCTTAGGAAGGTTTCAACGGTGGGCGTCCCTCTCCCCACTGTTTTCTGTGGTGGGGTCCACTCCAGATATGGATCTGACTCATTATTTGTCTCATGCCTTAAAATTATCTAGTCAAATGGATGGACGGTGTAGATACAACACATACGTCATGGTGGGGCCCACAGAACTTGGTGACGTCAATTCAATAACCAGTCTGGCTACGCAACATGTCAGTATCTAATCCGCGTCCTATGCAGGAGAACTCCCTTGACACCAGCCACAGTCGGTGCTTTGTGGGCCCCACCATAATGTATTTGTTTCATCCATTCCGTTCATCCATTTTTCAGATCATTTTAGGATTTAATAAAAATAATTATAAGGATATAAATCTCAGTTGGACCACACCACAGGAAAACAATAATGATTGGATATCCACCATTTAAATCCTCCTAAAGCCCACTGCACTGTTTATTTGACATCCAATCTGTTGATTGGATCATAAAGACCCGGATGAAGGGAAAAAATAAATATCAACTTGATCCAAAGCTTTTATGGCTCCCAAAACATTTTTAATGGTCAACGTTCATTCAACACTGTTTCTATAATGTGGTCCACTTTATATTTCGATATACCTCATTTTTTTTCTCAAAACATAAAATGATCTATAAAAATAGGTGGACAGAAAGGATGAAACACATACATCATGGTGGGGCCCACAGAGCACCAACCACCAGCCATTGGCTGGTGCCCGTGGGAGTAGCCAATCCGTTTCGGACACGGATTTCCTGCGAAAGCCTTTCGCAAGAAGTTCCTGCGCTGGGAACCCACAGGTGGGGTCCACTGTAATGTTTGTGAGAAATCCTCTCCGTCCATCTGTTTTGTGAGTGCATTTTAGGATATGAGGCCAAAAATGAACCGTATCCAATACTCAAGTGGGCCGAAAACGGGATAATTGAACGTCCACAGTTGAAATATTCGTGGGCCAACAGAAGTTTTGAATCATGCTAATATTTGTGTTTTCAGTTCATCCTAGTAAGAATGACGTTATTAACGGTATGGATGGCATGTAAACATCACTGTCGAACCCAGGGAGGTTTCAACGGTAGGAATTTCCTTAACCACCTTTTCCTTTAGTACGGCCCACTTCAGTCTTGGATCCTTCTCAATTTTCGTCTACTCTCCTAAAATGAGCTCACAAAACGGATGGACGGAGAGGATTCCTGAAAAACATCATTGTGGGCCCCACCTGAGTTCCCAGCGCAGGACTTCTTGTGAAAGGCTTTCACAGGAAATCCGGGTCAGTCAGTACCCCCACGTATAATTTTGTGGGGTCCACCGTAATTTATGTATTTTATCCACTCCATCCATCCATTTTACCAAATAATTTTAGGGCTTTAACAGAAAAATGAAGTATATATAAACCTCAAGTGGACCACACCACGGGAAACAGTGTGAATTGAACAGCTACCATTGAAAATTTCTCGGGAGCCACATAAGTGTTGGATCAAGCTTGTATTTGTTTTTTCTCTTCATCATGTTTGTGTGATCGTATGAACAGGTTTGATGAGAAATAAACATGACTGTGGGCCCTAAAAAGGTTTCAACGGTGGAAATCATTATTCCAACTATTTCCTATGGTATGGTCCACTCGATCTTTGGGTATGATTAAATCTTGGGCTCAACCGTTAAAATAAGATGGAAAAACCGATGGACGGCGTGGATGGACCACATACATTAAAAGTGGGCCCAAGTGAGTTTACTGAGTACGATAAGAGCGTACTAAGTAACGCACCACTCAATCTGATCCCTTTTTCACCCTCATCTGCGCCCCTCTCTTTCACTTTCCCTCTCCTTCACGCACGCTGTCCCCTCAAATCTCGTTCCGGAAGGAAGGGTTCGTCGATCCGGCCTGATTCCTCGTCTGAATCTCCGAGAAATCAGCGAAGAAAGACGGAAGTTGAAGAAAATGGCGAGAAAATTGATCGAAGAAAATGGAAATCGTACTTACCTGTCGAATGGCCCACCTCCGATCACCGCTACAGCCAGGTGCTCTCCGATTTCTCTTCTTTTTTTTTCTAATTCAAATTTTTTTTATTCTCCACAACCCGAATCGAATTTTTATGGTCTTCGTGGTGGTTAGCTACAGTGGGGCTCGTGAGTCCCCTGCAATCCACCCGTGAGTGTCCGACTGTCCGCATTTGTCGATATCCGACAATAATGGAGACAAAATCACGAGATATCGCACGATATATCGTGTGATATCCACGATATATCGGCCGACATTTGAATTTTGGATTGTTTGGTATCTTCCGGGAGTTATCGCGACGGTATCGTCTCGTAGGGGTGCGATAACGATAATATTGGCTAATATATCGGCCGATAGTATCGAGATTTCGAACACTACCTACAATTGATCCAGGCACAACCCAGTGCAATTCAAAGAAATCCAGATATCTCCACCAGAGGAGATTCACTGATTCACATCCTTAAGGCATAAAGAGCAAACCTTCGTGATAATCATATTTCTACTCTGGACGTGGTTGATGGTCAACACTGTCCTCTTAAACTAACAATCCAAAAACTAATTCTCAGAGGACCAGGAAACCACCAGAAATGAGCTGAAGAGTCAATGTGATCAATCCTCGTGTCGTATTTGGGCATCCGTTGAAAATATTTAAATGTGAATAAACCTAATTTCTCCCCTTTCATAGCCACTAGTTGCCATTGCCAGAAGAAATTATTACATTTTGCACACAATGATGGAGCCCGACGAAATCCTCAATCTCCTCATCTATGAAGTTTCTACAAGGGACCCAATGACCCAATCATTGCATCCCTCAATGGGCCAAAGCATCCTCCATATAGAGCCTGCAAAAGTCCGAGAAGATTAGTCATTCATCAAGCCATGCATCTCCTTGGAGCCTAATTCGAGATCCATCTCCCACTACAAAGGAGAGCCCTTTCATGAAATCAAGAGATCCTCCCTCCATGGTCTTCCAAATACCTGAATCCCAATAAAGGGAACAGCTAAAGGTGAGCCATCCTCCTTCCTGATTGCCGCATTTGAAAGAGAGGATTTGTTTCCAAAGGTGGTTATCTTCCGTGCCAAACCTCCAAAGAGCAGTTTGAGATCCTTGATTCCCATTTCCCCAAGGTCTCATGGATAGCACACCTCACTCCGCCTAATCAAATGAAACTTTCCTTTTCATCCATGACTTTCTTTAAAAAAGAAAAAGAAAAAGGAAAGAAAAGAAAAAATTCCTTGATCTTTCAATGCACCGAATGATACTCGTAGGGCATTAAAATAGAGACGTAAAGTATAGTAGGAAACTTGATAGAGCTGCTTTGATAAGAGTAATGTGGCCACCCAGGGATTGATAATTGCTTTTCCATGCCAAGAGTTTTCTTTCAACTTATTCGATCATCGTCCTGAAATCGCTTAGCCAATTTACCCGTACACCATGGAGTGAGTGTCCCTCCACCCTTGCCCAATATGTTCCCGTGTAGAGTTCCGCCTCGCACATGCGGGGGAGTGTTGAAGACCTTTGATATACATTGATACACCATCCTCTAACGGCTCGAGCTTTTAGAGCAAGTGGTTATTTGACACACCTAATCACCTTTTAAAAATTGACCACATGTTCCTCTCTGAAATCACAAAACAACAAGGGATCGTTAGCCTATTGAAGGTGAGACACTTGGGGACTATGTTTGCTAATGAAGAATACTCTAATCAAACCTTTCTCTGAGGCTTTTCAACAAAGGGGGCAGAGTGGATCCCATGTCAATCTCTCTTGTCCCCCTAAAGAAGCCTTTAGGGCATTGATAGTAACCAAATAATAAGCCAAGAGGTTATTTGACACACCTAATCACCTTTTAAAAATTGGCCACGTGTTCCTCTCTGGCATCACAAAACAACAGGGGATCATTAGCCTATAGAAAGTGGGGGGAGGGGGTCATTGTTTATGGTGTGAATGAGTGTCCCTCCACCCTTGCCAAATATGTTCCCGTGCAAAGTTCCACCTCGCACATGCGGGGGAGTGTTGAAGTCCTTTGATATACATTGATACACCATCCTCTAACGGGTCGAGCTTTTAGAGCAAGTGAAATTTGACACACCTAATCGCCTTTTAAAAATTAGCCACATGTTCCTCTCTGGCATCACAAAATAACAAGGGATCGTCAGCCTATAGAAGGTGGGACACTTGGGGGCTATGTTTGCTAATGAAGAATACTCTAATCAAACCTTTCTCTAAGGCTTTTCCGATCAAAATGGTAAGGACTTCTGTGATCATGGTGAACAAAGGCGGCAGAGTGGATCTCATGTCAATCTCTCGTCCCCCTAAAGAAGCCTTTGGGCATTAAGAGTAACCAAATAATGAGCCAATTGGTTATTTGACACACCTAATCACCTTTTAAAAATTGGCCAGATGTTCCTCTCTAGCATCACAAAACAACAAGGACTCGTTAAACTATAGAAGGTGGGACACTTGGGGGCTATGTTTGCTAATGAAGAAGACTCTAATCAAACCTTTCTCTGAGGCTTTTCCGATCAATATGGTAAAAACTTCCGTGATCATGGTGATCAAAGGGGGCAGAGTGGATCCCATGTCAATCTCTGTTGTCCCCCTAAAGAAGCCTTTGGGGCATTGAGAGTAACCAAATATGAGCCAAGGGTGGATCCCATGTCAATCTCCTTTAGGGCATTGAGAGTAACTAAATAATGAGCCAAGGAGATGCATGTCGATATCCACTACCACAATTCAAGCCAAAACCCAATCTGCATGCATAGCATAAATGGTTGAAAATCCCAGTCGATGCAAACCAGTTATACACTTTCTCCATGTCCAACTTGCATAATAAGCCTGAATAACCAACCTTCTTTGTGCCTCGAGTTAATACATTTGTGCACAATCAATGGCCCGTTGATAATTTGCCGACAAAAGAGGAACGCCTCTTGAGAGGTAGAAATAACCCTACTATGAACCTTTCTTAGTTTGATCGTGAGGATTTTGACCAATGTTTTATACGTGTTGCCAACTAGACCATTCAGCATGAAGTCTTTCAAGCATACTGAACTTCTTTTGGGATAGTGACAATGAATGAGAATCTTAGTCTCTAGATATCCTACCCCTATTGTAAAATTCAAAGATGAACTCCGCAAGGTCCCCTTTCAGTCTCTCTCTCTCTCTCTCTAAAAAAAACAAAAAACACTTGGAAGAACACAATTGGAAGACCATCAAGCCTAGGAGCCTCATCATTTCCCAAGATAGTAAGCGCTCCGTGCACCTTGCTCCCCTCGATAGGACGTTCCACCCAATCCACATCCTCCTAGTTATCCAAATTATCCACACCAGGGCAGGGCCTACCCTCAGAATTAAGGAGATTAGAGTAAAAAGCCACCATCCCATTACTTTCCTATTTGTGTTCCACCCTTTTAGTAAAATTGCTAACCCCATGGAAGAAAGTATTTTTGTTTCCCTCCTCAAGACAATCTATTCAACAATACTACCTCCACATAATTTTCCTCTTCATGAACTTTTCTCTTGCACTAAAATTCGAGAGATTCCCTTTTTTCCTCTGCCGATAAACCCAGGGATTTTTCTTGCAATTTAAAGTATGAATTTCCTCAAGGATAGTAGATTTGTAGCTGAACCAATTAGTTGGGATAAGGCTTAGATGATAATGATGATGATAGTGTTAAATCTTCCCATTGAACCGCAGTGGTCCCATTTCCAATCCATGATGAACTCTTACAACCTTTTACCTTCACCATGAGCCTAAAGCCAGCCCACCATCCAATTGTGGTTGAATTCCTTCAATCCCGCACCATGTCCAAAAAACCATCCTCTTCAGGCCACATCAATTCAAATTTGAACAGAGACAGTCCCCAAGATGTCCACAACATCTCCCTTCTATGGATAGAACGCTAGGTTGGATAGATTTCTCATAATTCACCATTGGGAAGATCATTTCCCAGGCATATCCACCACTATATCCCACATATTATTGGAAATATCCTCGTCAATCTCTTCATCCCTTTGAATAATAGAGCCAAGGTATTGAACATATCCCTTCAAGGAATCTCTTGATATTGATTTAACTGAAACCTCACTTTTATAATTCTTCATACTAAAGTCGCATTCCAATTGCCACATCTTGGTTCTACTAGTTTTAAGCCTTTAGACTCTTGAGCCTTCCAACAAACTGATGCAAGACACATGATTTAATGCTAGCATGCAACGTGGAGATTATGAAAGAGTCCATAAAGTAATTCAATTAACAAAAGATGCTAACCTACCAATTAATTAAGAGTAAACAATAGGAAATAAAATCTAATTTAACCTAAATCACATGCCCACATGCTAAGAAATCACATAAATCAATTAAAACTAGGATCGATGGAAGGATAGAACTTCCAATTTAGCATAGGCACGTTCCACACTCAATGGACAGATTTGTAAGTTTTATGATTAGTTTAGGAAAGGGAAAATCTGAAATTTGGAAGATTAAAGTTCATGGGAATTGAGGATTTTGGAATTAGGGTTTTTAGAAATTAGAAAAAATAGGAAATTGAAGATATATGGTTTAGAAGGTTGTAATGGGAAAGGAAAATAGGAAGACGAGAAGAAGAAGAATACCTTGGAATCCACCACCAAGCAACCTTCTACCCTTCCACAATTTAATTGGAAGGGAGGGTTTTTTTTTTCAAAAAAACCTTAGAAAACAATGAGGAAAATCTTTCACACAAGAGAGCTCCACTCTTCTTTTTTTCTTCTCAATAACACCACTAGGGTTGGAACTCCACCCCCACTATGCTTTTATAATAAAAAAATTCGGAATTAAAATCCAGCATAATTACAACTATGTCACTCACTTAAATAAAGTGGCCCATCGTCCAAAATAAGAAAACTAAAACATATATTATCAATCTCAACCATCAAATAACTCCTAAAAATACCAAAAACCATAAAGAAAGCAAGATCAAAGTCCAAGGGGCCCAGATCTAAAAGATCTGGTGGCCCGATGGCCTAATCGACAAGATCCAATGGTCGAATCGACACGAAATAGAAATCCTATGACTAAAATAGTCTCCTAAGCAGCCCACATGCATCATCCCAAGGTGGGGTCTTCTTGATGCACGTCCAATGCATGTGGGGTCTTCAAAATGACCTGGCGGGCCCCATCTGGAACTCGTCTCCCATCCACAAAAAAAGTTGCATTGATGTGGGTGGTCGTCTCCATTTCTGGTACACCCGAGTAGGTCCTCTGATGTCCCCATCACAAACCTCCAATTCAACATTCGCCCCCTATCTATTCTCATAGAACAATACCACATTATCCACAAACAAATAACACTAAGAGACCTTATCCTGGATACTAGTGGTTAAATCGTCTATAATGTGTAAAAAGATAAGAGCTTAATGTTGACCCTTTATGAAGACCCGCTGCAATTGGGAACTTACTACGCCTCACCACAACCAGTTCTCACCATTGGTCAAGTCGACAATTATTCATACTTACTAGGAACCATTATTCCAATATTTCAAATCAAATCCATAATTTGAGGTACTGAACAGAGATAGGAAAGTATAAAATTCTGGATGAAAAAAGAAAGAACATTCATGGCACAATTATATACCAACCAGGTCACTACTAAGCAGCAAATGATTCAGATAACGAAAACTAGAATAGGATTTACAAGTACATAATCATAAATACCAGCAAGTTGCAGAGAGACAGAGGGAGTCATCTAAGAACAATTGGTTAACAATCGTTTCAATCAACCCATTAGAAGAGGCTATAGCATTTCTAGGAACTTCATGGCAGGCCAGATTCCCAAGGATTCCCAAGCAAATCTCCTGTAGACAAACAAAACAGAGATCATATTTGTAATAACAGTGTGCTGCTCACAAAAACTAATTCCAGAACCACTAAAAAATATACATAATTAATAAATAAATAAAATGAGACTGGCGTGTTTTAAAATGCACTAATTGACTAAGAAGTATGTTAGATGAAGATGATTCAAGGAGATAGATCATCATTTAACTTTGTGATATATTCCACATAAGCATGCTATTGAGACCCATCATTTTCTGATTATGTGTGTTGCGGGGGGGGGGGGGGGAGGGGGGACCTTGATTGTGTGCCATCCGAATCAAATGCAGCCTACCATTTGATTGTGTGCCATCCAAATCAAATGCAGCCTACCATGAAAATGGGACGCCCCAAAAATCAGCTCGATCCAAAACTCAGGTGGGTGTGGGTCACACCATGGAACGATTCCAAATCATGCCTAAAACCTCAAAAATCATGTGGTGGAGCCTCATTTTTAGCTGTCCGTTCATCCCCACAATGAACAGGTTGGACGACACATGCACATCATGGTGAGCCCCACCCAAACACCTACAGGTGGGCATCTCCTCTCGATTATTCCTTCTAGTGCCCCCCCCCCCCCCCCCCCCCCCCCCCCGACTTGCACAAACGGGCCAATTTCCGGCCCTGGGCATAACATCAAGGGACTAAACTTCCAGAGATATCTACACTACGCAACTCTATCATACTCTAGAATTCTCCACACTTACGTACAAAAGTCTCCAGTGTACAAAATGAGCATAATTTGGCTAAGTCCCTTGAAGAGCTCCTTGGAGATGATCAGTCTATGACACTTCGCTCTCCATGTGTATCGCAGTTTTGTTTAGTATGATATGAATTCAAAATTCATCTTATGCACAAGAATATATTGAAAAACCAAATATGATATATGCACTGAATGTGCACCTTGATCTGCATACGAGTAGGCGTCAAACATCTACCCCATTATACAATATGATCTTCAAAAGGGTCAAAAGTCCTTTTAAAATGTTCTCATCCATTTTACGAGATATTAAACAATTGAAATAAGGGCCTGTTTGGACAGTGGGAATGAAAAGAAAATGAATGACTTTTCCCAAGATGGAAGGTTTTACTAGCAAAGAAATATTGGATTTCAAAAAGCAATCATAACCCAAACACTATACTCCAATTCTGATGCACAATATACGAGGTAACCAATATGAGAGCTTTATCAGATGTCCACTTCCTATCAAAACAAGCCCCCCCAAAATGGAATCCAAGGGAGTCCATGTCTCATGGAAATCTTGGGAAAATATCATTGAGTAATATAGTTTTGATTTCTTTTATTTTCTTTTCCCACTATCCAAACAGGCCCTAAGATGAAAAGAAGATAGCAATTGTTGACATAGGCAACAATGCTCCAAATGGGATTTCTCAATCTTTAGATTCAAGGAATTGATACCAGCTCAAGTCATCAAATAATAATATACTGAACAAGTTTGTACAAATAGAAGAATAAATTTTGGATCACGGACAAAAATTTGGTCAACATTACTTCAATAGGAATTGTATAACTGAAAAGAAATGCATTACCGCTACTAGATTTGCAACATGACTTACCGTGACACGCACAGATTTAGAAACAATAAGATTTGCTAACAGCACTTCAAGTAAAAGATTCTCAACCTGATAATTTACAGATATCTAGTCAGTAAATTTTAACATTTGCGTAGTGGTTGTTAGAACTTGAGAACTCAAAGGGAAGTCTGAACGCATACTTCATGAGTACATAGTGAAGTTGATATTTCAATATGTGTTCAAATGTATAACTCAGGGCAACAATTTCCATTACACGTTGATTAAGTGTATACTTACAGATATCCAGTCAGTAAACAATAACATTTGCAGAGTGATTATTAGAACTCAAAAGGGAAGTCTGAATACATACTTCATAGGACATAGTGAAGTCAATATTTCAGACTTTCAGTACACGTTCAAATGTACAACTCATGGCAACAATCTCCAGTACAGTTTTAGTGCATAACTGAGCTATTCAAAAAATGATAATAATAAAATCAATGAATTCAAGATGCGACCTACGCTTGAATAGTACTAATGCACCAATTAGAACATTAGCAGCCCACTGGGATTGAGACCAAAAGAAGAACTGCCAGCAGTGAAATAGTAAGGGTGTCAATCAGTCTGGCAGCCCACTGGGT
Organism: Magnolia officinalis; assembly: GCA_021015155.1. NCBI lineage: Eukaryota > Viridiplantae > Streptophyta > Magnoliopsida > Magnoliales > Magnoliaceae > Magnolia > Magnolia officinalis. The sequence continues at coordinate 86,655,243 of JAJHSJ010000002.1, read as the reverse complement.
GGTGCAAACTAGGGCAGATTGTACAAATCAATCCTTTTACTCGTCAATATCCTAAACAAGACAAAATCCACAAACCGATTCGATAATAGAGAAGAAAAATCAACAATAGGATCAACAAATTCACAATAGAGTTAAAATTCTGCAAAAACCTTCAAAATCCAGCAATAAATATTTTGACTCTCTACTTGACTGATGCCACTTCCCTTGAATCTCCATTCTTGGAGGAAGAGGTCAAGGCAGCAGCTGTCTTTTTTTTCTTCTTTTTTTTTTGAGAGAGAGAGAGAGGCAGCAGTTGTCTTTTTTCAGGAGTTCTGGGAGTCAATGAAAGGTGAGTAGGTGACATCATGGATTTCATGTCTGAATTCCATTAGAGGTTCCGGTTGTCGACATTGTTAGGGGCATCCTTTATCACCATCATTCCGAAGGTATCGGGGGGTGGACAGCTTAAAAGATTTCAGACTGATCAGATTGATCAGGAGCTTACGACATCATGGTGGATGAAACGATCCTCCTTTACGAAGCTGACGACGTCATGGTGGATAAACGCCGGATGATTATTCGTTCTTTTGAAGTGGTGTTGGATCTCAATGCCAATGTTGCTAGAGCGAGATGTTGGGTTTTTTTTTTTTTTTGAAACGGTGTATTTCAATAAATAAAACTGGCCGCAACCATAATTACAAATATACAAAAAAAAAAAAAAAAAAAAAAAAGCACAGGCAGCTACTACAAAGCAGCCCATAAATCGGGCAAATGGATATCCACCTTCAACGCTTTAAGCCATTCGACCACTAGCACCTTTGCCCAACGGAAAACTTCCTCTACTCGCCCCTCACAATTCTTAAAGCAAACCTCTCCAACCATATGGACCAAATACCCGCCAGAAGACATAATCACCAAACTTTTGAACCTACTCTCCTTGACCTTCCCCTGTGCCACATCATGAAGAAATTCCCAATTGATTTTGAACATACCCAGAATATTTGGAAGAGATGAAAAAAAATTATCCACATCTGACAAGCAAACTCACAATGGATAAATAAATGATCCATCGACTCCTCATCTTTAAGGCACAAGATACAAATATTCAGGAGAATCATTTTTCTTTTACGAAGGTTATCCACTGTGAGCACCTTGTTACCTCCCACTAACCAAGCTAATGTTGCCACCTTTGTTGAAGCCCCGTAATACCACACTGGAGCTGTCGGAGAAATCCCATTAACCAACTGACCTGCAGTAAGCATTTTGAAGAGTGACCTAACTAAGAATTTTCATGACTTCTCTTTTAACCACACCATTGAGTCTTGCTCTGAAGATTCCGGCTTTACCTTTGAAAGGTTCAACAAATTCACTAATTCATCATCATTTAAATTCCTTCTACACAAGGGGGCCCAAATAACTTCCTCTCCTTGTAAGGAATAACAACTAGCCACTAGCATCCCCTCTTCTCTTGATAGACTTGCTAACCTAGGAAATATAACCCCCAATTTCTGCTCCCCCACCCATATATCATCTCAGAACCTAATCTTTTGCCCATTTCCCAATGAGTAACTCACCCCTTCCCATACCTTGCTTTTTATCGAGTTAACCACTTTCCATAGATAAAAAGATCTATAGAGAGACGAAGACCGCGTCCACCGACCCCCGAAGCCTAACCCATACTTCCTCCCAATTACCTCCTTCCATAAACCTCCCTCCTCCACCCCAAATCTCCATACCCATTTACCTAGCAAGGCATGATTAACCACCTCCAAACTTCTCAACCCCACAGCCCCTTGGCTCATTGGCTTGCATACGTCTTCCCATTTCATGAGATTGAACTTTTTCTTTTCTTCCATACCTTTCCAAAAGAGGCCTCTCATAACTTTTTCCAATTTATCCAATACCGACTTTGGGCATTTAAAAAGGGACAGTAAATCAGAAAGTTGGACATAGTTGCCTTAATCATAGTTATCCTTCTCCCGAGAGACAAATACATGCTTCTCCACTGCAATAGTTTATTTTCAAATATTTCAATGACTTTGTCCCAGACCCATTCAGGAGGCTTACCTATACACAAAGGTAACCCAGGATACGTGGTTGGGAATGATCCTTCCCTACACCCAAATAACCTCACAAATGAAGACACCTCGGCCCTCGAGATACCAACACCCAACAACTCATTTTTGCTGATATTTATCTTTAGACTGGACACCACTATCATCGGCAAACTTTCCATCATCTCCTCATCAGCTTCACAATACAGCACGTGTCATCCGCATATTGCAAATGAGTTATTTGAAAGTCGGAGTTATCTATTCCGAAGCCCCGAACGAGATCTACCATTGCCCCTCTCTCTATTATCTTACCAAGTGCTTCCATTACCGCAACAAAGAGATATGGAGATAATGGATCCCCTTGCCACAATCCCCTAGAAGAAGAGAAATAGCCATTTAGAGAGTCATTTACCATAATGGAGAACTTTGGAGATGCGACACACATCTGCATCTATGTTCGTCATCTCCTTCCACACCCTAACCGACCCAGCATATAATCTAAGAAGCCCCAATCAACATGATTGTATGCCTTCTCTACATCCAGCTTACAAGCCACACCTTTCCTTCCGCTTCTATTACATATATGATATATCTATACTTTTGCCAACGAGATGTTGAGTATTCATCTCCCCAAGGAAGAAATTGCATAGTTGGTAGGTATCTATAGTTGTCAAGCAGCCTCCTTTCCCTCCTCTTACCTCAGCCTTCCTTTTATGCATCAATACGTCGGCTAAGCACCTTTAGGACATCATTATGGAAAGGTATGAGAGAAAGTTGTCCAAGTGGAAAAGTAGATATCTATTATTGGGAGGTCGTCTCACCCTCGTCAAGGTTGCTTTATCGAACTTACTCCTGTATTTCATGTCTCTCTTTAAATGTCAAAAGCTTGTTCTAGCCAGGCTAGAGCGTCTAAGAAGGAACTTTTTGCGGTAAAGGGACGGACGACAGGAAAAAGTTTCACCTCATGGATTGGAACAAGATTTGCAAGCCTTTCAAAGCCCCAGGGGGGTGGTTGCCATCCTGGTGGTTGATGGATCAAAGACTGCTCGATGTATAAGGCTTTCATCGCATGGAAAGGGACCTCTAGCATTTTTTTTTTAAAGTTCTTGGAATGGGTGGGCTTCTCCCTTGGCAATGGTGAAAGGATCCATTTCTGGGAAGACGTGTGACTTCCCAAGGCTAGCTCACCTCGCCATGGAAAAAGACATCTCCATCTCCAGTTGTTTTTCATGGAGTGGTGATGAGGTGGTGTGGACCCCACCTTGCCTAATGAACCTATTAGATGAGTAAGTGGAAGAGCTTGTTTCACTTCTCCATTGCCTTTAGCACTGCCTTCCGACCAGGGGCAATCAAGATAGTATCCTTTGGCTCAAAGGTAAATCCGATGAATTCTTAGTTTGATCCTTCTTTTCCCTTCTCCAGTCCTCGATCGTAATTGCTCCCATGTCTCATACATCTCACGTGTGGCACTATGGAGCTCCTTCGAAGGTGGCAACTTTTGGTTGGCTAGATGGAAGAAATAGAGTCTTGATCATTCACAATCTTCAAAAGAGAGCTATGGTCTTCCCAATATCTGTGTTATGTGCATGGAAAATGTTGAATCTGATGATCACCTATTCATCCCCTGCCCCTTAGCTAGACAGATATGAAGCTATATTATTTTGGCTCTTTGATGCCACATGGGTTATGACGGCCTCGATGGGAACCCAATTCTCTGTATGGCATGGGGTTTCCCTTGGAAAACAAAAGAGGGCTCTTTGGCTTTTAGCTTTTCTTGTCATCCTGTGGGCAATCTGGGGAGAAAAAAATAGTTGATGTTTTCGTAATGAATCTTCTAAGGTGGTAAATGTTTCCTCTTAAGGCTTCTATTCTCATCGTAGAATGGGCTTCTTGTATCTCCTCTCTTAAGGATTGTAATTATTCTTTTTTTGTTTCGGATGTAGTTTGTAGTTTTTGCACCATCTCGGCATTCTCTTAATAAAATTCCCTTTTTTTTAGATAACTGAAATCTATTAGAAAAGCGCCAAAAAGCACAAAAGAATACAACCCAAAACTATAGCTCAATAAAAGGGAATTGTCAGCATTGGTTACCTTCACATAACAGGCCCGCCTCAATACATTACATTAAATACTCTTGATAACCTCTTGAGGCGATAGCCTCCTATTGCGAAAGCATCGCCTGTTTCGCTCCCCCTAAATGGACCATAGAACTGCCATAATAAGCAATCTCCAAATAGCCTTCCCACCTTCGTGCTAAGCCCACAAGAGAACTGTCACAAAATCTGGCATCACCCAATAGATATGAAACGCATCCAAAAAAATAGCCCCACACCTTCCAAGCAAACATATAATGGATGAAGAGATGGTCTATCAATTCTACATCTTCAATGCACATCAAACAAATATTTGGGATAATGAGGGATCTCCTCTGTAAGCTATCGATGGTAAGCACTCTTATTCTTCCCACTAACCAAACAAAAGTCGTCACCCGAGGAGCCCCATAAGACCACAAATGTGAAGGGAAAGAAAGAGATTGAGAAGAACCGCAAATCAAATTGAAGAACAATCGGACGGAAAAGCAACCCGGCCCATGGGCAAGCCAAACTAGCGAATCTTCTTCTTGAACTATGTGGACCACATTTCCTACCAAGACAACAAGTTAGAGAACTCCAAATTTTCCTCATTTGTTAGGTTCCTTCAACACGGGGGAGCCCGAGCCACAGATCCGCCAACTATCAAATAGCACCCATCAATGGAAATGAACCTATTTGAAGCAATGAGGGATAGCCTAGGGAAATCCTCTTGAAGCAGCCGATCTCCACACCAAGTATCCAACCAAAATCGAATGCGATTTCCTTTCCCTAAATTCCATTATCCTTTAAAAAAATGTCTAAACAAAAGCTCATAAAGCATATTTAAATCCACTATGCATAACATTAAAACCCTAGCCCGGTCCAGTCTCGACAATTTATCCCCAAATAAAATAATTTGACATAAAACTCTGAATAAGGAAAAATTGTAGCAGTACAGTTGATGGGGACATCACGAGCACACGCGCACGCACGCCGCCCCTTACACACGTATGCCAGAAGGAGGACCTCATCGTCGATCTAGATCGATGACGACATCCAAGGAGGGCCTTCTAGTTATGAGACAAAGTTTTGATTCAAAAGAGTGGGCCTGACAATCAAGAAAAGCCCACCATGGGATCTTATGATCGTGGCCCGCTAGTCGGATTAATTTCATATTTTAGGTTTTGCTTATTGTTATTATTGAGAACATCATGAACGCTTTAGATTTCTTTGTTTGATTTTTATTTTAGTTTATTTCATCGCCAAGTAAGAGGTTGCGCACATGGCGAGAGTTTAGGGGTATAGGGTTTTCCCTATAAATAAGCACCTCTTGTAGTTCTTTGGATTCATTGAAGTTGAATAAAAATTCCTGCGTGGTTTTTCTGCTCTCTGAGTTTCTGAGTTGTGGAAAAATTAAAGTGGGTGAGAAGCCCTCCCTTTTCGAAGGGTGTGCGTCGTGTTACCATAACCCAGACCCAGTTCCACATTCGATGTGGAGGATTTACTTACTTTTCAGGAGACCACTGATACTTTGTCCGGCCCTTCGCCCACTCATCCTAATTCCCCAGATTTATCTCTTGATCCCTGGCCCCCTCCCGACCCATTTTCTCAGCCTCTACCTCCCATACCTATCCTTCCCAACCCATTTTCCCAGCCTCTACGTCCCATACCTACCCATTTTCCCAGCCTCTACCACCCATACCTACCCGTCCCAACCCATTTTCCCAACCTCTACCTCTCATACCTACTTTTCCTGACCTTTCTTCCCAACCCCTACCTCTCATACCTAACCTTCACACACCCAGAGAGGAAATAGAGGATATCATGAACCATCAGATAGTTTCAACGTCGGACGGCGGGTTTCAGAAGTACCTGTTTAAATGGAAGTCACGCCCAGCTTCAAAGAGGACGTGGCTCACTGAGGAGCTTCAGAGACTTGATCCTGACATCCTGGAGCGGTTCGGGAGTTTTATTTCGCCAATGGCGAAATCTTCGCAACCGGGGAGAATTGATGAGGACATCACGCGCACACGCGCACGCACACCGCCCCTTACGCACATACGTCAGAAGGACCCCACCGTCGATCTAGATCAATGACGACGTCCAGGGAGGGTCTCCTAATTAGGAGTCGAAGTTTTGATTCAAAAGAATGGGCCCGACAGTCAAGAAAAGCCCACCATGGGATCTCATGATCATGGCCCACTAGTCGGATTGATTTCATATTTTATGTTTTGCTTATTGTTATTATTTAGAACATCATGAACGCTTTAGATTTCTTTGTTTGGTTTTTATTTTAGTTTACTTCATCGCCAAGTAAGAGGTTGCGCACATGGCGAGTTTAGGAGTATAGGATTTTCCCTATAAATAGGCACCCCTTGTAGTTCTTTGGATTCATTGAAGTTGAATAAAAATTCTTGCGTGGTTTTTCTGATTTCTGAGTTTCTGAGTTGTGGAAAAATTAAAGTGGGTGTGAAGCCCTCCCTTTTCGAAGGGTTAACTACCGTGGTGCGAAGCCACGTTTATCTCCATCTGCCCCTCCATCTTATTTCATCCTTCCACAACTATTTTCGCGCCCAATCCATTTGTTTTGCAGCTGTTCATCCCTCCACAGTCAATTTTCAGAATCTGGCCCTACAGGAGGGCTGAAACTTCGACGGAGCACCACGCCCAGACCACAGCCCGGATCGACGTGAAATTTGGCGGTTTTGCAACCCCAGCCTGGCCGACCAGGGCCAAGAAGCCGATTCAGGAAGGCGGACCTTCATTGCACATGCGGCCAGCCCATCTGTGCACGTGCGTCAGCCCCAGGGCACCGTCTGCACACGGGAGCTATTTCTGGGTCAGGTTTTTCTCTTGTTTTCCTCTTTTCATCCCTAATTTTCATAAACCCTAACCCTAGATTGCATTATCATTGATTTCTTTGCCCCTTTTCTCACCCTAAGGTTCCTCGAATTGAAATTGGTGAATCCCTTGGAATTGGGACTGGTTATTGTGCATGTATGGATGATTATTGCTTATCTTTGAGCATCGTTTACTTCATAATTTTCATAGATCCAGCCCTAGCCTGTGTAGGCCTGGACCCGTGCGGATTCCCCTTGTTTGAATGTTTGAGCTTTTGTGTGGGATGTGGAATTATTATGCGATTGTTCTGAATTAGTATGATCTAAGCCTGAGATCTTGCATATCAAGTTTGAATTTCATGTCCTGCATCAACAGTACAATGTAATTGTAACAAATTACAATGGCACTCCTCTTGTAATGAAATAGGTGATGGATCTCCATGAATAATGTAATGAGTGGTATCCACCCATGGACACGTCTATCTCCCCGGGCTGGAGAAAAATTGTCATTAAGTATGTCATCCCAAAAGCTGCAAAAGGCTTTTGCCTCCATAAGTTATGCAAAAATACCTTACCCAAGATCCACCTTTTGTGGATCTGGCCTTAACATTGTCATCTTATTATCGTCGCACCATGTGCATGAAACAAAAGCCCCAGCTGTCACCAGATCAAATAACTTCTATACCGATGAGAGAGTTGATGGGAACATCAGAGGACCTACTCGGGTGTACCAGAGACGGAGACAACCACCTACATCAGCGTAGCTTTCTTTGTGGATGGAAGACGAGTACCAAATGGGGCCCGTTGGGCCATTTTGAAGACCTTACATGCATTAAACGTGCATCAGGAAGACTCTACTTTGGGACGATACATGTGGGCTGCTTCGGAGACCATTTTAGTCATAGGATTTCTATTTTGTATCGATTCGACCATTGGATCTTGTCGATCAGGCCATCGGGCCACCAGATCTTCCTGATCTGGCCCCCTTAGACTCTGATTTTGCTTTCTTTATATTTTTTGTTATTTTTAGGATTTATTTGATGGTTGATATTGATAATAAATGTTTTAGTTTTCTTATTTTGGATGATGGATCACTTCACTTAAGTGAGTAGCATAGTTGTAATTATGTCGAATTTTTAATTATAAAACCACAGAGGGGTGGAGTTCCAATCCTAGTGGTGTTATTGAGAAGAAAGAAAAAAGAGAGAAGCTCTCTTGTGTGAAGGAATTTCCCTCCTCGTGTTTTAAGGTTTGTGAGAAACCTTCCCTTCCAATTGAATTATGGAAGGGTATAAGCAGTATTCAAAATATCGGTATCATGTTACGTATCGCATCCTTGGGAAACAGATACATATCGGTTATCGTATGGGATATATCGTTTGTATCAGGTAATTTATCGCACTTTTTGGGATACATGGGGAAACATTGGGAAAATGGTTGAATTTTTCAATGAAACTTAAGGGATTGTTAGAAAATACCTTAATACACACTTTTAAATCATAACATATCAAAAAAGAAGTGCACATAATAGGTTTCCTTTGTATAGGGTCCTAAGTTATGTGTTGTCTGACTAAACTAATGCAACTATATTCAAATTGAATGCATAACATTTAAAGTGTATGTGATGACCATTTCATCAGATACTCCTAAATACTTCGAAATTAGTCTCAATTGACAGCTGGTTGAAGGTAAATTTTGAAAAAAAAAATAATAATAAAATTTTATTAATTTTTAATTTAAAATGATTTTTATTTTCTGAAAATTGACAAGGACTGAACAAATCAATAGATCAACCCTCATACAAGCTTGATTTCTTGTTTGGAGTGCAACATTGCAAGCAATTTGAGAGAAATTGGAGAAATTTCGAATTTTTCCCAAATTTCCCCAAATCAGACGAGCTACCTACACTCAAATTTCAAAATTAGAATGTATGTGATGATCGTTTCACTAAGTATTGCTACATACTTTGAAATTAGTCTCAATTGACAGCTGGTTAAAAGGAGATTTTTGAGAAAATAAAAAAAATAAAAAGGAGAACATGAAGCACTAATGGATATTGAAATCAAAGCTCAACTCCATGATTTTTCATGCAAAACATGAAGAACCAATGGATTTATAACCATTTAGCACTGATTTAACATAATTTCAACAAAAAAAAAAAAAAAAAGTGATCGAAAATTAAAAATGCTCACCGAATCAAACATGTGGGATATATTGACACTACCTATGCATTTTGTATCGCACAGGTGGGATACAAGATATATCGGTCGATATCGTTGATATTTAAAACATTGGGTATAAGCTTGTTTGGTGGTGGATTCCCCAAGATGTATCATTCTTTTTTATCTTCTTCGAAAGGTATTCTTCTTCTTCTTCTTCTTCTCTTATCTTCCTCTTTTCCCTTCCATCACAACCGTTTAAACCCCAGATCTTTAATTTCCTATTTTCCCCAATTTGTAAAAACCCTAATTCCAAAATTCTCAATTCCCATGAACCCTAATTTTCAAATTTTTAAATTTTCTATTTCCTAACCCTAATCATAAAACCTACAAATCTATCCCTTGAGTGTGGAACGTGCCTACGCTAAATTGGAAGTTCTATCCTTCTAGTGGGCCTAGTTTTAATTGATTTATGTAATTTTTTAGCATACAGGCATGTGATTTAGGTTAAATCATATTTTAATTCCTATTATTTACTCTTAATTACGTGGTGGGTTAGCATCTTTTGTTAATTGAATTACTTTATATACTCTTTCATAATCTCCACGTTGCATGCTAGCATTAAATTATGTGTCCTGCATCAAGAGTCCAAAGTGATATTCAGATTTGGAGGTTCATGTCGTAAAAGGAAGAATGAGATATGATGTAGTTTGCCAAGATGAGGACTATAATGTAAAAGGAAGAGTACGTTAACTATTGATCTCATGACCTGACTACCGCAAGAGGACGTTTTGAAGAATATAATAGGAAGTTGAACTCAAACATCTCCTCCATGAATCTTTAGTTCTCAAAATCATTGGATCAACTCTGGTCTTCATTTGAATTTAAAATCATCATCCCACTTGATGAGAAAAGATTTCTGTGAAAGAAAATGGATGCCTTATAATTTTTTTACTGACTAATTCCTCCAATCTTATTTGTAAAAACCCTGATTTTTGTGACCCACTTGAGACCCTGACTCAACAAATTAATAATTTGATTTTTCCTTTATTAATAAAACCAAGCACTTAGCCAGTTAGTAAAAACACTCTCAGCAGAGGGATAAGTCAGTGGATCGATTCCCCACACCGCATAAATTGTATTTTTGCCAAAACTAGCAATTCCTGATGGAATCTTCTAGAATGAGGGCTTTCTCTATTTAAAGGGAAAAGCTGCAAGAAATTCCTACAGAAAACCCTAAACTAAATAGCAAATAGAGAGAGAAGCCCTACGAAAGAAGAGCCTCCGCTGGTGAGTTTTCATCTTCTTTTCTTATTTTTATGTAATTTCCTACCTAAAAGCCCTAGATTCAACCAATGGACATGGTGGATTCACCCTAAGTCCATCGTTTGATCCAAGGGAGAAGTTTTGAACAATAGAATATTGTTTTTGAACAAGTTTCTGCAACAATGATGATTGACTATGAGAAATCCAGTTGTTTCAGTTTAAGGAAATCTAAATCTACAGATCTTGAGACCAAATTGCGCTAGAGCCTCAAATCTTAGATTGGATTAATGAATAGTTTACCACAACGATCTGTGGAATTTTATAGTTAATAATAGTTTTGTCAAAAACCATTTCAATTATCAAGTTGTAGATGTTCATATCTTAGCGATCCTTTGGTTTTTCTGAATTCGACTATGAAGAAAATCATTGGATGGTTAGACCCAATTCCATAATCAATGAAATCCATCAAAATTAAAGAACAAGTAGAAAAACCCTAGAATTTTCGAAAAAGCAGTTTGTGTAACAGACAGAACCCGTCTGACTTCGATCGATCGATTGAAAGGTTTGATCAATCGAAGAGGGTCGATTTTTGTCCAGCGACCAAATTCCAAAATTATTTGTTTGGTATTTAATAATTTTAAAAAAAAAAAAAAAAAAATCAGCTTCTTACCTTCTTAAGAAAGATTATCCATACTATGTAACTACTGACCCAATTACCTGGTTTGCAGGTTTGTTTGCTTCAAATTTTGGCTCACAATCTGTGATTCGCAGCTTTTCTAATGAACCCCGTTCGCTACAGGTAGGCTTTTAGAATTGATCTATTTTGTTCAGTTCTATTTTTTAGCTCTTTTACATTATATTTTTTTTTAAAGGACAATAAATGAAAGGACAGCTCAATAATTATTCTAAGGACAAGAATGTAAGTAATTTACACAGAAGTCAGCATTTGGAATTAAACAGCCAGTTGCTCAGTTGACTAAGGGCATGTTTGGACGGGCCCATCCCATGGGATTGGATTGTATTAGGGTAGATGGCAAGTAATGATGGCTGTATCAGTGGATTGCGGGGAATTGCTATATCCAGGGAATTCACCACCGAGTATGTTTGGCTCACCCCGCCAATCCCGGGATTACGTCAGCCAATCCTGGGATTGCTCCGTCTAACCAAACATGTCCCAAGCAAAATAGATGGGATTAAGAGGGATTGGGTGGATTTCAAGGTAATGATGGTGATGTCAGTGGATTGCTGGCAATCCCATGGGATTGCTATATCCAACTTCTGCCTGTTTGGCACGCCCGGCCAAATCCTAATCCCATCCACCCTGCCCCGCCAAACAGGCCCTAAAGATCTGAATTGTTGAGAAAAGATAAACCGTGACTGGAATTAATGAGAGGAAAGACAAGAGTACCATGAATTCTGCATGAGTTTTATTTGCAGCAAGGTCCCATAAAATGCAGCCATGCTCTTCCCAGGGTTCTTCTGGCAATGACACTCCAGGTTGTTCAGAATCATCATGGAAAACCTCATTTATTTTTCTCTTTACGAATTCAGGGTTCATCACATTATCAACTATGAGAATATCTGTGTAAGCCTTCTTGTCTACAGACTGATGACTTAACATTTCTCCTAGTTCATCAGTCAACTTCTGATGAACAAATCTATCACGATCCATAACAATATGTGCTTCCCCACTTTCATTACCCCTGCTGTCTGATCCATGAATGGAATCACGGTGATTATTTACTCCCTGAGAATCATGCTGCGTTCTCCCACCATGTGGTATAAGTTTCCGTATCAGAGAGATTATATAGCTGGGATCCACAGTCGTTGTGATGTCAAATAACTGCAGCATAGAAGGCGATAATTATCAGATAAGCATTTGATAGATAGGAAGTAGACTTGTGACATGTTCTTAGCACCAAAATGGACAGCTAAAACAAGGAAAACCAGCAGCTTTGGAAAATATAAGCAGCCCCAGCAAAGCAGCATAAATAAAGCACATTCTTTGTTATTTTTAAGAGTGAAGCAACTTCCCAAAAAAAAAAAAACACAAGAATGCCATTTATCACAGTGATTATTCAAGCTGGAGATTATGAATAATGAGAGACAACATTTTCTGTCACCATCTAAAAAAACTTCATTACAGATAAACTTTATGAATTCCTAATGTAAACAACCATCTTGAATGCTTCTGGTGCTTCAGTTCTAAAAACAAAATTGGCAAGGTGACATCTGCACCTTGTAGTTCAAAGATAACTGAGTTGCACATAAACTACCTCTAGAGGTGAAAACACAAAAGTTTGTTGAAGGAAGCACCAAGAACGATCAACCGTTAAATTAATAAAACAAAAAAGAATCAGTATTAAGAAGGATAAAATCAAATTAGAGACATTTTGGGTTAACAAAATTATGATGAATCGAGGAAATCTATGGCCCTCTTTGGTTGCCACTTTAAAATTAGTTGATCTCATTTTAGTTAACTTAAAAGTAGTTATGTACTAGATATCAGAGTTTGGGTTGCATTTGGTTGCACCATTGTGAGGCCTGGCTTCACCACAAAGCTTTGCAGGTTAAGCTTAACCTGACAACTTCATGTGTGAGGCCCATCATGATATATGCACGACATCCAATCCGTCCATCAAGTGCGCCTCAATAAAATCATGCCGGCCCAAAGCTCAGGTGGGCCACACCACAGGGAACAGCTGGAGTGGGAACGCTCACAGTCAAAAACCTTCCAATTGCGCGTCGCGTCTACCGGTTCTTGCACATGCCATTCAATCCATTCCGACGATGCGCCCCACCAGGATGAATGGACACCCCAGGGGAAAAAAGGGGCCACTCCTAAACTGAGGTGGACCACATCACGTGACTCTAAAATGTTACATGGTGTGGCCCACCTGAGTTTTGGGTCTGCCTGATTTTTCGGCGCCAAGGAGAAAATGAGTGGGGGCACGCGATGGACGAATTGGATGCCATGCACACATAACGGTGGGCCCCACACTCGCTGTAGGTTAAACATGTAATTAACCTGGGAAGGAGCAGGTGGGGCCCACACTCTCTGTAGGTTAAATATGTAATTTACCTGGGAAGGAGGAGTAGGTGGGGCCCACACACGCTGTAGGTTAAACATGTAATTTACCTGGGAAGGAGGAGCAGGAGGGTGATGGGCAACATTCTCGCTGAATTCTTCTTCTCCTTCTTCTTCTTCTGCTTCTTCTCCTCCTTTCGTTTGAGGCGCCATTGAGAATTATGAAGCGACACAGCTCTTTCTCTACATGTACAAGGACAGAATGGTCATTTACATCGTTTTGTGTATTAAGTTCACATACAACGTCTTTATTTTCCGCTGACGTGTCAATTTTTATAACATCCGATCCGTTCAAAAAACGTTTGTTATAGATATCCAATGGGATAAACCCAGGATGGTCCACTTGATCAGGCATGCTATACCGTTGAAGTCAATGTACGGCCTCTTTTCTGACAAAACGTATCCATGTTGTCCACCTGATTGTAGATTATTTTGATTTTCTCTAGAGATAATCTTCTTGGTGAGGTCCACCCATTTAACGGATTGGATTTTCCACTAAACTGATACATGAGCAGAAATTACAAAAAATTTGCATGGTAAGCTTTCTGATATACAATATCATGCGGTAATTACAATGCCTGTACTCGCCTTTGAAGTGGCACGCGTGTGAGCAATATCAGAGAAAAACCAGCCCAAAATGATCATTAGGTAGGCCGCAACAGATCAACGGTATGGACTGTTGTGATGGGAGCCCAGATTTGAAAATGGCCGTATATTATCCATAGTGTAGGCCCTCTTTTAATTTTAATTTCACGTCCACCTAGCTAGGGAAGGACAGTCATGTCAGGGGAGCTGCAAGGCCATTGTGATCTATATGTTTCATTTTAACAAATCATTTCAGGACATGAGCCCAAAAAGATAAAGATGGGAGGTGCGAATGCTTTTTCTTGAACGACAGCAGTGCCTTACTTTATCGGCTTTGGTATTAATTTGTTGGTATAGTCAGATTATATCATTCACTCAGTTGTAAATATGTATTTAATTCGAAGTCGTTATTAGTCAAATGAAAATCAAAATTTATAGCCGATTAAAAACTGTAGAATCACTAAAGGGGTTGGGAAATCTCACAATTCCAGAACTCAAGTGACTTACATAGTTGATCTACGACCATAAATTTTAAATAAGGGCTTCGGTCACGAAAAATGAATAAGTTAAGCACCATTTTTTACCCATGCAATGTACTGTCTCTATTTCACAAGATTTTGCAGTTTTTGAAAATTCAACAGAAGTTCGACATTTTTATATATAATCGTGCTTCGTATTACTTATAAGGGACGGACATATAAAAATAAGAAAAATGATACTAATTAGTATTACATTACAAAGTTAAATACATCCGGGTAGATAAATAAAGTAAAAATGTAATGAGTAAAATGAAATTTAAACTAACCTTACTTTGTAGAGCTAAATAGCATCAGGTAAGCAAATAAAATAAAAATGCAAATGAAGTATAAACTAACCTCACTTCACGGGATTTAAGATCTTTGGCAGGTAAATAAAGTTTTTTTAAAAAAATTAATTTAAAAAATGAAAGAGGGAAAATAATGTAGAATTGGATATAAGAAAATGTGAATGTAGTTGATGCACTTGAAATGTGTGAAGTGAAATACGACTTAAATAGAGTTAAATAAATTCTTAGCCTTAGTGACTTCTTTAATAACATTTATTATCTCATCTGTCGAGTAGCATGTCGGCATGTTGGAAATCCTTAAGGTAACTCGAGCAGCACATCCGGGTGAACTCCAACCCCCAAACCCTTTGTATTTTCCTCTCTCTCTCTCTCTCTCTCTCTCTCTCTCTCTCTCTCTCTCTCTCTCTCTCTCTCTCTCTCTCTCTCTCTCAATTTCTCCGTTGGTGTTTTTTTCTCTCTCAGTAACAAACTTCTTATATAGGCGTTTGCAACCACAATTTGTTGCCAACGACCGCAATTCCTTGAATTGTGTTTGTCACGCCCCAAACCCAGAAATCAGATTCACAGGAATCCCGATCGCCGAATCCGGTGCCGACAGCCTTCGTAGTACTCCATTCTCGGCTCTCAACGCCCATATGCCAGGTTCCGATCCTGAGATCCTACAATGAGGATTTTCAACATGAATTTGTCTCATAAGAAGCCTAACCACAAGTATACCCAAATCATAAGAACAACATCATCACCACATATCCACTAATATAATCATTTGAGTACAATACTGAAAAGGAAATACATGCATATAATAAAATCTCCAGAAGTTCTGCCGCACGCTCCTGCCCCAGCTCGACTGCGTCCTATCGTCACCTGCACGCATCTATTGTGCATAAGCTTATAGAAAGCTTAGAGGGTGGTATAAGTGTGTGCACAAAATAAGTGTCAAGTATTCAACACAATGCCTTAATCATACAATATCGAAATTACTGACATGAATCATACGATATCAGAGTAAGCAGAAATGCTGCAAGTCCATAAAAATATCGTCAACCTCATCCAGGATATGTAATGAAAAGACATAGCAAGCCAATGTCATATACTGAGAAAGTAATGTAAATCGGCTATGTAATGCAGAAACATAATGAACCAAATATCAGATATCGAGGATACAATACAATATGCAATTGCAGAAATAAGACCATCAGCCTTATGTAAGTCATATAAATGCAGAAATATAGTAACTCAAAATGTTAAATGTTGCGGATACAATGCTATATGCGGTGCGAATGAAATGACCAAGCTGGAGTGAAGTTGGGATGATAGTACGCAGTATCGCAGGCTACGGGGTCCATCACAACGACTTATATCCAAACCAGTCTCATACCTAAATTTGGATAGATAGACTCAATGTAGTAAACTCCTGGTCTCAGGTTAATTGCGCGCCCAACCGAAATCCTGGCCATGCGAAGGTACACAACAATTAGTTACGCACCACCAGCCCGAGTGGATAGTGAATGAAATGAATGCATGAGTATGCAACTCCTACTCAATAAGTCCACATATCAGTATTGTTCATCTCTGAGATCATCACCGGGGTCTAGTACACTCTAAACTGGTTGTCGCCCCTGCAGGCCGCGCAACCCAGCGAGTGGAAAAGACCTCACTACCCACCTGCCAGCAGTATACCAATGCCTACCCGGCTCATCGATAGCGGACCCATTTAGGAGTTGGTCAGACTCAGCCTAGCTATGCATGCTCTCTCAGGCGGGTAAGGCCACCCCCCCCCAACCGACCACGACACAGTGGGAGATGCAGCCTCCTGGTATTCGGCACTCGGGTGCTCATGTATCCACTCAGTCTCGACGTTGGGGCGTCCTCTGGTACCAAGAAGGTTTAGAAATTTTCATCCAGGGCCATTTATGGCAGCCTGATGCTAAATAACAAATTTCCGGTGTCCCATCTGTCATCCACTATATGCCCGTGGAGGCTACAGCCTTGATGTCACTAGGGCGTACAGTAATCACAACATACAATGCAAGGTGTGTGAGTCATACAATCCAGTCATGCAACAATCCTGCGCATACCGTGCGCTCATGTGAGATAACCTCCGTCTATCAGGGAGTCTCATAACAATCTGCTCAATGACATATGCAATGGTCAACCACATCTCATAACAAACATGCAGATGATGTGTATGTGCATGTATCATGATGTTATGCTGTGACATACTCATAAATCGGTATCAATAAACGACATCGACAATCGACCTCGACATTGTGGACATTTAACCAACATTGCCCCCAACGAATGACCCACATTGAGCCTAACATATAGTGGACCATTGGCCTTCAAAAGGGGCCTGATATACAACACCATAGGCCTCACTCAAGAGCTTAATACACATCACGATGGCCTTTCACATGGGCCTAACATACATCACAATGGGCTCCATCGCTTGGCCCTCAATGTATCACAATGGGCCTCTATAACATCCTGGATTTTTGTCAACCTGGAATTAGACGTCTTTAGGCAATGGGTCGTTCCTAACGCCTTATTAACTTATCAGAACTCAATCCCACAGTCTAAAATCACTTCTTAACCCATTTCCTTCACAAATCCCACCCTTCACCACCTTGTTCTTTAAATTTTCTAAGTACTTTCACATTATACACTATCTTAAAGTTTAGGTGATGAAGAACAATACTTAAACTATATATTACTACAAAGGACTAAGTACCACCTCAGACAGAAATCATCCTCATCACATAGGCCTCATATACATCACATTGGGCCTTAAACACAGGCTAAATACACATCACAATGGGCCTCAAATACGGGCCACATATACATCACATTAGGCCTTAAACACGGGTTGAATACACATCACAATGGGCCTCGAATACGGGTCGTATATACATCACATTGTGCCTCAAACACGGGCCGCATATATCATCACGTAGGCCGAATATACATCATAATGGGCCTCAACTACAGGTCGCATATACATCATATAGGTCTCGACAATTGGCCTCGACAATCGAAATCGGCGTCAATAATCGAAATCGATACTCGGAATCGGCCTCGATACTCGGCTTCGACAATCGAAATCGGCCTCGATACTCGGCCTCGACAATCGGAATCGGCATATGCAATCAGCCTCGATACTCGGAATCAATATCGACAATCGGAATTGGCCTCGATAATTGGCCTCGACAATAGGAATCGGCCTCAACAATCGGCCTCGACAATCGTAATCGGCCTAGACAATCGGATTCGGCCTCAACAATTGGCTTTGACAATTGGAATCGAAATCGGCCCCGATAATCGGCCTCAATAATCGGAATCGGCCTCCACAAATAAGAATCGGCCTTGATACTCTGTCTCGACAATAAGAATCGGCCTATACAATCGGCCTCAACAATCAGAATCGAAATCGGCCTCAACAATCGGCCTCGACAATCGGAATCGGAATTGGCCTCAACAATCGGCCTCGACACGGAATCGGAATCGGAATCGGCCTCGACAAATTGGAATTGGCCTCGACAATCGGAATCGGCCTCGGCAATTAGGATCAACCTATACAATCGTCCTTGATACACGACGGGATCCATATATGAACGGCCGATTAAACCATAATATAAAGATCGACCTTCAGCTATGGTTATATCAAATCTGATGGCACGGAGCCATCCATTTATGGTGAATGGGGCCCACTTATTTGGGTTAACCTACTAAGAGAATGATGAGAATGGGCCTAACAAGGCCTAAGGGAAGGTCACAATGTGGACATTCAATCATCATTGCACATCAATGTGGACATCTAACCAACATTGCTCCCAAGGAGTGGCCCACATAAGGGATTCATACACAACGTATCAGCCACACATACATCACTTTGGGCCCCATTATGGGCCTCCCATATATTGCGTTGGGCGTTGTACAAGGGCCTCAAATGAATTACAATGGGCCACACCCATGAGCCTTGAATATACCACAATGGGCCTCGCCCATAGGCCTCGAATACATCACAATGGACTTCACCCATGGGCCTCGAATATACCACAATGGGCCTCGCCCATGGGCCTCGAATACATCACAATGGGCTTTGCCCATGGGCCTCGAATACATCACAATGGCCTCGCCCATGGACCTCATGTGTCTAGTGGGCCACATCACATGGGCCGCACCATTGTGCTTCATGTATATCAAATAGGCCGCACCGATGAGCCTCATATGTATTAAATCGGGCCCACCCTTATGTATTTTTGAGATCCGACCAATTCATAGGTTAACATAGAGATAGATGAAGTGAAAACCAAATATCAGCTTGAGTGGGAACCACTGTGGTCCTTAGAAGTTTGAACGGTGGACGTCGCAGTCCACTATTTAAGTGGTGGGGTCCACTTGAACTTTAGATCTGACCCATTCTTTTACTCGTGCCATAAAATGATATCTCAAATGGTTGGACACAACACATGCATCATGGAGGACCCCACCGTCTAAATAGTGGACGGTGTAGATAAAGCACATACATCATTGGGGCCCCATGCCACAGGGATGAATCACATACATCTGGAGTGGGTCCCACCGTCAGAACAGCTTAGATGTGCACGTACATCACGTGGGACTTGCAAAACTCACTGACATTTAGGAGAGAGAGAAGCTATATAGCTGCTGTACGAGCAGCATTGCTGGCTCTTAAAGAAAAGAGAGGTGGGTTCCACGTAGGGCCTACCATAACATATTGTAACGTCTCGAAA
Organism: Magnolia officinalis; assembly: GCA_021015155.1. NCBI lineage: Eukaryota > Viridiplantae > Streptophyta > Magnoliopsida > Magnoliales > Magnoliaceae > Magnolia > Magnolia officinalis. The sequence continues at coordinate 86,635,620 of JAJHSJ010000002.1, read as the reverse complement.
AAATCCGTACAAAGACCCGAGTACCACCTCAGGTAGAAATCACTCAGGACCAAATCCTTTAGAATTAGACGAAAATAACTAAGTGTTAAACTAGATTAGTTGTGAAATTAGCTTGAACCACTTTAAATATGAACTGCAAGACTCAAAACTTGTAGAATCATTAACGCTACATTACCCTGAAACTTAGGATCAATCTCAAAACCTAGTTGCTCTCGGGAGCACATTGAAACTTCGTATCGAACCTGGACCGCCCGTCGAAAGTCCGATTACCGCGAAACTAAACAATTATGACCGCCTTGCTGGGCTTGACAACCATCTCAGAAATCAAATCCAAATAGTATCCATAAACGCACAACTAGAGCCCTGAGTGAAGTATGTGAGAAACGCGAATATCTTCAGAAAATGTACTCCGATTTAAGTAAACTAAGTCGTTCGCTTGCAGGCCAATTTTAAGGTTCCAGATCGTCAGAATCTGACCCAATTACACCCTTGGATCAGGAAAATTTTCAACACATGTCAGTGTACTTGTGGCCCTGATCGAATACCGATGACCATTGAACTGAAACTGGTCCGCCAGGTCGATTTGTAAATCCGATCGGACCAAAAACTTAACTCGACCTAGATCCAATGCCAGGGAGCTTAAGTCCGATCGCACGCAGAAAAGGGGCCTCCAAAAGTACTCCGTTGGATTGAAACAACCTCCATTTGGCTATAACCTAAGTATACCATGGCCCTGGGACAATTCCGGTCAGTTCTGGGCCTATATAAGGACCTAGAACCCTCACTCTCTCATGTCATACGAATTTGCAACCCTAGGAGAGAGAAGAGAGAAAATGGAGAAGGAAAGAGAGAGAATGTGAGAGAGAGAGTTGGAGTTGGTTCCTGAGATTCAATCCCGACGCTCCACGTGCTTAACCACTATTCTTGTATCGTTATACGGGCGATTCCGACGCCGTTCTTAGGTAAGAAAACCTAACCCTCATTTTTTTTAGGGTTTCAAATAGTATAAGTGATGAAATAGCTAACCTATTTCATACTGTAGGTTGCCGTTGTGCCGTAGACAAAGGCTTAGTGTTTAAACTGAATTCATTAAGAGTCTACCAGCGAAAGGTGCGAACTATAAACGTTTAGGTTATGGTTTTCAAGGCTTTCAATGTCAGTTAATGATTTATGACTGACTTGATTGCTATCACATGCTTAGATACGATGTTTCCCGCGCTTTACACATATATATGAACTATGTTTGAATATAGTGTATTCCATGTGTTTGTTGATATGATTGAATGAGTATGGAATTTGGATTCGTACTTGCCATGATTATTCGTCGTGAATATATGGTTGTCTTACGTGTGACAACTCCTTGGTGAAAGGATTTGCCCTAACACCTGTTATAACCAACATACGTCACATATGTTGAAGTGTGTAGTCTGAGTGCTTGTGAAAATGTCTGAATGAATATAGAAATTGAATCTGTGCTTGCCATAATTATTAACTATGAATATATGTTTGTTTTGTATGTAGTAACTCCTTTGTAAAAGGGCTTGCCAGGATATATGTTATAACTAGTCTAATACATGTATGTTGAAATGTGTAGCCTAAGTGTTTGATAAAATGCCTGAACGAGAAAATGCTCGTTTAAATGTATGTAATGAGGGTGTTGAGATAAGATTCTCAATCCCCTTATCTATGGTTACAGTTTCCTTTATGTAACCTACCTCTTTACTATGTGTTTTATGGTTGAAATGCCTATGTATGCTAACATGTATACTATATGTTTGTTGAAATGCCCAAATGAAATTTATATTTGATTTTAGTTGTCACATGTTGTCTTTGGTTACTGCATGCATATACAATTGTTTGAAGTGTGTTTGGGGCTACGATGTAGTCCAGGCAATCAGTAATGGTTTACCATGGGTGGCTGAATTGGTCTCGCCACATCTGATGCGTTCGATAAATCCGAGTCGTACGATGATTGTCGACAGTGGTACCATGTCGATTAATTCATCATACGCTCGTACCAGTCAAACTTGTTAAGCAACCGGATTGTCCCGATGTATGTTCATTATATATGGACGCTACTATTTGAATCTAAGGTACTAAACTTACCAGTGGAAAGCCCGTTTAACCTTGGTACCTCGATCCGCTAAGACTCATGAGTCGGACATGATGGTATGGGACACCGTGGTCGAGCTGTCGGCCTACGCTGGGGCGACGAGCCTCCCCGTAGTGTCCAGTGAGCAACCCAAACTCGTGAGCCGAATACGGTGGTATGGTACAATGTATTCGAGCTGTCGGCCTACACTGATCAGGTGACGAGCCCTTTATAGTGACCTCGAGTATGAAATAGGCCTACCCCGGTGCAGCATGGCTGTGGTTCCCAGTCGGGTTGGCGAAGAGCCTTCGAAAATAAACTGTTAGTTGGTAGGGCATTGGTGGTAGTGACCTATAACTTGCTTATCGTATGTGATCAACTAGGATTGACGACCCTAGATGGATCATTATTTGGGTTAATGATAAAAAGGGAGGTACCTTAGTTTTCCAATCCTACTGTATGAAAAGGACTTATAAAAACTTGGTAATCACGCTCATGCACCGCATTGCATGTGCTTTGGCGAGGAAGAGCATTTTCGGGAGGTTGTCATGCGCGCCGTGAGATGAAGACAATGAGGGAGTGTAGGCGAGGGCATGCATTATTAATACATATCATTCTTGTATTAATCAGAGTACTTAGGGATGTTTGATTGTATTGCTTTATCATTAGCTTGACTGAATTGATAACATGTTAACCTTTGCTTTATAGCTCCACTGAGTTGATCACTCACTCCCACGTTCTGGGCGATGTTTTAAAACACCAACCAGACTCTGTTGTAGTTTCAGGTGATGACGAGGCTCACGAGGTGGAGCCTGTCTTCTATGATGATGAGGAGGAGTTCTCCTACATGCAACTCTCTGGCGGGTCTATGTAGACCTGGAGTTAGAGGTGGGAAAAATGAACCCGATCCGGCGGATCCGACCCGATCCGCCCCTATCCGCCCCGATTCGAACAGAACCGATGGCCTGGATCGGTCAGGTTCGGATAGGATTGGTCAGATCCGAACTCTAATTGGATCGAATTCGGTTACATAGTAAAACCGCCCAAACCGAACCGAAATCCGATCCGTTTGGATCCGATCCGATTCGATCCGGACCGCACCGACATAGTAACTAGTAAAAAAAAACCACCCAACCCATCTCTCTCTATCTCTCGCACACACGGAGAGATTCATCAGCAATTCCTTGATATGTCAAGACCCAAGTCAGGTACAAACCCAACTTCAAATTCTCATCAAAAGCATGAATTTCCGTAAAAACTCTCTCAGGATCCTCTCTCCCAAGCTGCTGTAAACACCACAACCCTTCAAAATCCGATCTTTTCAGCTCTAAGAAAAGAACTTGGAAGATGGATAGATAGGTACCGGCACCCAGGTCCATAACTCAAATGGTAGACTGAGTAGAGACACCTCGTTTCAACACTTTGAGTCTTGGTATCTATCCCTAGTGGGGGTGGCTAAGATGGAGTGTGTGCACTGACATGGGTGCGTACTCACAAGCTAACCTTAAAAAAAAAAAAAAAAAAAAAAAAAAAAAAAAAAAAAAAAACGAAGAAGGAGAAGAGAAGACATTCTCGTATTAGTCTTTGAAAGTGTAAATACCAAAATACTTTCTTATAGTGCTTTGTGGACCCCACCATGATGTATGTGTTTCATCTATTCCGTTCATCCATTTTATAGATCATTTTAGGGCTTTAAGTAAAATAATATTAGGAATATAAATCTCAGGTGGACCACACCACAGAAAAACAATAATGATCGGATATCCACCATTATAATCCTCCTAAGGCCCACTGTACTATTTATTTGACATCTAATCTGTTGATTAGGTCATAAGAACCAGATCGAAGGGATTGATCAATAAATATCAGTTTGATCAAAAACTTATAGCCTCTAAAATGTTTTTAATGGTCAACGTTCATTCAACACTGTTTCCTATAATGTGGTCCACTTGTGATTTCGATATAACTCACTTTTTTTTTTTAATAACCTAAAATGATCTATAAAAATAGATGGAGGGCGTGGATGAAACACATACATCATGGTGGGGTCCACAGAGCATCGACGAAGGGTGGCAAAGAGTAGCCCGTTCGTTTCCACTTTCCAGTAATGCATTACAGCTGTACTGCGCCAGGAGCTCCTCGAGCTCCGAGTTGTACGTACGATCCAAAGGAGATCAAAGTTATGTGGGCCCCATAGTGATGTATTTATTATATCTACACCGTTCATATGTTGTTTTAGATCATTATAGAGCATTACGCCAAAAATGAATAACATCCGAAGATCATCTTAACCACCCCACAAATAGCAGCAAAGAATGATTTTCACTGTTAAACCATTAGTGTGGTCCACTTGATAATTAGATCTGTCTTATTTTTTGTCTCAAGCGTTAAGAAGAGCTTGCCAAATGTATGAACGGTTTGGATATAACACCTACCCCGTGATCAGATCCATATAAGTGGCCACGTAAATACACCATTTGAATTCAAGACCGGATTGCGTGAAAAGCAAGTAACTAGTTTTTGTGCACTGGAAGGAACTTTAAAAGTAAAATAAAATTGAGTACATGTAGATTGAAAATTCTCTCAGAGCTATGTGGGGCCCACCTTAATGTATATATTTCATCTAAGCCGTTTATCCATTTCAAAATATTATTTTAAGCATTGAGCATAAAAAAGAAGTATATTAAAGGTTAACTTAGACCACATCATATGAAATAATTTAATTAAATTTATACTGTTCGAATTGTATCCAATCCGATCCGAATCGGTTTTTTAGACCGAGTCAGACTCGGTTCGGGTAAAGGCAAACAGGCATCTGATCTGTCCGGATCTAGTGGCTTGGATCCGGTATCGGATCGGATCGAATTCGGATCTAACTAGTGACACTTCGGATCTGATCGGGTTATAGCTAATCCGATCCGATTCGGACCGTTGCCCACCTCTACCTGGAGTGGCGTATTGGAGCTACAGGGACCGGGATAGATGACATTTCACTTCATTATTTTGTATCTTTTGAAATTATACCTGTAATTATTTAACCTGGTGACGATCATACTCTGGGGACTTACAATCACTTATATGCTCTATATACTTATCACGGTCTTCCGCTTGTGTAATTCAATTGCCCCTGGAGTATAATATGTTGTTTTGGTATAATCTCACTCATGTTTAATGCACTAATATGGACAACCTTTAATCATCATTATCTATATTGCATAAGTGATGTGTCGGAACTCGGGAGTTGGGCTTCTGCTCGACCCCCAATTTTCAGGGCATTACACATATATATGAAATATAATATATTAATATTAAATTATATACTAACATGCAGCTTTTACTGCTTTTTTAAAAGAAGCAGAGGTGGGTCCCACGTAGGGCCCACCACAACATTTGTATTAAATATATAATATTATATTACATTATAATATAATATATATATCATATCATATATTTATATTAATATATTTAATTAATAAATATACAACATCCAAGCCCGCCTGGACGGCCTGGACATACACATACATCATGGGTAGCCCACACGTGGTGGGTCCCACCGTCCAGGGACAGTGGTGCCCCACACCACGCATCATGGTGTGGCCCATCAAGATGAGTGGACAACGTGGGTGGGTCCCACAAACCCCACTGTCCGTTCACACACCTCATAGTTAGCACCCACCCCACCGTCAGTCACACCCCACTGCTAGCCACCCCCACTGACAGTTCACACCTCACAGCTAGCCACTCCCACTGACCGTCCACACCTCACTGTAGAAACGAGGTAACTTTCACTCAGTCTGCCACTAGAGCTATGGATCTGGGTGTGGATAAATACATCAAGGAGGGCTCCACCCACACGCATGGGGTGGGCCACGTCCTAGATGGACGGTTGGGATGTCATATAAACATCATGGTGTGTCCCACATGGATGGGGTCCACCGGTAGATGGCATGGGTGTAAACATCATGGTAGGCCACACACCTCATCATCATCATTACCATACAAAGAAGGGAAAGAGAGAAAGAAAGAAAAAAGAGAGATCAGATGGTGATGGAGGAACCCCGCCACTATGGGCCCTCTATGGTTGCAATACTGTAACGCTCTGAAAATCGAGGGTCAAGCAGGAGCCCAACTCCCGAGTTCCAACGCATCACTTATGCAACATAGATAAAGATGATTAAATATTGTCTGTATTAATGCATTAAACATGAATGGGATTATACCAAAACAGCGTATCATACTCCAGAGACGATTAAATTAAAGCAAGCGGAAGACTGTGGTAAGTATATAAAATCATATACGTGATTGTAAGTCCCCAGAGTCTGAACATGTCACCAGGTTAAATGATTACATGCATAATTCCAAAATGTGCAAAATGATAAAATGTAATGTCATCTATCCATATCCCTATAGCCCCGATGAGGCAACTCCAGGTCTACATAGACCCTCCAGAGAGTTGCATGTAGGAGAACTCCTCCTCATCATCATAGAAGTTAGGCTCCATCTCGTAAGCCTCGATGTCACCTGCAACTACAACAGAGTTTGGTTGGTGTTTTAAAACATTGTTCTAGAGTGGGAGTGAGTGATCAACTCAGTGGAGCTATAAGGCAAAGGTTAACATGTTAGCAATTCAGTCAAGCAGTAATGATAAAGCAGTACAACACTCATATCCTAAGTACTCTTGTTAATGCAAGAATGGTATGTTGTAATGATGCATGCCCTCGCCTGCACTCCCTCAGCGACATCATCTCACGATCGCGCATGACAAACTTCCTAAATATGCATTTCCTCGCCAAAGCACATGCGATGCAGTGCATGGTCGTGTTAGCCAAGTAATTTATTTAGGTTTATTCATACAATAGATTCGGGAAGCTAAGGTACCTCCCTTTATGTCATATACCCAAACGATTATCCATCTAGGGTCGTCAAGCCTAGCTTATCGCATATGATAGGCAAGTTCTAGGGCAACGTCACCCCTGATTTTTAAAGCAGTGGACATGCAAGTTCAGGTTACTACGAAGAGGCTCGTCATCGTCAACATAGGCCTTAGTTTATATACGAGGTCACTACGAGAAAGGCTCGTCACCTTAGCGTAGGCCGACAGCTCGAATACAGTGTCCCATACTACCGTATTCGGCTCACAAGTTTAGGTTGCTCACTGGACACTACGGGGAGGCTCGTCGCCCCAGCGTAGGCCGATAGCTCGACCACGGTGTCCCATACCACCATGCCCGGCTCATGAGTCTTAGCGGATCGAGGTACCAAGGTTAAACGGGTCTTTCACTGGTGAGTTTGGTACCTTAGATTCAAGCAGTAGCATCCATACATGGTGAACATACATTGGGCCAATCGGGTTGCTTGACAAGCTCGACTGATACGAGCGTATGTTGAATTAATCGACATGGAGTGCACAAGCACTCCTCGTGGCCTAACCACTGTTGACAATCATTGTCCACTCGGATTCATCAAACGTATCTGTTGTGGCGGAACTACTAAGCCACTCGGTTATAAACCATTACTAACTGCCTGAACTACATCGTAGTCCCAATCATACTCCAAACAATAACATTCACATGTGATAATTAAGACAGCTTGTGACAACCAAATCTAAATATGAATTTTATTTGAGCATTTCAACAAACACATAGAGTACATGTTATCGTACATAGGCATTTCATTCATAAATCACGTAGTAATAGGATAGGTTACATGAAGGATATTGTAACTATAGATAAGGACATTGAGAATCACATCTCAACACCCTCTATACATACATTTGGCATTTTATCAAACACTTAGACTATACATATTAACATACATGTAATATAGTAGTTATAACAGGTATTATAACAAATCCTTTCACAAGGATGTTGTCACACGTACAACAATCATGTATCCTCAAACATAAATCATGGCAAGCACAAGTCATAATTCCATACTCATACAAACATTTCAACAAACACATGGAATGCATCTATTTCAACATAGTTCATATATATGTGTAAAACGCAGAAAACATCATATCTAAGCATATGTGATAGCAATCAAGTGAGACATAAATCATTGCTGACATTGAAAGCCTTAAAAACAATAACCTAAACGTTTATAGTTAACACTTTTCGCCGGTAGACACGTAACGAACTCAGTTCGAACGCTATGTCTTTGTCTACGGTACAATGACAACCTATAACATAAAATAGGTTAGCTATTCCACCATTTGCTCTATTTGAATCCCTAAAACAGGTTAGGGGTTAGGATTTCTTACCTACAAATAGAATCAGAATTGCTGGTATAGCGACACGGAAGCGGTGATTTGACACGTGGAGCGGCAGAGATGAATCCCTACAACAATCTCTCACTCTTTCTCTCTTCTCCTCTCTCTTCTCTTCTCTTTCTTCTCTCTTCTTTCTCCTAGGGTTGAAATTCGTATGGAATGAGAGAGGAGTGAGTTTAGGTCTTTATATAGGCCCATAACTGACCTCAATAGCCCTAGGGCCATGGTATACTTAAGTTATATCTAAAAGTTGGTTGTTTTGGGCCAACGGAGCTCATATGGAAGCCCCTTTTTTTCATATAGTCCAGGGAAAGTTCCCTGACATTGGATCTAGGTCAAGTTAAGTTTTCAGTCCGATCAATTTATGGATCGACCGTGGAAAACCAGTTTCAATTCAACGGTCATCGTCACTCGATCAGGGCGACAAGTACACTGACCTGTGTAGGAAATTTTCCTGATCCGAGGGTGTATTTGGGTCAGGATCTAACGATCTGAATCCTTAAATTTGGCCCGCAAGTGAACGGCCCAAATCACTTAAATCTGAGTTCGTTTTCCAAAGGTATTCGTGTTTCTCACACACTTCGCTCCGGGCTCAAGTTGTGCGTTTCAGTATACTATTTGGACTTGATTTCTGAGGTGGTTGTCAAGTCCAGTAAGGCTGTAACACCCCGGATTTTTGCCAACATGGAGTTAGACGTACTTAGGCATGGGTTGATCCTAACACCTTAATTACTTCTCAAAAACTCAATCCCAAAGTCTCAAATCCCCTTTTCGACCCATTTCCTTAAGAATCTCACCTTTCACCACCTTGTCCTTCAAAATTTTCTTAGTACTTTCACATTAGACACTAATCCCAAAGTTTAAATGATGAAGAACAAGACTTAAACTAAAATTTACTGTAAATGGTAAATACATAAATAAAATGGTTTTTTAGACATTAACATTTTGGAATATCACGAAATTAATAGGTTATTTGGATAGAACAGCTTCTCCTACCCCAAAATTATATATTCATGTCGCGTAACTCATTCCAGATTGAAAAATACACCCGTTTCAAAATATCGGGTGACGAAACCACATCAAACGGACTCGGGGGATCAAACGACACAAATCGGGGGGACCTGAGGTGGGTCCCGCACATTTCCGACACCCGGGGGGGGAGGGGGATAGCATCGTCTCTAGGGCAAGCCATCGACCCAAGGGCCTCGTCGTTCTAGCGGGCCGGGCGACCTGTTTTCTGCAATTTTTCTACACTGTTCGTCCTACTTCGAAAAATCATATTTCCCTCAATATAACTCTGATTTAGGTGATTCAAAAGTCAGATTGAAGCTAGAAAAATAATTAAAATAAAATACTAATTAAAAGTGCCAGAAAGGGACGTAGAACTGTCCTAGGACCTTATTCTGTCGTAATTATGGCATAATTTAGATAAGTACTAAATTGAATAATCAGTAGAATTAGCTTGAACCACTTTAAATACGAACTGCAAGACTCAAAACGAGTAGAACCGTTAACGCTACATTACCTAGAACCTTAGGATCAATCTCTAAACCTAGTTGCTCTCGAGAGCACTTTGAAACTCCGTATCGGACTTGGACCGCATGTCGAAAGTTCGATGACAGTGAAGCTATACGGTTATGACCGCCTTACTGGGCTTGAGTACCATCTCGGAAATCAAATCCAGATAGTGTCCATAAATGCACAACTTGAGCCCGGAGCGAAGTGTGTGAGAAATGCGAATATCTTTAGGAAATGAACTGAAACTTAAGTGAATTGAGTCAGTTCACTTGCAGGCCAAATCTAAGGATTCAGACCGTCAGAATCTGACCCAATTACACCCTCAGATCAGGGGAAATTTTTAACACATGTCAGTGTACTTGTGGTCTTGATTGAATAACGGTGACCTTTGAACTGAAATGGGTCCGCCACGGTCGATCTGTAAATCCGATCGGACCAAAAACCTAAATCGACATAGATCCAATGCCAGAGAGCTTAAGTCTGACCACAACCAGAAAGGGGGCCTCCAGAAGTGCTCCGTTGGATCGAAACAGTCCCTATTTGGTTATAACATAAGTATACCATGACCCTGAGGCTATTCCCATCGATTCTGGGCTTATAAATAACCCTTAAACCCCCTCACTCCCAAGCCATAAGAATTTCTTAAAAACCCTAGGTGAGAGAGAAAGAAAAGAAGAGAAAAGAGGAAGGAAGGAGGAGAGATTCTTGGGGATTGTTGTTGGGATCTTTTTCCACAACTTCACACGCTGTTTCACTTCTCTACTTCGCTACTCAACTTATTTCGATTTCGATTTGGATAAAAATCCTAACCCTAATCTCATTTTAGAAATCCAAATAGAGATATCGACGAAATAATTAATATATTTCATGATTTAGGTTGCCGTTGTGCCGTTGACAAAGACTTAGTGTTTAAACTGAGTTCGATATGAGTCTACCGGCGAAAGGTGTGAACTATAAATGTTTAGGTTATGGTTTTTAAGGCTTTCAATGTCAGCTAATGATTTATGACTGACTTGAATGTTATCACATGCTTAGATACGATGTTTCCCGCGCTTTATGCATATATATGAACTATGTTGTATATAGTGTATTCCATGTGTTTGTTGATAGGATTGAATGAGTATAGAATTTGGATTCGTGCTTGCCATGATTATTCATCATGAATATATGGTTATTATACGTGAGACAACTCCTTGGTGTAAGGAATTGCTCTAACTCCTGTTATCACCAACATACGTCATGTATGTTGAAGTGTGTAGTCTAAGTGCTTGTAAAAATGCCTGAATGAATATGAAATTTGGGTTGTGCTTGCCATGATTATTAACTATGAATATATGCTTGTCGTGTATGTGGCAACTCCTCTGTAAAAGGGTTTGCCAGAATATATGTTATAACTAGTCTAATACATGTATGTTGGAATGTGTAGTCTAAGTGTTTCATAAAATGTCTGAATGTGAAAATGCCAATTTAAATGCTTGTAATGAGGGTGTTGAGATAGGATTCTCAATCCCCTGACTACGGCTATAGTATCCTTTATGTAACCTATCTACTATGTGTTGTATGGATGAGATGTCTGCGTATGATAATATGTGTAGTAGGTGTTTATTGAATTGCTCACGTAGGATTTATATCTGATTTCAGTTGTCACATGTTATTTTGGATTACTATATGTGAATGTTATTGTTTGGAATGTGATTGGGGCTACCATGTAGTCTAGGCAATCGGTAATCGTCTGTGAACGGTGGTTGAACTGCTTAACCACGACAGACACGCCTGACGAATCCGAGTCATACGCTGCTTGTCGGTAGTGGTTAGGCCACGCAGAGTACTTACGCGGTCCATGTCGATCGGCTCGACGTACGCTCGTACTAGTCGTGCTTGTCAAGTAACCCGATTGGCCCGATGTATGTTCACCGTGTATGGACGCTACTGTTTGAATTTAAGGTATCAACTTACTAGTGCAAAGCCCGTTTAACCTTGGTACCTCGATCTGCTAAGACTCATGAGCCGGACCTGGTGGTATGGGACACCGTGGTCGAGCTGTCAGCTTATGCTGGGGCGACGAGCTTCCCCGTAGTGACCAGTGAGCAACACCATCTCGTGAGCCGAATACGGTGGTATGAGACACTGTATTCGAGTTGTCGGCTTACACTGATCAGGTGATGAGCCCTTTGTAGTGACCTTCAGTATATTTTGAGACTGTGTTGAGGCGACGAGCCTTCCCGTAGCAACTAGAGTATAAACTAGGCCTACACTGATCAGGTGACGAGCCCTTTGTAGTGACCTAGAACCGCAACATTGTACGAGATTTATTAGGATTGACGACCCTAGAATGGATCATTATTTGGGAAATGATATAAGGGAGGTACCTTAGTTTCCTAATCCTGTTGTATGAAAAAGACTAATAAGAACTTGAAAATTACGCTCATGCACCGCATTGCATGTGCCATTTGGTGTTGGGTAGAGCATTAAGGAAGTGACTGACATGCCGCGACCGTGAGATGAAGATCGCAGAGGGAATGCAGGCGAGGGCATGCATCATTACTGCATACCATTCTTGCATTAATCAGAGTACTTAGGGATGTTTTATTGTATTGCTTTATCATTACTGCTTGACTGAATTGATAACATGTTAACCTTTACTTTATAGCTTCATTGAGTTGATCACTCACTCCCACGTTACGGGACGGTGATTTTAAACACCAACCAGACCTTGTTTTAGTTTCAGATGATGACAATGCTTACGAAGCAGAGCCGGACTTTTATGATGATGAGGAGGGTTTCTCTTATATGCAGCTATCAGGCGGGTCTATGTAAATCATGTTTTGATCGATGGGGTTATAGGGTTGCTGATTAGATGCCATTACACTTTATTTTACACTTTTGGAATACCCTTGTATATTCATTTTGTTCATTTTTGGAGTATACATTTATATATTTAACATGGTAACATGTTCACACTCTGGAGGCTTACAACAGTTTATGTATTTTATATATATCACAGTCTTCCGCTTGCGTAATTTAACTGTCTCTGGAGTATGATATGCTATTTTGGTATAATCTCATTCATGTTTAATGCACTAATATGGACAACATTCAATCATCATTATCTATATTGCATAAGTGATGCGTTGGAACTCGGGAGCTGAACTTCTGCTCGACCTCCGATTTTCAGTGCGTTACAAAGACGGTCATAACCGTATAGTTTTGCGGTAATCGGACTTTCGATGTGCGGTCCAGGTCCGATACGGAGTTTCAAGATGCTCCGAGAGTAACTAGGCTTAGAGATTGATCCTAGATTTTTAGGTAACGTAGCGTTAACAATTCTACTAGTTTTGGGTCTTACAGATCGTATAGAAAGTTGTTCAAGCTAATCTAGCGTTTAATTCAGTTTAACACTTAATTAATTTTCGTCTAATTTCTAAAGGATTTGATCCTTAGTGATTTCTGCCTGAGGTAGTACTTGGGTCTTTGTACGGATTTTTTCGAGATGTTACAAATACATAGATCTAGATGGGTCCCACCATATGTGGGCCCTCAAATCACAAAAATTAAATCATAAAACATCCACCGTTAGATCTCATCTTCCTTCTTCCGCCTATAGGTTTTGGATCTCCAAGGAAACAATTCTAATAGTTGAGATGGTCTTTGGATGGTGGAGATGGGAGGCAAGAAGGTGAGCCACACACAAAGCTCTTTCTCATAGAAGCTCTTGGTTGGACGGTTTGGACTCTCATGGGGTTTGCTCGAAAGTGAAGGAATGAGAGATAGAGAGAGGATGAGATGTAAAGAGAGAGAGGGATGGGTGATGGGTATGTACTTGACATGTAAGGGCGTGTAAGAGAGAGAGTTGACTTTGGGGTTGCTCTTGTACTTGACATGAGGTGATTGATATGCACTTGATTGATGATACATGTTGTAGAGATTCTCTTGGGATTGCAAATGTGCGGCGTTTTCTCGAACTGAACGCGGGCCCACATCTCCTGACCAGGGTATCGCCTTGGCGCGCAAGACTCGGCATTGGAACCGCGGCGACGGCTCGGTCGCTAGGGTATAAGTCTCGGGTTGAGTCGACTCAGGTTAACAGGACTCGGCTTAGGATCACGAGCAAACATCGGATAAAGGTCAACGGTTGCCGAAATTCGACCGGGAGGACCGCGGAAGCCTACAGAACGGTACGGGCTAGGATACCGGTCTCACAGTGTTATGGGCACCGCTGTTTAAATTATATATATATATATATATATGAAATGTCAGATTAATTTTTGTCTTTTTCTACGAACTATTTAAATGTTTGTATCGTGTTTGTTGTCCATCCATTTTTGGTAATTTTAGTCCCATTAAAAAGATGATCAAATAAGCTTCATAACAAGACTATAATCACTTTCATTAAGTCTCGTTTAACCTGACGAAAGTACGACCATTCAGTATATGAAATTGGTTGTCTGTAATTTGACTGACTGTCTGTTTTCTATGATCTTAGGTTAATTGAAAATATTCTATTGAAATCACTCCAATTGAATCCTGTTTAACTAGTCTAAAGTGCGGGTAGAGTTTTTATGACTTTGGTCTCTTGGCAATGCGTGGTTTTAGTAAATGGAACAGATCTTCCTCATCATAATTCGAATTGGAGGAAACTTAAGTTCTTTAGTAATATCATTTGACTACATTTCCAATGAACCATAAATCATCCTGATCAGTCAAAATTTGCTTTCAATAACATCATAACCACTTTGTATACAAGAACGACCATACTTTCCTAAATATTAAGAGATGTGACCTTTCACACCTCAACACAATATTAAAAGATTAAGCAGTACAGAGATGATCCTTGGATAGAGAGAGAGTTCATTTTATCATTTTTCGCACATCAGTTGTCAAGTACAGAGAGTTCCTATGGCTCTGGAATTCGAAGGTACAACCATGACCGAATTGTTACTAAATTTGGAGCTAGCCGATCGGGTCCATTTGTTGTCTCTAGGACGTGCCGAGTACACTCCATGTTTGACTCGTTTGGATTTTCATGATTTCTAAGTTAGTATAAGATAATCTATTGAAATCAAACTGAAGCTCAAAGAGTAACTTATTCACAATTTAGGTGGGGTGTCTATAGAAGGCTTAAGTGGACCACACCATAGGAAGCAGTGAGATTGAATTCCTAGGGTTGAAAACTTCGTAGGGCCCATTATGATTTTTAGTTGCCAACCAACTAGTTCATAAGGTCACATGGATAGTGTCAATAGGCCAGTTTAGGGCTGAGCCAAGCTCGCCAACAGGCTGAAATAGTCATATGCCCAAGCCCAGCCCAGGGTGCATATATAGGGCTGGCTTAAGCCCGACCATTCCAAAAGGGAGGGAGGGAGGATACCGGCAGGTGATGAAGCGGATGATGGCCCAATCAAGGAAACCATCGGGCCTCAAACTACAACAAGAGCAGCACTTGGTAGCGACCATTGTGAGGGTCTTTGTCACCAACAAAAAAGAGGAAAGAACCCACCCCAAACCCTGTTGCTATGTCCAAGTCATACATGCAATAGTTGTAGTTCTATTCCAAGCTTGATAATATTTTGACATGCCACACACCCAAATAAGCACCATCAACTTAAGGACATGTAAGAATAGAACAGAGAGAGGAAAAGCAAAGCAACAGAAAAAAAAATCTCTCTTGTACACTTTTCAGAACATGATTTTGTAGGAATTTCAGATGAGTTTGTTATATATGACAATCCCAATAACAAACAAAATAATAATAATAATAATAATAAAAATCCTATTTCATAAAAAATCAAATTTTTTGCAAGAATCAAATTAAGAAAATGGATATGTGCAAACATGCTTTTACCGTGACATGGAAAGCTTCAACCCTCCCTCTCTCTGCCAATTCTGTCATCTCTAAATATGAAGAATTGACGTGATGTCCTTCCAAATGCATGAAAAGAGCCTCCTCTACATCTGCTACCAAAACAAATTATCAACAAAAGGAGGTACAGAGGTAAAAAATTCGAAAGGAAAAAATTGTAAACTAAAAATTTGAAAATGTTAATGGGTCGGACAGGGCCAATGGGCTTTTGGCCATATAAGTCCAAGGCCGGCATGATTGAAGAAGGAACTCAACTTTTAGGCTCCAACCCTGCGCTCGGGCCTGAAACTGCAGCCCAAGCCCAGCTGCACATGCCAGATCTGAAAGTCCGTCGAGCTAGTCTGGCCCATTAAAACCCTACACATAGACTTGTATAAAGGTAAAACATAAATATCAGCTTGATCCAAAACTTATGTGTCCCTCAAATAAGTTTTCAACATTAATCTTTCAATCTCCATTGCTTCATGTGCTGTGGTCTGAGCCTTCGATCTGCTGACTTTTTGGGTTGATGGCCCAAAAATAATCTGTCAAAATGGACGGTATGGATAAAACGTACACATCACAGAAAGCTCCATAGAACCCCCGATAGTAGGGCTGAAAGTCGGGCGGGTTGGGTTGGGTTGGGTTGGTGCCCAACCCTAGCCCAACCCAAGGTTCTTGTACCCCAACCCTAACCGAACCCAACCCAACCTCGGGTTGGCAATTCTCAACCCAAGCCCAACCCAAGCGGTTCGGCCGGGTTGGCCGGGTTGGTCGGGTGTATATATGCTAATATTTTAATGATTGCATTAGTTTATCATATTTTAATACATGTCTTATTTTTTATATTTATAATTTTATTAATTATATATGTAGTTATTTATCGTAAAGAACTTCATTTATTCTAAACAAACAAGCTAAAATATAGGACAACTACTCATTTAAAAGTTGTGTTGTGTAGCACACAATCTACTTGGGAGAGAGAAATCCAACATTTCTTGTTAGCTTGAGTCATTGGAAATGATGTGGACCAATGAGACCTGACAACATCGGAATTTCCTATGTCTTTAACACATACTATCCACACTCAATTATAATTTATAGGTAACTTATATATTGATCGGGTTCAGGTTGGGTCAGGCAACCCAAGATCTCAACCCGAACCCGATCCAAGATTTATCGGGTTGGTGTTTGTATAGCCCAAGCCTGAGACTGGACTCGATACATCTTGCCCAAGCCCAACCCAATGTCGGGTCGGTCGGGTTCAACCCGCCCAACTTTCAGCCCTACCCGACAGGTCCTGGTGGGGGTACTAGCAATCTGAGCCCATCAATCCTAACTGTCTAATCAGTGTTGGGAAAATGGATAGTCCAGGTTGATTGTAGTTATTCATCGATTTTGATACTTGTGATTGCATATCCCACTTAATAGTTACTTTGAATGGACCATTCTATCCATCCAATTGATGTCCATGAAAATGGACAGTTTATGTAAGGCCCGTATCCTAGTCCGTATCGTTCATTAAACTTCCGCGATCATCCCCGTCAAATTTTGGCAACCCGCGACTTGTAACCGGTGTTTGCACGCGACCCTAAGTTGCATCCCGTATATCTGAGTCAACTTAACCCGAGATTTGTACCCAGCGACCGCGCCGTCGCCGCGGTTCTAACACCGCATCTTACGCACCGATGCGATACCCAGGCCAGGAGTTATGGGCCCGCGTTTATTTTGAGGAAAACGCCGCGCGTTGTAAATCCCAAGAGAATCTCTACCATCCATCACATCAATCAATCAAATGCAAGTCAAGTACACAACACATCCCCCTCTTGCACAAGCCATTCCCTAAAGCCAACTCTCTCTCTCTCTCTTTCTCCACCCATCCCTTCCTTACACCCATCACCCATCACCTCTCTTACAACACCCTTTCTCTTTCTCATTCTCTACCCATTTCTCCCAAGAACCCAAGGAGAGCAACCTTCCAAGCTAGGGAAGCTCCAAAATTTACCAAGTGTGCCCCACTCCTTACCCCTAAATCCTCATCTCCACCCTTCGATCTTCATCATCTTCCATTAAAGAAGAAGCTTAGGAGCTAAGGAAGCCAAGGGACCAAGAAGGAGTGCAATCGGTGGGTGATCTTAGGATTTCCACTGTTGATTTTATTTGAGGGCTCACTTGTGGTGGGACCTATTTTGATGTATGTGTTGTAAACCGAGAGGAGCTCATAGTGGCAGAGCTCCTCCCTAACACATGTCATCTCTCTCTCTCTCTCTCTCTCCCCCTGATTGTATGGCCCACCTATGAAGTATGTATTACATCCATGTCGTGCATATGTTGGGCCCACCATTGCTGGACTATCCAGCGACAGCAGGCCTGTCGCTGAACAAGACTAGATGAAGAGAAAACATAAATATCAGCTTGATGCTAACCTGGTGGGCCCCACATGTGTGGACCCACCCTGATGATGTGCTAGATCCACATCGTCCAAGCAAGGACGGTGGATCCCATGTAGCATGTAGCTGCTACAGCATTAACGTCAGCAAGTTCGGTGGATCTGATCATGAGGTATGTGTTATACCACACTGTTCATCCATTGGCAGTGTGGGACCCACTGTAACGTCCCGAAAAAATCCGTACAAAGACCCGAGTACCACCTCAGGCAGAAATCACTCAGGACCAAATCCTTTAGAAATTAGACGAAATTAACTAAGTGTTAAACTAGATTAGCTGTGAAATTCGCTTGAACCACTTTAAATGTGAATTGCAAGACTCAAAACTTGTAGAATCCTTAACGCTACATTACCCTATAATCCAGGATCAATCTCAAAACCCAGTTGCCAGCGGGAGCACGTTGAAACTTTGTATTGGACCTAGACCGCGCGTCGAAAGTCCGATTGCTGCGAAACCAAGCGGTTAGCTCCGCCTTACTGGGCTTGGCAACTATCTCGAAAATTAACTCCTAAAAGTATTGTCACGTCTCGAAAAAATCCGTACAAAAACCCGAGTACCACCTCAGACAGAAATCACTCATGACCAAATCCTTTTTTTTTTGGAAAGAAAATTTCTATTAAAAAAGGGGAATACAAAGGCTGTACTTCGGGTGATCCCAAGAGCCACGAAAAACAGACTCGGGACTCCTATCGTAAAAGGAAAAATACAAAAACCAACACCCTGAATGCGGCCAACCCGACACGAGAAGCACCCCAGCTAACAGACTAGAAGAGGAAGTTATCTAACACCGCTCTTCCGGATTGCCCTAAGCCCCGTTCTATCAAGGAAGAGGAGGCCCCTAACCATCTGAGGAAGGTCAGAAAGGGAGGAGAACAGGGACGTATTTTGCATTGAGCTACCCAAATTAGCCATACCATCTGCCGGCCCGTTTGCTTCTCTGTAAACATGGTTGAACGATACCTGCCCAATTGAAGAGAGATTCTGAATTCTGGTGATCCAGTACTTCCATCTCCAACCCGGTTGAGTAGAACCCGACAAAAAATTCACTACCAAGCGGGAGTCCGATTCGACGAGGATGTTCATCAACCCGTGTTGGAAACAGAAGAAGATGCCATCGTGGACAGCCCGCAATTCAGCCCTTGTGTTAGACGCAATTCCATAACCCGCACAAAAGGCTAAACGGAGTTCACCCTTGTCTCCTCTACACACCCCCCCTCCGCCGGCCCTGCCGGGATTTCCATGGGACGACCCATCTACGTTAAGCTTTACCCACCCCGGAGGGGGCTTTCTCCAATGCACCACTTGGGTATGCTGAGAGAGGCTCCGCTGAGGGCGAATACCCATAGCCAGCAAAGCCCTACTGCTTCCATCACCGCGAGAATGGGAATTCCACCTCCTGATTATCCAGCTCACCCAACCTGCTATGTGTGCAATGATTGTAACCGATCTCGACCTGGAGTTGTCGAACTTGGCTGCATTCCTCGCCATCCACAGCTCCCAAAGAATGAAACAAGGAATGATAGCATGGAGAGGGGCTGAAGGAGCCTGACCCGATCGAGAATCCCACCAGTGGGTGAAGCGCTCCAACACTGAATCACCATTGCGCAGAAGGATACCATAAATCCTGGCGAAGTGATTCCAAACTTCAGCCGCACAGGCGTTGTTCAGGAAAACATGATCAACGATTTCTCTTGATGGAGAGTGAATTGGATCCTCTAAGCAACAACTGCATCTGGACGCTAAATGAATCCCACGAGATTGCACAGCCTGTCAACTAGCACTGCACCCCTGATGATTCGCCAGACAAGCAGTGAAATCTTAGGAGGAGTTTTGATGGACCAAATCTTACCACCCCAACTGGTCGGAGGGCTGTGGATCCGAGAGATATCCGATGCGGAGGAAACCGAGAATTCACCATTTTTTGAGTGAGGCCAAAATGGCGTATCCTGTTCAGACGTGAGACACTGACCCCCGTGGAAATGGAATTAATATCTTGCTGAGAAATGAGCGTGAAGACCACTGACGGGGCCAGCGGGCCCATGCTCCCCAGGAAATCACGCACTCTGAGATTTCTCAGAGAAGGCGGCACCCCAGCGGGTACTCTGTCCATCAGGGGGCTGAGATCCGACTAATTCGATGACCACAGATTGAGACGACCATCACCAATATGCCATTGGGTTCTAGCAGCAATCGACGGGAGCAGGAGGCAAATTCGCTTCCACGACGGAGACGTTGAAGCCGGAGGCAAAACTGATCCCATACTCTGGATATCTCTGTAGTATCTGGCCTTCATATACGAACCCCACAGCCCCTTCTCAGCCTTGTGTAGGACAATCCAAGCCAATTTCAAACGAAAAGCGGTCATGACATCTTTAAGCCGCCTTATTCCCAGCCCTCCTTCGATCTTGGGAAGGCAAATATCTTTCCAACTGCGCCAATGAAACTTCTTCCTACCCTCCGCCCAGCCCAGATGAAATCGGCAAAAAGGCTTTCCAGCTTCTGAAAAACAGTCGCAGGGACATGCGTGGTAGCCATTGTATGAACCGGGATGCTGGTAAGAACGTGAGGGACCAGAGTGGCTCTGCCTGCCATAGATAGGAACCTTGCTTTCCATCCTCTGATACGACTTTTCACCTTGTCAATAATACCTTGAAAGGCATCCCTTTTTCTTCGCCCCACCGAAATAGGGACCCCAAGGTAATAGAAACCTTCCACTGATCCCATCATCCCCAACTCCCTACGGATGCTAGTGATCCTAGTTGGAGCCATATTTTCTGAGTGAAGGAAAATGCTTTTCTGGACGTTAACTTTTTGCCCCGATACCTTCTGGAAACGAGCAAGAAATTGCTTGACTGCTTTGATGGAACGAAGGTCCCCATTCAAGAAAAGGAGCGTATCATCAGCAAAAAGAAGGTGGGACACAACGACATTTCCCCGGCGCCCACTGAAAGGTTTACAGGAACCCCCGACTGCCATCTGCTTGAAGCCACGACTGAGAACCTCAGACACAATAATGAAAAGAAAAGGGAAAATCGGGTCCCCTTGGCGGAGACCCCGAGTGGACTTGAAGAAGCCTCCTGCCTCACCATTAACCAACACCGAGAACCAACAATTACTCCAGCATCGCTCCACCATATTGATCCAAGGAGCCGAAAAACCAAAGCGCTGAAGCACGCGCTTGAGGAAGAGCCACTCCACTCTATCGTATGCTTTCTCCATATCCAACTTCACAACAATATTACCTCCGCTCACTTTTCTGTTTAAATCACAGAGAAGCTCTTGAGACAGAACAATATTCTCTGCGATGGACCTACCTTGGACAAAAGCCGCTTGCTCAAGGGATATCATCGAGGGAAGCAGCTTGCTTAGCCGGGTGGCGACGATCTTGGCGAAGATCTTATAAATAACGTTGCATAAGCTAATAGGCCTGAAGTCCGCGAAAGCTTTTGGAGCTTCTTTTTTTGGTAAAAGAGTAATTAGGGAAGATGTGAAGGCCCTTGGAAGCGGAACACCCTGAAAGAAAGCTATAGCCACCTTGTGAATATCCTGAGAAATAATCTCCAAACAACTAGGGAAGAAAGCTCCCGTGAAACCGTCCGGCCCTGCCGCACTATCCCGAGGAATGGACATGACAGCTTGGTGAACCTTAGTGATAGTCAGGGGAGAAGCAAAAATTCATTATCCTCGTCAGAAACAATTGAAGGGATCGAATCAAGGAGGTCCTCCCCCTGAGCGATAGCCCCTGCTGAGAAAAGAGAGTGGAAATAACGAACAACGACATTTTTAATAGCCTCCTGGGTAGTAACAGTTTGCCCCGAATCGAGACGAATGGTAGAGATTACTGCTTTTCTGGATCTTGCAGTAGCTGACGCATGGAAAAAACTGGTGTTTCTATCTCCAACTTGAAGCCAGTTGTTCCTAGCCTTTTGCTTCCAGAAAGACTCTTCCATAAGCTCCAAGCGAGAAAGCAAAGATCTGGCCTCGATAATCTCCTGTTGAATAGCCCCTGCGGTAGACTCCACAGAGACATTCTGAAGTCTCTCCTCTAAAATATCCAGGGACAGGCGCAGCCTGCTTGACTGCTGTGAAAATGTTGCCGAAAACTTCTCTGTTCCAATGTTTCAGACGAATTTTAACGGCTTTCATTTTAGCGATAATGTTGAGCATGGGGTGAGGATCATTGGTAGACATCCACGCCGATTTCACCGTAGGCAAGAATCCCTCATGTTGGAACCACATATTTTGGATTCTAAATTGTTTCGGCCCTGCAGAGTTATGTGAAGGAAAGATTAATAATAAGGTGGCATGGTCAGAATTTTGGCTTGGGAGATGATGTACCTGGAAGGAGGAAAAGACATTGCTCCACATAAAGTTTGTTAGCACGTGATCAAGCCCGACCCACACCCTGGCCGAACCTGATTGGTTGTTGGACTAAGTGAATTTGTTACCGTGATAGCCTGCATCCTGAAGACCCGCCGCATTGATGGCCTTAACAAAATCCCTAGAACTGGCACTATCAAATCTCCCTCTGCTTCTCCTTTCTGCAGCTTCACTAATGACATTGAAGTCTCCACACATAGCCCAGGGACCCTGAACAGACGAGGCAAGGGAAACCATATCCTCCCACAGGGCCTGCCTCTGATACCTCGAGCAGCTAGCGTAAACCACCGAAACAGAAAGGGGAATTCTGTTTTGCTGACTGACAGATGAGAAGGAAAGCAATTGGGCAGATTTAGAGATAACATTAACAACTTCGGGACTCTTATTGAAGATCTAAATCTTTCCACAGCAATCTTCATTGGCCGGAGGCCCACAGACACACGCTTGGACTCCCTAACCATCGGTTCCAAAATTGCGACTATCCATGGGTTGTGCTCTTGATAATTCGTATTAGTGATCTGATAGTGGGACCGTTGCCCACTCCACGAGCGTTCCAAACCAAGATTTTATCCATCATTTGAAAACTGAGAAGCTACGGACCTTCCTTGAAGATGTCTAAGCCGCGAGAGCCACTCATCCCTGGATACTGCCGATAGGGGATTTCTGCTAGAGATCCTGGATCCTTTCTTTCTCGGTTAGATGAGACGATTTACTGCCACTGTCTTTCTAGGGGAGACTAGAGCACATGGTTCAGCTTGGTCCACTCCCTTAGGCTTACGAAAATCTGGATCAGGTACAAGTTGCAGACCATCAGTGTTGGGACAATGGGTAGTGGGGGAGTCTGCCCCTTCTTCATCAGAGAAAAAGGGGGAAAGATCCACCACCAGATTTCCCCCTCGTTTAGAGGGATTGTACAAATTTCGCGGTGTGTGTGGAGAGTGGTTTCCAGTAGAATTGGAAGGGGAATATGGGGAAAAGTCTGGACCAGTTTGGAGATCTCCAAAATTAGAGATGAGGCAGTCCCCTACTGATCTGGACCTTATTCGCCCTTTACCAAATCTGGTTGCTGGTGGGTGGGACCCGACACGTGAGTCCTCCTTTCTGTGCTGCTGATCTGTAATCCTATTGACTGGTTCCAACTCCTGTGACATCACCATAGGATGGCTTCCACTTGAGGGAAGGTTGAGCTTCAAAATGTTTCGGTCAATGATGGTTGGAGGAGACCTTTCGGTGAGGACTAAGGGGTTTCCAGGCTGCTCAGCTAAATCAGGGATTGTATCTGGTGATATTGGCCTGACTTCACATAAAGTATGTAGTGGATCTTGAAACCCAGATGCGGCTATCTGGGGTTTCGTCGCACTCGCACAATTAGTGAGTGCTTGGATGACTCTATTCCTGGTATGTTGGGGTGAGACGTCCCTATTGTCATCATACGTTAGCAGAAGGATAGGTTGCTGGGCACCCTCGGTCCCTGAGGCATATCTTCGAACATCTCGGTGGCAGCTAATTGGAGCAGTTCCTTTGATCGGTTGATTCTCTGTGATAGCAGTAACTTGTTCCTCTCCTCTTCGACCAAACCGCTCCTCAACCCATTGCTTCGTACTAGTTGATGGAACCTGAGATGTATTCCTAGGAGGTAGTGCAACATGGCTGGATTCCTGATGTTGTTCAATCACTGCTTGCACAGGGTAAAGCTGTCCTTCCACCTCCAGGAATAGAACCCGCCGAGTTCCACCCCTGGGTGGAGTAGGACTTTCATACGGGCGAAACCTTGAAATAACTCGCATCTGGCAATGCAATCGATCTCCAGCACCTTTCCAAAATAATTCCCTAGGTCTAAAAGGGCCGATTCAAACCATCCATGTGTTGGAATGCCAAAAAGCCTGATCCAAGTACCCCTATCAATCCCCTCTGGAGACCAAGGGGCGATGGATATGATCCCCATTTTCTGGTGGAGATCGATTTCCCCCAGGAAAAGATCGAGTTCATGTATGGACTTGAGTTTAATGAGAACCCTCGTAGCTGATAGACGGATTACATCCACATTGGATGAGGCAAAGGCAGAGTCCCGAATACTCTGCATCATGCTGAGGACAGAGTATTTGGACCTGTTTTTGTAATCGCACCGAGTTGGAGTTCCCGTTTCTTGACCGCTACAGCTCCTGGATCTGCAACTGAGATGCATCTGTCTACACAAACACTCCTCCTGATAGTGGGCCGTACATTTCCAGATGTCACCTGAGCATAAGAAGCAGACGTAGAAGGGGGCCGAAGAGAAGGACCTGCATTGGCATCGGATTTAGGTCTAGGAGGCAGTGAGGTCTTGAGATTAGCTCTGTTTACCGTAACTCTTCTGCCATCAATTCGACGGCCATTTAAAACATCCATTGCATTCTTGGCTTCCTGCTCATACATGAATCGCATGAAAGCAAAACCCTTGGGGTGATTCGAAAACGGCCGCCGTGGAATAAAGACGTCATGAAGTCTCCCAAACTTCCTAAAAATCTCTCGGAGATCTAGTTCCGAGCAGTCATAAGGCAAGTTTCCAATGAACACACTGAAACCCAGTGAGGACGGGGTACTTACCTTCCTCCTAGATCTCCCACAGATGAGATCCCTGCTGCCGCGGCTGGACGATCTTGACCGTCGACGGGGTCCGTTGAGGCGGGACATAGCCAGATTAGCAGAGGAAAAAAAATTTTTTTGCAGAGAGCTGTGATGACCAAATCCTTTGGAAATTAGGTGAAATTAACTAAGTGCTAAACTAGATTAGCTGGAAAATTCGCCTGAACCACTTTAAATACGAACTGCAAGACCCAAAACTTGCAGAACTGTTAACGTTACATTAAATACGAACCGCAAGACCACTTTAAATCAAGTCCTAACAGTATCCAGAAATGCACAACTTGAGCCCGGAGCAAAGTGTGTGAGAAACGCGAATATCTTTAGGATATGAAATGAAACTTAAGTAAATTGAGTCAGTTTTCATGTGGGCCAAATCTAAGGTTTCAGACCGTTAGAATCTGACCCAATTACACCCTCGGGTCAAGGAAAATTTCATACACAAGTTAGTGTCCTTGTGGCCCTGATCAAGTATCGGTGATTGTTGAACTGAAACTGGTCCGCCACGGTTGATCTGTAAATCTGATCGGACCGAAAACCTAACTCGACCTAGATCCAATGCCAGGGAGCTTAAGTCCGACCGCACGCAGAAAAGGGGCCTCCAGAAGTGCTCCGTTGGATCGAAACAACCCGTATTTGGCTATAACCTAAGTATACAATGACCATGGGGCCATTCCCATCAGTTCTGGGCCTATATAAGGACCTAAAACCCTCACTCTCTCATGTCATACGAAATTGCAACCCTAGGAGAGAGAAGAGAGAAAAGAGAGAAGGAAAGAGAGAAAGTGAGAGAGAGAGTTGGACTTGGTTCCTAGGATTCAATCCCGACGCTCCACGTGCTTAACCACTATTCTTGTATCACTATATGGGCGATTCTGACGCCGTTCTTGGGTAAGAATTCCTACCCTAATTTGTTTCAGGGTTTCAAATAGTGTAGGGGATAGAATAACTAACCCATTTCGTGATATAGGTTGTCGTTGTGCCGTAGACAAAGACTCGGTATACAAACTGAGTCCATTACTCGTTTACCGACGAAAGGTGCGGACTATAAACATTTAGGTTATGGTTTTCAAGGCTTTCAATGCCGGTTAATGATTTATAACTGATGTGGGTGCCATTTCACATGCTAAATGCGATGCCTGTTTCACTTTATAGATATATATGAACTATGTTGAATATAGTGTATTCCATGTGTTTGTTGATATGACTGAATGAGTACGGAATTTGGATTCGTGCTTGCCATGATTATTCGTCGTGAATATATGGCCATTATGCGTGTGACAACTCCTTGGTGAAAGGATTTGTCCTAATTCCTATTATCGCCAACATACGTTACGTATGTTGTAGTGTGTAGTCTAAGTGTTTATAAAAATGTTTGAATGGATATGGAATTTGGATTTGTGCTTTCCATGATTATTAACTATGAATATATGCTCGTTGTGTATATGGCAACTTCTTTGTAAAAGGGCGTGTCAGGATATGTGTTATAACTGGCCTAATACATGTATGTTGGAATGTGTAGTCTAAGTGTTTGATAAATTGCCTCAATGAGGATATACCTGCTGAAATGCATGTAATGAGGGTGTTGAGATAGGATTCTCAACCCCCTTAGCTATGGTTGTAGTTTCCTTTATGTAACCTATATTACTACTACGTGCTGTATGGTCGAAATGCCTATGTATGCTAACATGTACACTGTGTTTATTGAAATGCTCAAGTGAGACTTATATTTATGTTGGTTGCTACATATTTTTTTGACCAGCACATATGTATTCCTATCATATTTGAAGTGAGTTTGGGGCTACGGTGTAGTCCAGACAATCGGTAACTGGTTCCGACTGAGTGACTGACTTAGTTTCAGCCACAACAGATACGTTCGACGAATCCGAGTCGTACGTCGTTTGACGACAGTGGTTAGGCAACGCGGAATGCTTATGCACTCCATGTTGATCAAATCAACGTGCGCTCGTACTAGTCGAGCTTGTCTAGCAACCCGATTGGCCCGATGTATGTTCACCATGTATGGACGCTACTGCTTGAATCTAAGGTACTAAACTCACCAGTGGAAAGCTCGTTTAACCTTGGTACCTCAATCCGCTAAGACTCATGAGCCGGGCATGGTGGTATGGGACATCGTGGTCGAGCTGTCGGCCTATGCTAGGGTGACGAGCCTCCCCATAGTGACCAGTGAGCAACACCGCCTCGTGAGCTGAATACAGTGGTATGAGACACTGTATTCGAGCTGTCGGCCTACACTGATCAGGTGACGAGCCCTTTGTAGTGACCTCGAGCATACTCTGAGTCTACGTTGAGGCGACGAGTCTTTCGTAGCAGCTAGAGTATAAACTAGGCCTACACTGATCAGGTGACGAGCCCTTTGTAGTGACCTAGAACCGTAATATCGTATGAGATTTGCTAGGACTGACAACCTTATAATAGATAATTGTTTGGGCATTGATATAAGGGAGTATCTTAGCTTCTCAATCCTACTGTATGAATAAACCTAAGTAAGAACCTGGCTAATCACGAGCATGCTTAGCATTACATGTGCCTTTGGTGTAGCAGGTCAAGCACTGAGGAAGAGTTGCATGCCGCGATCGTGAGATGAAGTCGCTGAGGGAGTGTAGGCGAGGGCATGTATCATTATTTCATATCATCCTTGCATTAACAAGAGTACTTAGGACCTGATTGTTGTATTGCGTTATCATTACTGCGTGACCGAATTGATAGCATGTTAACATTTGCTTTATAGCTCCACTGAGTTGATCACTCACTCCCACGTTCTGGGACGGTGTTGTACACACCAACCAGACTCTGTCTTAGCTGCAGGTGGTGGTGATGCCTACGAGGCGGAGCCAGACTTCGAGGATGATGAGGAGGCATTCGCCTACATGCAGTTCTCGGGTGGGTTCATGTGAGCCGTGGCTTGATCGACGGGGCTTGCAGGGTTGCTGATTAGATGACATTACACATTTTATATATTTTAAAACTTTACATGTAAATTATTGACCTGGTAACATGATCATACTCAGGAGACCTACGATTACTTGTACGTTTTATATATCTATCACAGTCTTCCGCTCGCTTAACTTAATCGTCTCTGGAGTATGATATGCTGTTTTGGTTTAATCTCATTCATGTTTAATGTGCTAATACAGACAACATTTAATCATCATTATCTATGTTGCATAAGTGATGCGTTGGAACTCGGGAGTTGAGCTCCTGCTCGACCCCCGATTTTCAGGGCGTTACAAGTATCCATAAACGCACAACTTGAGCCCAGAGCGAAGTGTGTGATAAATGCGAATATCTTTAGAAATTGAACTCAAATTTAAGTGATTTGGGCCATTCGCTTGTGGGCCAAATCTAAGGATTCAGACCATCAGAATCCGACCCAAATACACCCTTGGATCAGGAAAATTTCCCTAGCACAGGTTAGTGTACTCGTGGCCCTGATCGGTGTCAACGACCGTTGAACTGAAACTGGTCTGCCACGATCGATCTACAGATCCGATCGAACCGAAAACTTAACTCGACCTAGATCCAATGTCAGGGAGCTTAAGTCTAACCACACGTAGAAAATGGGCCTCTAGAAGTGCTCCGTTGAGCTAAAACAGATGAGTTTTGGCTATAACCTAAGTATATCATGGCCCTGGGGCCATTAAGCTCACGTTTGAGCCTATATAAGGGTCTTAAACCCTCTCTCTCCCTTCACATACGAATTTGCAAACCCTAGAGAGAAGAGAGAGAAAAGAGAAGGAAAGAGAGAGAAAGAGAGAGTGTGTAGGAATGTTCTCGGGACTCAATCTCGCCGTTTCACGTGCTTATCCACCATTCCTGTATCGCTATTCGGGCGATTCCGATCCCATTCTTAGGTAAAAAAACCTAACCCTAATCTGTTTTAGGGTTTCAGATAGTGTAAGTGATGAAATAACTAACCTAATTCATGTTATAGGTTGTCATTCTACTGTTGACAAAGATTTAGTGTCTAAACTGAATTCGTTACACGTTTACCGGCGTAAGGTGCAGACTATAAATGTTTAGGTTATGATTTTCAAGACTTTCAATGCCGGTTAATGATTTATAACTGACGTGGGTGCCATTTCACATGCTAAATGTGATGCCTGATTCGTTTTACGGATATATATGAACTATGTTGAATATAGTGTATTCCATGTGTTTGTTGAATTAATTGAATGTGTGTAGAATTTAGATTCGTGTTTGACATGATTATCCATCGTGGATATAGGATCGTTGTATATGCGACAACTCCTTGGCGAAAGGATTTGCCCTAATACATGTTATGGCTAATATACGTCATGTATGTTGTAGTCTGTAGCCTAAGTATTTGTAGAAATGTTTGAATGAGTATGAATTTTGTATTCGTGCTTGCCATGTTTATCCGTCGTGGATACATGGTGGTTGCGTGCGTGACAACTCCTTGGTGAAAGGAGTTGCCCTAATACATGTTGTGGTCGACATACGTCATGTATGTCGTAGTGTGTAGTTTAAGTGTTTGTAAAAATGTCTGTATGAGTAAGTATTTGGTAAATTATACTTGATATGGGTGTTGAGATAAGATTCTCAACTATCTTAACCGTGTGTATAAATCCTTCCATGCAACTTACATTATATTGTCCGTTTTACGTATGAAATGCATGTGTGAAATCATATTTATGTTATGTTTTATGAAATGCTCAAATGGTTGATATTACTTGAAGGATTAGTTTACTGTTGAGGTGCCTATTCATATATGATTCCTTGTTATGTTTAAGTGCAGTTGGGACTATGATATAGTCCAGGCAATCGGTAACAGATTTTAATCGGGTGGCTGAGGTTGTCTTGCCACACGGGACTTGTTCGATGAATCTGATCCGTACTTTGGTTGTCGGCAGTGGTTAGGCCACACGGAGTGCTTACGCACTTCGTGTCGATTAACTCAAGGTGCGCTCGTACCAGTCGAGCTCGTCAAGTAACCCGATTGACTCGATGTATATTCACCAGATATGGACGCTACTGTCTGAACCTAAGGTACCAAACTCACCAGTGAAAACCCCATTAACCTTGGTACCTCGATCCGCTAAGACTCATGAGCCAGACATGGTGGTATGGGACACCGTGGTCGAGCTGTCGGCTTACGCCGGGGTGACGAGCCCACTCGTAGTGACCAGTGAGCAACCTAAACTCGTGAGCCGAAACGGTGGTATGGGACGATGTATTCGAGCTATCGGCCTACGACTAGGTGACGAGCCATTCGTAGTGACCTCGAGCATACTCTGAGCCTGTGTTGAGGCGACGAGCCTTTCCATAGCAACTAGAGTATAAGCTAGGCCTGCGTCGAGGTGACGAGCCCTTTGTAGTGACCTAGAACCGCAACATCGTATGGGATTTACTAGGACTGACGACCCTAGAATGGATCATTGTTTGGGAAATGATATAAGGGAGGTACCTTAGTTTCCCAATCCTGCTGTATGAAAAGGACTAATAAGAACTTGGTAATCACGCTCATGTACCGCATTGCATGTGTCTTTGGCGTTGGAGTTGAGTACTGAGGAAGTGATTACATGCCGCGACTGTGAGATGAAGTTTGCAGAGGAAGTTCGCCTGCATCATTAATACATACCATTCATTTGCATTAATCAGAGTACTTAGGGATGCTTGATTGTATTGCTTTATCATTACTGCTTGACTGAATTGATAACATGTTAACCTTTACTTTATAGCTCTACTGAGTTGATCACTCACTCCCATGTTCTGGGACTGTGTTTTAAACACCAATCAGCCCTGTTGTAGTTTCAGATGATGACGCAGTCTGCGAGGCGGAGTCAGACTTTGAGGATGATGAGGAGGCATTCTCATATATGCAGTATTCAGGTGGGTTTATATAGACCGTTTTGATCGGCGGGGTTTCAGGGCTTATACTTTGTAGTGGACTACCACATTTTGACATTTTGTATTTTGAAACAATACTTGTAACTATTTGACCTGGCAACGCGTACATACTTTGGGACCTACAATGGTTTTTACGTTCCATGTATTTCTCTCAGTCTTCCGCTTGCGTAATTCGACTGTCCCTGGAGTATGTTTTGCAGTTTTAGCTTAATCTCATTCATGTTTTATGCACTAATACGGACAACATTTAAATCATCATTATCTATGTTGCATAAGTGATGTGTTGGAACTCGGGAGTTGGGCTCCTGCTCGATCCCCGATTTTCAGGGCATTACACCCACCCCACATGTGCTGCACATGTGGGGGTAGGGCCCACCTTAATGTATGTAATCTATATCCACACCGTCCATGGTTGGGACGGTGGGACTTCACCGTGTTGTATCTATTATCCAGCCGTCCGTCCAATGCACGGACATGGGGCCCACCTTGGTGGATGCCTTGCATCCACACGTGTGGGGCCCTACCTTAATATATGTATTCTTTATACACACCATCCATCTGGATGGTACTGTGAGAGGCCGACCATGATGTATAGGTCTGATCTGCACTGTCCAGAGTGCTGGACGGTGGGACCCACCCCATGTATGTGTTGTATATCTAGTCCGTCCATCCCTGGATGGTACTATTTGGGGCCCACCTTTGATGAATGTATTGTACATCCACCCCGTGCATCCTGAGGCTCATATGATGTATATCCACACCGTTCACATGGGACGTGGGCCCCACGTGATGTACGTGTTTAATCCTAGGTGTTCATCTGGTGGGGCCCATTTGGAATGTGCAGGGCCCACCTCAATATAATGTATTTGAGGCCCGATGTGTTGTATTTGAGGCCCATTTGGTGAGGCCCGATGTGATGTATGAGGCCCATATGATGAGGCCCGATGTGTTGTATTTGAGGCCCATTTGGTGAGGCCCGATGTGATGTATGAGGCCCATATGATGAGGCCTGATGTGTTGTATTTGAGGCCCATTTCGTAAGGCCCGATGTGATGTATGAGGCCGATATGATGAGGCCCAATGTGTTGTATTTGAGGCCTATTTGGTGAGGCCCAATGTGATGTATGTGACCCATGTGTGAGGCCCGATGTGATGTATATGAGGCCCATATAATGAGGCCCAATGTGATGTATATAAGGCCCATATGCTGAGACCCAATGTGATATATATGAGGCCCATATGGCGAGGCCCGATGTGATGTATATGTGGCCCTTGAGTGAGGCCTATTGTGATGTATATTAGGCTCTTGTGTGAGGCATGGGCCCACTATATGTTTGGCTCTATGTGGGCCACTCCTTGGGAGCAATTTTGGTTAAATATCCACATTGATGGGCAATGATGGTTAAATATCCTCATTGTGACCTTCCCTTAGGCCTTGTTAGACCCATTCTCATCATTCTCTAAGTGAGTTGACCCTAATCATTAAGCCTCATTTGCATGATCCATCTATTTTTATTGGTCTATCCCAAGATGTTGGGCCCCCATTGGTTGTTAGTAGGATTTTTTTTTTTAAAAAAAAAAAAAAATCTTGGAGTCCACCTAGGACTTATTTGGGCCCCCTAGGACATCTAATGGGCTATATAATAGTATGGAGAAGGAACCCTTTCCGGATCCTTAAGAATATAGGTAGGCCACCTAAGCTCAACCTTGATATGAGGAGAGTTCATCATCGTCGTAGACGGAGGGATCCGTGCTATCGGATTTGGTATATCTACAGTTGAGGGCTGATCTTTATGTTTAGATCGGCTATCCATTTATAGACACCGCTTTGTATATAGGCCAGTTATCGATACCGATTATGAGTATGTGATAACATAATATCATGATACATGCCCATACGCATCATCTGCATGCTTGATATGAAATGTGGTTGACCATTACATATGTCATTGGGCAGGTTGTTTATGAGACTCCCTGATAGGCGGAGTTGTCCCACATGAGCGCATGGTATACGCAGGATTGATGCATGATTGGACTGTGTGACTCATGCATTTTGCATTGTGTGATTATGATTACTGTACACCCTAGCGACATCAGGGCTATATCCTTCATAAATATAGCGTGGGATGTCCACTAGATGCCCTAGGGTGGCAGAATTGGATACCGAAATCCTTGTTAAACACGGGGACATGAAGGATGTCCCAGGGTAAAAGTCCCCAAACCCTTATGGTACCATGGAGGATGCTCCAATGCCTAGACCGAGTGGATGTATAAGCGTATGAGGGCCGAATACCAAGAAGCTGCGCCTCCCACCATGTCATGGTCGGTTGGAAGGGGGTAATTGCTAGGCTGAGTCTAACCAGCTCGTAAATAAGTCTGCTATCGACGTGCCAGATAGGTATTGACAAGCTATTGGCCAGGCGGATAGTGAAGTTTCTTACGCTCACTTGGACTGCGCACCTGGGGAAGAGGCAGTGCCATTTGGAGTGTACTAGACCCCGATGATTTTTCAGAGAGATGAACTGTATTGATATGTGGATTCCAGCTAAGGATTGGTGTGCTTGCATTGCATCTTGCATATGACATTTGGCCACGTGAGCCTTGCATTGCATAGCCTTGATATGACCGCTAGCATTCACGCATCTTGCATCGCATGACCTTGGTACGACTGATAGCATTCATGAACTTACTAGTATGTTTCCGCATTAATCTGATATTGCATTCTTGCATTGCTACCTTGGGTACACACTTTTACCACCCTCCAAGCTTTCTATAAGCTTATGTACGATCGTTGCGTGAAGGTGACGTTAGGACGCCGCGATAGCATTGAGATTGGAGCATGCAGCGGACTTTTATGCAGTATACTTAAAAGTTTTTGATCATAGTAAAAATGTGATGGAGTTGTTGGTTGTGGGTTATGCTTATTACGAATTAAATTGACGTTGAAAATTTTCCTTATAGGATCCCAGGATCGAAACCTGGTATATGGGTGTCAGGAGTTGAGAATGGGGTACCATAGAGGCTGTCGGAGCCGAATTTATCAATCGAGAATTTTGTGAGCCTGATTTTCGAGTTCGGGGCGTGACAATTTAGTTTGATTGGAAGGGGCTAATGGTCAGCTTGGGATGTACACCACGTGGGCACTCTTGTAATTTCATGTCCCTGATCACTTGGGTCCGACGATCCCAACCGTCCCATCAACCACAAAGATGAACTGTCCAAATTAATTGTGGGAGAGTTGGTGTAATCGCATCAATCATGTGACTTTTTATTGCATATGCCTCTCAGGAGACGCTTTGTTCTAATAATCTTAACCAAAAGGGCTAATGGTCGTAAAAGTGGACCGTCCATATTGTTGACCATAAGAGGAGCAACACCCGTTTTACACGTTCCCAAGCTCTGTGGGCCGAGCAACTTTTCTGTGTTACATCCACTCCATCCATCAGGTGTGCTCTTTAATGCAAGGCCGTGAGGCCAAAGATCAATCAGATAGACAACTCAGGTGGGCCACATCACATGAATCAACAGAGACCGAATGCCAATGATATGTTTATGTGTGGGGCCATAATGGCATTTACCTTTCATCAAACCCATTCATCAGGTGTGGCTCACAGGGATGTGAATATAAAAATATTAGCCTGATCCAAAACTCTCGCATGCCTTTAGCACAAATTTACATTGTTACCATTGGTTTTGCCCATATAAGTTCTGTATTGGGCTGACATTTTGGATGAAGGGTGAAATCAAGGTTATCGCCTAATGGGCGGAGTGGATTCTACATCTACAATACGATGGGCCCCACCCAGTTTGAGAGCTTTACCCGCTGCCTTAAACATAGATGATTTCGATCAGGAAGGAAAAGAGGAAGACCGTCGTGTCTTGAGTTGGTAAGTTGGCAATAGCATCATCACTACCATGGCTCATCCTTCTCACATATCTAGACCATCTCTTAAACTAAAAAAATAAATCTCAACTATTCATTCCGTAGATTTTAAGTAGATTATTAGAAGTCAAATAGTGAATCATCTCAGCCCCAAAAGTACAATAAACAGTTACTATCGCATTCTTGGTGTGATTTTTAAGTCATGCTCTAATCTAGTTAGGTTAACTATTTGAACGGTCAAGATCAATGTACAACCATATCATGTGTATGGCTCATAAGTTGCTGTCACTTCTAAAATGGGGCAAATTATCATAGAATTTTCTCTAAAAACACAAGTAGGCAGTTCCAGAAACGCCAAAATAAGTAAAATAACCATCACACACCTGTGTACTTTTTTTATTATCAAGAATTAAAAAATTAGAAAATGTAGGCACACGTGATATTTTTGTGATATCGCAACCAAAATGTTAATAGGAACAAAAAATAAATAAATAAAAAATCAATCTAAACATAAGATGAGTCACATTATAAAAATAATACACTGCTTAAAAGCATCAAAATGTACGTGCAGCCCTTCTGCAGATTCAATCAAAATATTTTTTGGTCCTCGTAGTTATTATACTTGTGTGCATATGTCTGATAGGCTATATCTCATACACATATCATGTGGGCACCCGCACGTCCCACCACCACATGAGCATGCCTGGCACATTTGATAAGGGATCCAAACCATCCGTCATGGAGGTCCCACTTTGTTGATGTTTTGGCTCGAGAATCATTTGGACACATTAATCAGATCGGTGATACTTGGCCATCCTTAGATGATGGTGACTCATCCACCTTACGTATGGTATACATGGATAAAAATCTGGACGTCCAAATCTTGAGGCCTATCATGGATGGAGTATACACCAAAAACTGATTGAATGATCATAGCCATCAATTAGACTGTCAAATAATGGACGCCTACAAACAAAGTTGTTAATCGTCCGGACGATCGTTACTCTTGGGCCATGGAAACATACTTCAATTACACATAGAGGCCAAGCATGATTTTACGACTCCGACCGAGTCCGTTACGACTTGTCTGAGTTGACTCGGATTGAGTCCGATATGACTCATCTGACTCAACTCGGACTTGGTAACACCTGATCCGTTCGATACCAATGAATAGATTCTACAACACCTGATTGGGCAACACAACCAATGAATAGATTCTTCAACACCTGATTGGGCTACACAACCAATGAATAGATTCTACAATGCTTGATTGGGTAACACCTGATCCAGTTTCAATACAAATCAGTAAATACGACTAACATCCGATCCAGTCCGATAAGAATAATTGAGGAC
This sequence comes from Magnolia officinalis, assembly GCA_021015155.1. NCBI lineage: Eukaryota > Viridiplantae > Streptophyta > Magnoliopsida > Magnoliales > Magnoliaceae > Magnolia > Magnolia officinalis. The sequence goes on along the minus strand of JAJHSJ010000002.1, from coordinate 86,599,322 downwards.
AACATCGTAAATGAGGAAATAAGAAATATTTGTATGATATTTCTCCAATTAATAGACATTTTCATGTGTAAACAATGGATGCAATAAGTGGATTTTGGGAATTCGCAACGGATCTAAATACAGGAGTAGGCACATTTGAATGGTTGAGAAGGTTACAATATTCTCCTTGACTTGAGATAAGAATACATAATGAAAAATGCAGCTACACCACCAATGATTATCCCAGCAGTTGTCAGCCAAAAGGCCCACTGCACCAATCAGAATAGATTGTATTAGCAGTAAATGGTGATAGTTCACATGACTGGAAAAGTTTTACAGGTTGAGCTTGTACCACATGCTCTTCAAGATAGGACTTCAAATTCATGCCAAATATACCTGAAACCACGATCATGCCAATTTGGTACAACCATTTGTAAGTGCTCGATCAACTGAGAACATATTGGGAAGATTTGCAAAGTAATGCTTTTTGAAAAAGAAAATTCAAATAAAAATGTAACAATGGAAATGTCAATGGGAACTTTCACAAAATTGAGGTCTTTATGGCCAATGAATGCTCGAGTCCAGACAGCATGTTAGGCATATACGCAGGCATTGACATCATGAAAAATAAAAGAATATATAGAGCAAGCGTTGTAATTGTCACTTTGCTCAGAAACGACAAGATATAATTTCTCAACAGCAGTGAGCAGCAGCTAGCTACAAATCTTGTTTCAGCAGTTCCTCAGGAGATTTTCAAAATTGGATGTCTTTCTTGGGATATTGTTGGCAAAATCTAACCGAAAATAGAATATTTGTTGTAAATTAATAAATAAATTTGAAATCTAAATATTATATATATAATGTTTTTATTTATTTATTTATTTAATACTAATATTGAGATAATAACGCAAAAAATCATGATATTTGAAAATCTGCCGACAGTTTGACAATCTCAGGATGATGTCACAATAATATCATTTAAAGTCTTTTTCACAACACTATTGCAAGATTTTCAAAAACTCTGTGATATTTGTCACACTGAGCAACAGGAGATGCAAAGGACATGCAGGACAGAAATAGGTTCTGGCATTGATATACAGGTTTTTTGGAAAGAACAGAATGCTAAAGGAAGATGAATTCCTACAGTTAGAGAAATAACATTATACATTACTTTAAGAAAGAGGATTAAGAAAAGAAAAGATAGATTCAGTCATTCAAGGATCAAGATTTATTGATCATTCATGGAGAAGAATATACCGGCCACCAGAGCACCGATTGCAACACAAAATGTCCCAACCTGGAGAAGCAATTCCACTCTGCTTACTTCTAGCCTCCTTGAGCTGAAAACCACCAAAATAAAAATCTTCATAGGTCAAAAAACTACCCGACATCTACAATGACATGATGAACATTTGAATTGCCTGATTCGTCGACCACATAAATTTTTATAAAGCTACTTCAATCATGCATTGGTGCAACATGCCTTTTGTGTTTGTTTGCAAACTATTACAATAATCCCAAATCATGTGCTTGTGATGATGTAGATGCTAGATGATGAAAAATCAGGTCACAGTAAAATAAATGAAACTTTTTTGCACGTATCATGCTATGAGGCAGCACTACCAAAAAGAAAAGTCACATCGAACCCCTTAGCTGTTGAACTGATCGAGGTGCACATGTGTGTTTATGTATATGTGAAAGTTCACATGCAGCCCCATCTTTCTCACCAATTGTGTCACGTGTGTTGGACATCTGACCCATGCAAAAGGTCAAACACAGATCACCTGATGACAAAATAATGTTAGGCAACTCACTAGGCAGGCCACACCGGAAAAATCAATGAAAACCAATGATTTGACTCAATGCACAGGTCTGACCTGCCTAATAAGGGAAACTGACCGATTTTAATGCTTGATGATCTTCATGGTGCAACCAACCTTTTGGATGGCTTAGATGTCCAACACACCAAGCTTTGGTAGGACAGATGAGACTGTGTTTGAAAGTTCTGTGTGTGGGTGTGTGTGCACTCACGTAATGGCCAAAATGCCCCCTGTAATGGTAAAAAAAATTGTTCTAAAAAAATCCGAAAAAAATATCCATTCAATTCAGAAAATTCTAAATATATATGCATTCATTTATAATTTTGAACGTGTTTATGGTAGTATAACAGTCTACTCTTTGGTGAGAAAGCTGTATCAGGTGGTTTGATGAATTTATAAACTTCCTTGTGTCTTCAATTCGAAAATACAAAAAAAAAATAAAAATACCAAATCAATTGCATAATTTATAAAAATAACATTTATATGTTCTACTATCATTAACACATCATATTCAACCATTAAAATACAAAAAGATTGAACAAAATTTGATTTTTCCTAATTTTTAAAAATAGGTCGAAAATAGTTTGAAAATAAAAAAAAATACAAAATCAATTGCATAATATATAAAAAGAACATTTATATCCTCTAATATCATTAACACATCATATTCAACCATCAAAAAGGAAAAAATATTGATTTTTTTTCCTATTTTTAAAAAATAGTCCAAAAAAAAAAAAAACCAAATCATTTGCATAATCCGTAAAAAGAACATTTATATGTTTTATTAATATTAACACATCATATTCAACCGTTAAAACAGAAAAAGATTGAATTTTTTTTTTGATTTTTCCTAATTTTTTAAAAATAGGCCAAAAATAGTCCGTAAATACAAAAAAAAAAAAAAAAAAAAACCAAATCAATTGCATAATCTGTAAAAATAACATTTATATGTTCTACTATCATTAACACACAATGTTCAACCATTTAAACAGAAAAATATTAAAAAAATGCTTCTTTTTTTTTTTTTTTCTAATTTTTATAAATTAACTGAAAATAATAAAAAAATACAAAAAATAAATAAATAATCAGTTGCATAATCCGTAAAATGCATATTCATATGTTCTAATTTGAATAACGCATCATATTCAACCATAACAATAGAGATTAAAAAAAAAAAAAAATGTATAAATACCTAATTTTGAATATTTTCCGAAAAATGGCCTACGGAGTTTTGATTCAACAAAATCTTTAAAATATTTTGTTTTGATCCTCAAATTCAAGCTAAAAGTGGTCAGAATTTGCAGTAGAATAGTTACGAAATAATTCGGAAAAGAAAAAGTGCCTTAAAATGAGAAAAATTGCAACTTAAAGAGACAAAAAACTAGCCGTTTATGACTGTTACGCCCTGACCATTACGGGGCAGTAATAGCCGTTATGGGGCGTAATGGCCATCACAGCCCCTGTAACGGCTGATCCGAGCAAAAACCTTAGGGGTCACCGCTTCGACCCCCGTATCGCGTAACGGACTCGGCCATTACCATTACGTATAGGCCATTATATAATATATAATTGATTTGGTACACCTTGCTCTCTCTCTCTCTCTCTCTCTCTCTCTCTCTCTCTCAATTCACATACATCCCATGCATGTGATCATCTCTCTCTCTACTCACACCCATGTGTGCACGCATGTAAGAGGTGGGCCACCATTGTCTCTCTCTCTCTCTCTCTCTCTCTCTCTCTCTCTCTCAGTTCACATACATCTCATGCATGCGATCATCTCTCTCTACTCACACCCATGTGTGTGCATGTGTAAGAGGTGGGCCAGCTCTATGTGTGAGTGTGTGAGCGCACATGCGTGTGTGTGCATATGTGTGCGTGCTAACAACCCCACCTTACAATGTTCCCAAAGCTTTTAAATGAGATTGGGGACAACCAATCATCAACATATTATTAATTTTCTTTAGGGATCAATATTAAGCACTTTTTTTTATTTTTCCTTGCATTTGATATTGATGAATTAATTGCTAGGGTCTAGGATGAGGTTCCTTGGTGTAAATTGTTTATGATGACACGGTGTTGGTCAAAGAGACTAGAGAGGGGCAAATGCTAAATTGGAGGTTTGGAGGGGGTAGAGGCTTAAAAATTCATAGAACCAATATTGAGTATATAGAATGTGAGTTAGTAAGTACAATTTAGAGGCAATGCTTGATTGTCAAGAGATTCCTCAACACGAAGTGTTTTTTCACCCTTCATTCAGAATTCAAAAGTAATGAGATTGATATAGATGTTTCAATAGAATTAGAGCTGGGTCGATGATGTGATGTACCTTTGGGGTCTTCTGTGCTCTCCGCATACGATGAAAATTTTAAGGGAAATTTTTATGAGGCATCTACCTGACCAGTTATGTTATATAGGACAGTGTTGGCAATTAGGAAGTAGAATAAGTAGAGATTGTATGTTGCAAAGACAAGGATGTTGGGATGGATGTGCGAAAAAACTAGGAACAATAGAATTAACAATAAGGTTGTCCGAAGCAGCCAAGGAGAGTCCAAATAAGAAATAAAATTGTCAACAAATTGAGATGTTTTGGTCATGTGCAACAAAAACTAGAGATGGCTTGAGTACAGAGGGGAACATTGATTAGGGTTTGAAGGGCCTAAAAGGACAATGAGAGGAAGACACAAAAGGACTTGGATTGAGGTGATGAGAAGGTACACGAAGGCTTGTTCACTTATCGAGAATAGGGCCCAAAATAGGATTGATTGCCGAAACAAGGTTGTAAAGCCAACCTAAAATAATTGGGAGAAGGCTATAATGATGGTGGCGGCAGTGATAATGATATATACCTTTCCAGTTTAGCAGGCTTGTTTGGAACTACATGAACTAGACATCAACTATCCCTCCTACTTTGAGAAGACAACTATTTGAGCATGACCTTAATGTCTATGGGCCTTAGATAGGATTGCTTGGCGAAATAGAATTTGTAAAGCCAACTCTAAATTGTCAAGGCGATGCTATGATGGTGATATATCAATATGTCATACCTGATACCATATTACCCATGTTGTGTTATATTCGACATGAGTACCCAACGGATTTGAAGGATTCATGTATCATTTCCCCTGTAATACCCAACGGATTTGAAGGATCCAGGTACCATTTCCCCTTCTACAGTGGAATCTTGGACAAAATATTAAACATCGCACTTCTTGATGCTCTTTTTTATATTTCCTCTTGTAGAGTTTTCAGTATTTCTAGAGGGAGCACACCTAGGTGCATGAGGATGTGAGGATTGGGTTGTGTGGATGAAAGAAAAATAAGGGGTTTTCTCTGTAAAATCTTGGCACAAAGTTTTAAGCGGATCTTCTGAAAGCAGTCATGGTTATCATATAGTTTGGCGTTATGGCGCTCTTCCAAAGTTTGCGGTGCTGGCTTGGCTAGCAGGTAGAAAAAATGTGCTTACAGTGGATAACTTGTGCAAGAGAGGTATGATTCTCCTGAATGTTTGTGTTATGTTTTCGAAATGCCGAGTTGGTTGATCATCTCTTTCTCCCTTTTACGAGAGGTATTTGGTATGGTTTTCTACATATCTCTGGGTCGTCTGGGGTAATGCGGGGATCAATTGAAGCTTTCTTCTCCGTAGGCATGGAGGTGGAGTGGGCGAATAGAAGTGAGTGGGTGAATTTTGGAGGTGCTTGAGAAGGTGAAAATCAAGTGTAATGGAATGGGCAATAGCTTCAATGTAGTAGCTGGTAGCGTTTTTTTTTTTTTTTTTGTTTTTCCTTTATCTGCTTTGTATTCTTTAGGCTTTGACCTCGATACCAACAAAATAATTGCCTTTCAAAAAACAATGGTGATGATTGGAACTAAATTATGAACTCCACTTCCAATTTATTTTTATAAATTTCTAGATTTTATTTTTTATTATTTTTTTGGACGATACCACCTTATTGTCATGGTTTCTTGATCTAGCCATGCCAAACAATTCTGCAGTGTCAAAGTAACTTCAGCCTCTTCATGCTTTCAATTAGTATTGTCATTTCAAAGAGTTGGATTTTTTATTTTATTATTATTATTTTTTAAAATTATCAAATAATCACCAAAATCTTCTTGTCATCACTAAGGAACGATCTTGAACCATTTTACCCTTTATCTAGTGCCCTTAGCAATGGCAAATCTTAGTTGTCGTGGTCTAAATATTAGTTGCAATGGCTAGTTTTAATTGCACCAGCTAAATAAGCCAAAATGTATATTTTTTTTTTAACCAAAACTTTTACCAGTGGCTAAAGGGTGGAAATGTCAAAAGAAAATCTTGATTAAAGAATAGGTTTGAGTCAATATTTTCCCAAAGCAAAAAGGTTCTAGAGATACCCAAATCTCAAGCAGGTTAGGACATTAAAATTAAAAGCAAGTAGGCTTTGGTGATTTCCCCCCATCTTAACTCAAGTATGTGTGTTTGAGAAATGCTCACACAAAACTAGTTGGCATGTGGACCCTACCATGGTGTTTGTATGACATCTCGCCCATCCGGTAAGGTCATCCCACCATGAAATTGGGATGCCCCAAAAATCAGTTCAATCCAACCATTAGATGGGCACCCCCTGTTAATGTAAGTTTTTTGGGTAGTTGTTCATTGTTTTCTATGGTGGACTTGATTTTTGGGGTATCCCATTTTCATGATGGGACAACCTTGCTTGAAGGGCAGGGCGAGATGCCATACACAGTGGTGGGCTCCACACGCCAGATAGTTGTTTACCATCTCTCTCTCTCTCTCTCTCTCTCTCTCCTCTCTCTCTCTCTCTCTCTCTCTCCACATGTGCGTGTGATTCTTTTTTTATAGTTTCCAGGGGACAATTGATGTTCATTGAAGGATGTTTGTATTTCTGAAAATAATTACCAAGTGGCTTCACTATACTTTCCTGTAACTGGCTGTCCATTACCACTGATTTTTCTATTTGATATTCATTTGAACAAAAATGATATTTTTTCAACTTTAATTCTATTTTATTGGTATATCTTAATTATTTTTGTATGTTGTGCTCAGGTTCTGCCGTATATTTCTTTAAACCAATGGACTTCAACACACGAAAAACAGTAAGAGGTCAATATTTAGGAATTTGAAGAGCCAAAATGTTGTTCCATTAATTGAAGCACTGGAAAATGAAATGCCTACAGAAGGAACTCATCAAACAAATAAATCAAAGGGAAGCATCAAACAGACCTTAGGTTCACAGCAATTGAGTCTTCCATTTCCCTTGCAGAATCAAGAAGCCTTTCTGCTTGACCGTGACAAGATTCACATCTGCAAAAGCATCAATATGATCATCAATGCTGACCACAACATGGTAATAGACAGTTGAAGGTGGCAAATACAAAATGCTAAACCTGAATAGTTGCTTGTTTGAACTTCGACGCTTTTATTTGGTACAAGCTAGAACAAAAATTAAATATCAAGAAATTTACTTATAGAAAATGAATTTATCCATGTGAAAGTTTAAAACAAGCTGACATTCAATGTTCTTGGCATACGCTGCAAGCCCCATTCAAAATGAAACTTAGAATAGTCAACAAACTTGTCTTATTTTGTTATGGCTGGCTTTGGGGAACTAAGGGTGTAGGTAGGGATAAGTTTACCATTAGCTGTTGTTTCAACTTACTTGCCGTGGTTAGTTTCCTAGTTGGATTAGATACGGGGTTGCTATGAAACCATAATTTACATGTACCATCTGAAATGCGGCAGTCAGATTTTAATTACTTAATAGAAATATTGTTCTTTTGGTTTTTCTGCACAAAACCATACTGGTTTGAGAATTGCCCCATGACATCACGATATAAGCACATTAGAGGATGCACTGACTCTTTTCCCTATGACTTGAATTATATCATCATCATCCTCATCATCATAACCTTATCCATGGTTCTAAATGTCGGTATCGGACGGCGTATCAGTCTGGCAGAAAAACGATACGGTATGACGTCACGTATTGATTTCAGGGCCGTTTTAGCCTGTATCGGTCAGAATTTTTTTAAAGCAAAAAAATATAGGAAAATATTATAAAAATAGAAAAAAAAAAAGAGATATCCAAGAATCCATCTTTTGTGTGTGTGTGTGTGTGTGTGTGTGTGTGTGTGTGTTTTGACCATGCATTCAATGGTGTATCGGATCATTCTTTGATGAGAATGTTGTTTATCGGTTTGAATTGTTGAAGGTCAACTAAATAGGTCCTAATTGAACACAAATCAAGCATGATTTGGTAAACTAGGGCCCATTACATTGAAATACAACAAAAAGAAGATGAAAATATAAAATTAAAAAAATGAAGGTTTACCCTTCTTTCCGATTTGTTCCATAATGGTCTACTTCACTTCGATTTGTCGAATTCCATTCAAATCATTCGTTTTGATCCCAAAATAGGTCTAGATCTAGCCTAAAATGAGTTTTTAAGTTTCTTCCATGGTTTAAATGAAAAGAAGAAAAGGAGACGGTGCAATTTTGAAAAAAAATAATAATTCAAAATTGGGCTTTTATGGGCGTATTGGCCGATACAGGTTAGTTTTTTCGTATTGGGCCAATACGACCTTGTATCCCTTATCATCTCATGCCGATACGGCCGTATCTGCTGATACGATACCGAATTCATATCACTGGACTTATCCCAACTAATTGGGGTCAACTACATGAATCTTTTTACACCGTTCCATTCTATCAATGGCCATAATCAGTTAGACATACTTCTTTAAGTCTTTTCTTAGTACTTCCACTCACATCCTTCTAACTGGCACAATTCTTGGTCTCCATTGTACATGACAAACCATCTTAAGTCTACTTTCCCTCACCTTATTAGCGATTGGTGCTACTCCTAAATTCCCTATAACACATTCATTTCTAATTCTAGCCTTCCTTTTCTTGCCACTCATTCATCTCAACATCCTCATTTCTGCCACACTCATCCTACGGACATTTTGTTCCCTAACTACCCAACATTCTGTCACATAACACATGGCTAATCTTAAATGCCTTGTTAACTCATCCACAATTGTATATACTCTAAATACTAAACTCTCTTAGCAATTAGTATTTATGATTTATTTTCTAATTTATACCTAATTTCGTAGTATAATTGTTTGTCCAACCCATTTTCTTATGTATATTTTTCTCTTATATCCACATGAAGAGAGGATATACATAGGGCAAAAAGAAAATGTTCCAGGCTCCATGCAAAGCAACCAACATCTATACGAGGAGTCTTGGAAAGTGTTAAGAAGCCAAGAAGCCATGATCCCTTTTGTCTTGACAACCTAGGTGTTGGGGGGTAAGTCATCAACGTTTGCGGGCAATAATACATCATGGCTAGATGGATGTTGGAGCATTAAAGCTTCATAGGCAGAGAATTGGTGATGTAGGACAGCCTAATCTAACTTTAAATGAGCATGCTATTTGAGAGGGGCAGATTCATGCAATCTTAAAAACAAATAAATATCAGCTTGATTTATACATCATAAACACAAGAAGGAAATAAGGGCAACATAGCATTGATTAGGGCCATCCATCACAAACACGAAGTATTGAATCTTAAAATCTGAATTTAATTGGATCCGGCGAAAGATAGAACTTTCGTCTTGCAAGGGTCCGTCCAACGATCCAAGTGGATTTTCTAATCCAGAAAAATAGAAATTTCCTGGATTGGAAATCTGGAAAATTCAGAGAAAAAAAAATGGTGGTTCTTTAAATATAGATTTGGGTGATGGGTTTTATGTGGGGATGAAAAGGGAATGAAAATCTTTTGAGATTAGGAGAAAAAGAAGAGAATGAGGTTAAAGAAAAGAATATCTTGAGAAAAGAGAGAAGGAGAAAGAAGTAGGGGATGAGAAATCGTTTACCTGGGCCTCACGCCCTCTTCCAATCACTGGAAGTCGAAGACGAGATCGTCAGAAGCAAAAAGCTCTTTTTCTTTTTTCATAAAACATCACATAACATGCTATGGGTTTAGGGCAACCCTTATAAAATCGTAATTACATGAAATTACCAAAATACCCCTACTTAAAAAAAGTTTCAAAAAAAAGAAATTCGCACAAAATTGTGCACGAACTGTCTCAAAACATAATTAACTCAAATGTTCATAAACTAAATGTAAATTTAAGATGCCCGATGGGCCCCGATGATAGTGCCGTGAAGGTAGTGTAATGAAGGTGGGCCGTGACGATCCAACGGTCCGATCACACCATCCTCGCGATCCAATGGTCCAAATGTCTCCTCTAAGCAACTTACACATGTCATGAACACATGTGTAAGGTCTTCAACCTCTAGAGACCCGACCCGTATCCGTCATCTAACCACATTGACACGGGTAATGCACGCCTCCTACGTTGATATACTTTGAATGGCTTGGTGTCCGCATCAACTCCCCTCGACTGAGAAGATCTCGACTCCGGCGAGATAAAACTTTTGTGCTTTCTAATAAATCTGGATCTAGTCGCTGCAACTCTGCTTCCGTCAACCATGTACAGTCGGATGATGGTCTGTTCTTCCACTTCACTAAGTACCTCTGAAATCCACCGTCTCGAGTGGAAACAATTTGCTCATCCACAATTCCTTCAATTTCTTCTCTTATCTCAGGTATGTAGGCATAGGTGGTGTAGGTTGGGAAGAAAATTCAGAAATTGGCCAATGGTTTGGAACAAAATTAGTGTCTATGGGATGGCTTGAACAAGGCATTAGATCCTCCACATTGAATGTTGAACTAATCCCCATGCGAGGTGGAAGATCTATCACATACGCATTGGACCCAATCTTTTTCAGAATCTTAAATGGTCCAGCACTGCGTGCTTGTAACTTCTTAACGGTACCTTGTGGGAACCGTTCTGGCCTCATTCTAACCATTACATAATCACCCTCATTAAATTCTTGAATTCTACGATGTAAGTCAGCTGAAATTTTGTATTGTGCATTACTAGCATTTATCTGCCTCCTAATCTCTGCATGCAACTCATGAATGTGATGAGAAAATGCATCGGCTGACTCTGAGGTCCTCTGAGTGACTGACATAGGTAACAAATCTATGGGTAATCTAGGTTTATAACCACCAACAGTCTCGAATGGACTCATACCCGTAGACTTATTAACTGAACTGTTATATGCAAACTCGGCGACTGGCAGGACAGTCCCAAGTTTTAATGTGTTCACCCACCAAACATCGTAGTAGATTTCCGAGACTTCGATTCACAACCTCAGTTTGACCATCAGTTTGAGGATGGTAGGCAGATGAGAACTGGAGTCTCGTACCCATCATATGCCATAATGTCTTCCAAAAATAACTAATAAATCGGACATCCCTGTCAGATACTATGGTCTTAGGTAAACCATGTAAGCGAACCACCCCTTCAAAGAAAATCTTGGCTATGTTGGACGCATCTGAGGTTTTAGAACAAGGGAGAAGTGGGCCATTTTTGAGAAACGGTCCACGACCACAAAAATGGAATCGTGCTTTTTAATTGTCTTGGGAAGTCCAAGCACGAAATCCATACTGATGTCTTGCCACGGTGCGTGTGGCACTGGCAATGGCGTGTACAATCCAGTATTCTGCTTCTTCTGTTTTGCCAGTTGACATGTTCGACATTGCCCTAAAATTTTGGCTACGTCTCGCTTAAGACTTGGCCAATAAAATCGATCCTCCACTAGGGCGATGGTCTTATATCTCGACCAAAATGGCCAGCAATACCTCCAGCATGAAGCTCCCAAACAAGGAAATCTCGGAGGGAAGTGTGGGAATACAAAGTCGGTCTCCTTTGAAAAGGAAACATCTTTTAGCACGAACTCACTAGAACTATGCTGGGCACCTAAGAGTGACACATATGTTCCTCCAAAAATCTGGACACATGGGATACTCGTCTTTCAATTGCTCAAACCCGACAACTTCTACACTCAAGGAGTTGAGCAATGTCACTCTCCTACTAAGGGCATCGGCTGTTTGTTCTCGATCCCGGCTTTATGTTTCAGGACAAATGAATATTCCTGAAGAAACGCTGCCCACTTGGCATGCCTTGGGTTAAGCTTCTTTTGGGAATTCAAATACCTCAAAGCCTCGTGATCAGAAAACAAGACAAATTCTTGCGGTAGAAGATAATGACGCCAATGACGTAGCGATTGCACTACCGCATAAAATTCTTTGTCATAGGTGGAATACTTTTGTTTTGCCTCATTCAGTTTCTCACTGAAATAGGCAACTGGATGACCCTCTTGGCTTAGTACTCCTCCTATACCTACGCCTGAAGCATCACACGCTACTTCGAAGACTTTAGAAAAATCTGGAAGACGCATGACGGGAGCCTCTATCATCTTCCCTTAATATCTTTGAATGCCTTAGTTGCGGCCTTAGACCATATGAACTCTCCCTTTTTAATGCAATCAGTAATGGGAGCCATAATATGCTAAACCCTCGAATGAAGCGACGATAAAATGTGGCTAAGCCATGAAAGCTTCTCACTTCATGTATGTTTCGCGGTTCAGGCCAGTCAACTATGGCCTTGACTTTTTCTGGATCTGCTCGCATCCCTACAGACGACACTATGAACCCTAAGAAGACAACTCTATCAGACAAGAACGAACATTTCTTAAGGTTCGCACATAACCTCTCCGCCCTCAGGACACTACAGACCTGTCTCAAGTGGTCGAGATGCAGCTCTTTAGTAGTACTATATATGAGTATGTCATCAAAATAAACCACTAAGAACTTCCCCATAAAGGGTCTCAAAACCTGGGTCATCACATGCATAAAAGTACTGGGTGCATTAGTCAAGCCAAAGGGCATGACCAACCACTCGTACAACCCATCCTTCGTCTTGAAGGCTGTCTTCCACTCATCTCCAGGGCGTATGCGTATCTGGTGATACCCGCTCTTGAGATCTATCTTGGAAAAAATGGTGGATCTAGCCATCATGTCTAACATATCATCAAGCCTCGGTATCGGAAACCGATACTTGATCGTGATCTTATTAATGGCCCTACTGTCCACACACATCCGCCACGTACCATCTTTCTTAGGCGTTAATAGCGCTGGTACGGCACACGGACTCATACTCTCACAGATGAACCCTTTTGCAGGAGCTCATTTACCTGTCTATGCAACTCTGCATGCTCTGCAGGATTCATCCTGTAATGAGGAAGGTTCGGTAAAGAAGACCCCGGGACGAAATCAATGACATGTTGGATGTCCCGCATAGGTGGAAGCTCATCCGGTAAATCCTCGGGGAATACATCACTGTACTCTTTAAGAACCGAAGTCACCTCAGGGGATAACTCTACATGAACCTCGGGTGTAACTTCCCTAGCCATTAGGGCGTACACCGTCGAATCATCCTCTGTCTCTTTCTCAAACTCTTTTGCATTTATGATATGTAGAGACTTCGGAATAGATTTCCTCACATCCTTCCTTGACTCACTCGTTTTCACATCCCTAGCCTTGTCTGTGTGGCTCTTGGGTGGCAACGGATTAATCTTGATTTTCTTGCCCTCATGCGTGAATGTACACACGTTCGAGCGACCAAAAATCATGACATCTCTATCGTATAACCACGGCCTCCCTAAAATGATGTGACCTACATCCATAGGTAAAACATCACACCACAACATGTCTTTATATGAACCGATTTGGATGGGGACTAAACACTGCTGGGACACAGGCATAGAAGACGTGTCAACCCAAGAAACCTTGTAGGGTTGAGGGTGAGGGATGGGCTTCAAACCCAAACGAGTGACTGTGCTAGCTGAGACCACGTTGGTGCAACTACCACTATCCACGATGACTTTGCAATTTTTGTCACCGCTCTTGATAAACGTGTAGAAAATTGTGCTTCTGCGCCAATCATCACTCTCTTTGGCCTGCGCTAAAGCACATCTAACTACAGCTAGTGGTGCAGTCTCTGGTTCTTCTTCTTCATAATCACTAGCACCTATCTCTGGATGATATTCCTCAATTTCATAATCACCCATGTCATCCGCATTTTCATTTGACTCGTCTATGACTAAGGCTTTCCCGCGAGTCTTTGCCGTGCACTGGTATGCGAAATGACCTGTACCTCCGCACTCATAACATCTCACATGACTACCACTGCCAGGATTGGCACCAAGGACACCTTTTCCCTTATCATCCTTAGGCTTAGCCTGCGCACTAGCCTGCGCCCTAGGCTGACTTCCAATGTTAGGTTTGGTTCCCTGAAAACCAGATCTAACAGTAGAGTCTTGGGACTCAAAGCGCCTCATGACAGGAGACTTTAGGTAAAGCTCTAACTCCTGTACAACTTGGTAAGCCTGATCCAAGTCACTCACTGCATGGGTCATAAGCTCACGCTGCAGATCCATGCGAAGACCCACCTTGAAACGCGCCAGCGTCACTAAGGGATCCTCCTGAATATCACACCGCATCATATACTCCTCAAATTTTGCGATGTAATCTGCAACCGACATAGATCCTTGGCGTAATGCTTGCCATTGATCTAGGAGCTTTTGACGGTAAGAGAGAGGAAGATATTTTTCCTTTAATAACTCCATCTCTACCCAATGCGCGACTGGGACACCTCCTGATCTCTCGATCCTACGCTCCGTATTTGTCCAAAATAATTTAGCTTGACCCACAAGTTTCATCTTTGCAAACCGCACTTGTCGGTTCTCAGACATCTCATACCATTCGAAATAATGGTCCATGTCCGCTAACCAATCAAGGAATGCTTTTGGGTCAAGACGCCCATCAAAACTAGGAGCATCTACTTTAACACTCTTTAAGACCCTCTCATCGACATCATAACGGTCTTGATACTCGACAGCGGGTTGCGGATTTCGCGCCCCTCCACGTCCTACCCCGGCCACGTGCTCCACGACCTCTACCACGATTTCCTACCCGTTCCTCAACTACTCCCCCTACGTGAGACTGTTCATCCCCTCCAATGTCGGAGATTTCTCTTAGGGATGCTTCTATCTGATTCATACGGGTATTCGTGTTCCTAGATTGTGCCTCAATGACGGCCAAACGTTGGTTGATCGTGTTCATCATCTCAGTCAACTGTTCCATATTGAAATCGGGTATAGACCAAATCCTCTACCAGTCCGAGTGGGCATACACAATAAGACTCAACTTAGGTTTCCTAAAACCTGACTCTAAGAGACTGTTTTGACACAAGACTATGGACACCGATGATCCTAACCTTTAGAATGATGCAAATGTGGAAAAATTCAGATTTAGACTCCTTTATATATATATATATATATATATATATATAATATATTATATATAATAGATATTAATATATGCAAATCTAAAAAATTTCAGATTTAGACGCTATAAATTCGATGCATGAAAACCTAGAAAAATAAATAAAATAAAATAAAAATCTAGACTCTTGATAACTTGATCTAAGATGACCCAATGCAAGAACCTAGCTTTGATACCAAAATTGATGTAGGACAGCCTAATCTAACTTTAAATGAGCATGCTATTTGAGAGGGGCAGATTGCAAAATCTTAAAAACAAATAAATATCAGCTTGATTTATACATCATAAACACAAGAAGGAAATAAGGGCAACATAGCATTGATTAGGGCCATCCATCACAAACACGAAGTATTGAATCTTAAAATCTGAATTTAATTGGATCCAGCGAAAGATAGAACTTTCGTCTTGCAATGGGTCCGTCCAACGATCCAAGTGGATTTTCTAATCCAGAAAAATAGAAATTTCCTGGATTGGAAATCTGGAAAATTCAGAGAAAAAAAAATGGTGGTTCTTTAAATATAGATTTGGGTGATGAGTTTTATGTGGGGATGAAAATCTTTTGAGATTAGGAGAAAAAGAAGAGAATGAGGTTAAAGAAATGAATACCTTGAGAAAAGAGAGAAGGAGAAAGAAGTAGGGGATGAGAAATCGTTTACCTGGGCCTCACGCCCTCTTCCAATCACTGGAAGTCCAAGACGAGATCGTCAGAAGCAAAAAGCTCCTTTTCTTTTTTCATAAAACATCACATAACATGCTATGGGTTTATGGCAACCCTTATAAAATCGTAATTACATGAAATTACCAAAATACCCCTACTTAAAAAAAGTTTTAAAAAAAGAAATTCGCACAAAATTGTGCACGAACTGTCTCAAAACATAATTAACTCAAATGTTCATAAACTAAATGTAAATTTAAGATGCCGATGGGCCCCGATGATAGTGCCGTGAAGGTAGTGTAATGAAGGTGGGCCGTGACGATCCAACGGTCCGATCACACCATCCTCGCGATCCAATGGTCCAAATGTCTCCTCTAAGCAACTTACACATGTCATGAACACATGCGTAAGGTCTTCAACCTCTAGAGACCCGACCCGTATCCGTCATCTAACCACATTGACACGGGTAATGCACGCCTCCTACGTTGATATACTTTGAATGGCTTGGTGTCCGCATCAACTGGATAGTGTGCCCATCATGAATAACATCAATGGAAGAGGAAGAGGATGTTTATTAAAAGAGAGAATATTCAGCGTATGTAGAGGACAGAGATGAGGCGATGATTGCGCAAAAGAGGGAGATAGAGAGGATGATAACATTGAATAGTTAAACGCACTTATCAGCGGCTTTAAGAATTATGACAGTGAAAATTTCTTTAAACTAGTCATTTAATTATTTCTGATTGTCAGTGCATTTAAATTGGCACAGTTGTTCACGCTCAGCAACTAGTAGGCATGTCAACAAGGCTCATCACATGTGATGTAATACATTGTTCATGGACACAAACTAAGGCTGCATCGGGTACCAAGAAACAGCAGTTGGGCAGGATTGATTTGAAAAAAAAAATGCATAAAACTGATGTCCCACTTATTTTTAGCACCTAGACCAAACAGGCAGAATCATCCTTTTGGGCCAGTTTGACAGGCGAGAATCCACTTCATGCAGAATCCATTTTTGGTAATTTTCCAAACACCACCTTTCTCATGCTGGCTGGCCTCAACATTCGGCCAGAAACATAGTTGGGGGTACAAACAAAACACAGCCTAAATATACAAGAATTATCAATTGTCAGTCAATAGTTAGTTGTTTGAATGGTATTCATACTTATAAATGGTAGTAATTACAATAAAAGTAGTATAAGAAAGTAGTTTTACAAGTACAATAGCTAGAAAACCATTCAACAAGTGATTTATAATGCTATCTATATAAAGATACATCAAGGACATGTATTTCACCTCCTTGGACACTGGGCACTGCTTTCAACAGCCATCTAGGAGGGGTAATGCATCAGATAATGTTTGCAAATGTTTGCAATAGTTAGTTGTTTGCATAGTATTCATGCTTATAAATGGTAGTAATTACAATAAAAGTAGTATAAGATAGTAGTTTAACAAGTACAATAGCTATAAAACCATTCAACACGTGATTTATAATGCTATCTATATACAAATACATCAAGGACATGTATTTCACCTCCTTGGACACTGGGCACTGCTTTCTACAGCCATCTAGGAGGGGAAATGTATCAGATAATGTTTGCATGCGCTAAACATGTAATGTTCTGGTGACACAACCTTAGGGGCATGATAATTGGTGGGAATCAAGCTACGCAACTAGTAGATGATGTGCTGTGGAATCATCTCATCTTTAACCTGTAATCAGATTCAACCAGAGCCATTCCTAACATGTTTTTTAACAGATAAAACCATTTGAAATGGATCCATCTCACCGAAAACTGCAAAGAATGCAACAGTAAGGTCATTTGTTAACCTACCATGGAAATGTACCATATAACTGGACCATCAATTTGTGTAGCTGACCCCAATAAGTTGGATAAGAGATGATGATGATGATGATCACTAAGAAAAGAGTACAGGAGAAAAGACATTGTAACATATTGGTGAAGAAATCATACATAAACAGCAATCCATAAAGAAAGAACATGAACAGAAGATACATGTAACTAAGAATATGTTGCAACATTTTGTATATGGCAACATACAACATTCGCAGGATCTAATACTTCTGTTATAACACAACAAGGTAATAGAAAACAACACAGAGAAAGCAAAGCAATATAAGAATAGTTAGAGTTTTGTGTGGGATGTGGAATTTGTGTAATTGTTTATGAACTATGTGATCTTAAATATGAAATCTTACACATCATATCTGAATTTCATGTCCTGCATTAGAAGCCCGTAGTCCCTGATATTAGTTGCTGAAATTTCTGTTAGCAGGGAGTAAGCAATTCATATTGCTGTAACTTTCTGTTATTCCCGTATTTCGCCAACAATGATGCTGGATTTTAGTAACACTGCATAATTTCCCTCATATAGAGTCTCATAGCATCATTTAGTCCTATCTAGTTGTATATAGTCGTCATAGAAAGTTCTTAGGTGGAGTTAGCAAGTGTATGCCCACACGTACGAGTTATTGTTTTGGTTTGCAACCTACTTTAAACATGGAGCAACTGCTAGAGTCACTAAACAAACTATCCCAGTAGATCGAGTTTGTGGGTAAGCGCTTGGAACAACATATACACCAACGCTTTGATCAATTTGATGTGTGGATTACCCAACTAAAGCCCTCCGCTGGGACAAACCCCCCATTGGAGTATATGTTCAATCTCAGACAAGTGGCCAGGAGGATAGACCAATGAATGGAGTTGACCAAGGAATCAATTATGGGCGTGCACCCGTGTACCCACCCCATGAGGGACATCAAGACCATTATTTTGAGGGGTACATGTGCGGCCTTATTGCTGGAGAGAGTGCACCGGAGGCTAGTGTAAAGTTACCCACTGAGGTCATTCCGGTAGTGGATGAGTTTCGTGATGTCTGTCCTGATGATGTACCGGATGAGTCTCCCCCAGGAGGGATATAGAGCACACCAGAACATGGGACACCGTTATAACTACAACCGAGTTTGCGTTTAATAGTTCTATCAATAGGTCCACAGGTCTCAGTCCTTATGAAGTCGTTACTGGTTATAAACTTGGAAAACCTATTGATCTTGTCCCTATGTCACTGTCCCATAGGCCATCAGAGCCTGCAGAGTCTTTTATGCATCACATTTATTCATGGCATTAAGAAATCAGGCAGAAGATCACTACTAGTAATGAACATTACAAATTTTCTGCAGACCAGCATGAACGTTTCAAATAATTCAATATTGGGGACTCTGTGATGGTCCGCATCAGGCTTGAGCGGTATCCTCCGGAGGCCATTTGTAAATTAGACGCGCGTAGCGCTGGACCCTTTAAAATTATAAAACGAAACGGTCTCAATGTGTATGAGGTAGATCTTCCACCTTCCATGAGAATTAGTTCCGTATTTAATGTGTAGGATCTAGTTACTTTTCAGGGGACCATTGATACTTTGTCCGGCCTTTCGCCCACCCATCCTGATTCCTCAGATTTATCCCTTGATCCATGGCTCCCTCCCGACCCATCTTCCCAGCCTCTAACTCCTATACCTACCATTCTCGACCCATTTTCCAGCCTCTACGTCCCATACCTACTCGTCCCACCCATTTTCCCAGCCTCTACCTCCTATGCCTACTCTTTCTAACACTTCTTCCCAGCCTCTACCTCCCATACCTAACCTTCACACACCCAAAGAGGAAATAAAGGATATCATGGACCAACAGATAGTTTCAACGTCGGACGGCAGGATTTAGAAATACCTAGTTAAATGGAAGTCACGCCCAGCTTCAGACAGCACGTGGCTCACTGAGGAGAGCTTCAGAGACTTGAATCCTAGATCGGTTCAGGAGTTTTATTTTGCTAGTGGCGAAATCTTCGCAGCCGGGGAGAATTGATGAGGACATCACGTACACACGCGCACGCACGCCGCCCCCTACGCACGTACGTATGGAGGGCCCCACTGTCGATCTGGCTCGATGACGACGTCCAGGGAGGGCTTCCTAGTTAGAAGACGAAGTTTTGATTCACAAGAGGGGGCGCGATAGTCACGAAAAGCCCATCATGGGATCTCATGATCGTGGCCCACGAGTCAGATTAAGTTCATACTTTAAGTTTTGCTTATTTATATTATTTAGAACATCATGAGTATTTTAGATTTCTTTGTTTGCTTTTTATTTTAGTTTACCTCATCGCCAAGTAAGAGGTTGCGCACATGGTGCGAGTTTAGGAGTATAGGATTTTCCCTATAAATAGGCATCTCTTGTAGTTCTTTTGATTCATTGAGGTTGAATAAAAATTCCTGCATGGTTTTTTCTGCTCTCCGAGTTTCTGAGTTGTGAAAAAATTAAAGTGGGTGCGAAGCCCTCCCTTTTCAAAGGGCTAAGATTAAAGTGGGCGTGAAGCCCTCTCTTTTCGAAGGGTTAACTACCATGGTGCGAAGCCACGTTTATCCCCATCCGCCCCTCCATCTTATTTCATCTTTCCCACAACCATCTTCACGCCCAATCCGTTTGTTTTGCAACTGTTTATCCCTCCACAGCTAGTTTTCAAAATCTGGCCCTGCAGGAGGGCTGAAACTTCGACGGAGCACCACGCCCAGACCGCAGTCCGGATTAACGTGAGATTTGGAGGTTTTGCAGCCCCAGTCTGGCTGACCAGGGCCAAGAAGCCGATTTGGGAAGGCGGGCCTTCATTGCACGTGCGGCCAGCCCATTTGCGCACGTGCACAGCCCCGGGGCACCGTCTGCACGCGGGAGCTATTTCTGGGTCAGGTTTTTCTCTTGTTTTGCTCTTTTCATCCCTAATTTTATAAACCCTAACCCTATATTGCCCTAAATCCCCAATTTCTATCTCTTTTCTCACCCTAGGGTTCCTTAATTTGAAATTGGTGAATTTCTTGGATTAGGGATTGATTGTCATGCATATGTGGATGATTTCTATTTCCCTTTGAGTATTGTTTGGTTCATAATTTTTATTGATCTAGCCCTAACATGTGTAGGCCTGAACCCACATAGATTCCCCTTAATTGAATATTTGAACTTTTTATGGGATGTGGAATTTGTGTAATTGTTTATGAACTATGTGATCTTAAATCTGAAATCTTGCACATCATATTTGAATTTCATGTCCTTCATCATTACTGTTATTCCAAAAGTTTGATTTGATGCAAACATTTGAAATGTGACTAAAACAATACCTCTGTAGATAGTTTTCCAAGAGCATTTCAATTTCCTCCTCCTCTTCTGCATATGACAAATAAAATGTAAAATAAATGTGTAAGTTTATCAACAAAGAGTACATATTTATGTGTGGCCTAAATAGATAAAATGAGTAATGATGGCTTATGCTATAAGATGGGCTTATAACCTATTATCAAGTGTACAAGGATGAGATGAATCAAAATATGGATCACTATGAAAGTGGCTGAGCTTGGCTCCAGAAACAAGTGTAGGAAAGAGCTTACTGATTTGGCCAAACTAGGTTTGACCATTTTTGCTGGACGATTTAACTGTTTGCAAATTTCCCTTTCCCGAATGCTAAGTAGGCTAAGGTGCAATGTTAGGCATGATTGTGATAGCATTTGAACGGTTTTTGGTACACGTTAATCGGACTCCTTGATATTCCCTACAAATAACTACTTGAGCATGTCCTTTCCACTTTTGATCTGATGGAGGTACATTTGTGTGCCCTTCATGAGCATGGAGCTTTGTGCTTAGAGGTTTTCGTGGCAACTGTCCCTCCATGACCCTCTTTTGCTTGTTCACCTATGGAGCCTGTGTGTGATATGGGGTTGCGGGTAAAAACTGGTCGGACCATGCTGGCATGTGACTTGTGTCAATACGAGATTCTACCATGGCTAGTTCCAAGAGCTTGGGTAAAAGATCTAGGTTGATGTCAGTCTAGAGGGCAGCCCATTGTAAAACTTTTGCTGACCAACCAATTTTAAAAGCCAACCCAAATTGCTGAGAGAGCCCAAGATCATGCTAATGATCATAAGCATACAACAAGTTATTATGTCAACGCCTCAAAGCATGATTTACATGCAGTTCATTGGATTATCAAAATCATAGGTTTACCATTTACCCAGGGTCCTGGTTTGATTCTGGCATCAAAGGTATCATGTGAGTTGATTGATTATGACTATTGATTATACAAAATAAGTAGACATCAAGAAGTGCATTACAGGGTACTGTGATGTTTCAGCACTTCTTTGATCTTTTAGAAGAGAAACAAACAGGGCAAACCACAAATTCTGCAGCAAAGTTGAATATAGAGTTGTATCTGTAGGTTGCAGTTACAAAATTTGGGTTTGTTTCTCTTCTTGCAGATATGGAGGTCCATTTAGAAAAGGCAGCTACATTAGCAGACAACATCAGAGCCATATACAATGGAATCAGTTTTGTCTTTCATTAGCACAATAAACAAACTCAAGTGGACAACTGTTTTGTTTGTAAAGAGCTCATAGAATGTTGTGTTCCTGGTACCGCCAATATTATTGATCATATAATCTGATATTATCTGTATGTCAGCGGTATAGATACAGGGTGTAATATGAAAAATGCATTGTATCAATCGATATAATCAATATTGCTGATATCGCATAATATTTTCGATATTGGGAGCTATCGACAACAACCCTTTGAATAAATAAAATACAGTGCATCATTGATGCATGCAATAATATTGCCGATTATGTCGACAATACCAGCATCAATACCTGCCAAATTTGACAGAATAAAAAACCCCATTTTTTTCGAATTTTTTTGCGGGGGATCTCTTCATAGGGGTGTTTTAGTGTATAATATGTGCAGGTTTATTGCATTATTTCTTAAAAAATAGAGCATTAAGTCACATAATTTGGGCCCTTATACAACAGAAACCTATTATGTATAGTTGTTTTTTATAATATTTTGAGCCCAAAGTGGGTAATCATGTGTCTGTCAACATCTCTTAAAGTTCCACTGAAAGAATTCCAACTTTTTCTTAATGTTTTCTTCAAACAGAGATACACTCCTGGTATCTGTGATACCTCTCTCTTGTTTAGTCACCAAAAGTGTTGCCGTTTTTACTTTCTTTTTTCTTTCTTCCTTCCATTTGGGTGGGGTGGGAGGATATGGCTCCGGATGCATATTTACATTCAAACTTTTCTTACCATCCACTTAAGGCACGTCCATTCCCTTTGTAATTTATTATACTCATATTACCCACAGAATGTAATTCATACTTCTCCAAAGCTCCACTTATCACAGCTCTTTTATCTTTTCAATTTATGAACTTCAACCAGCCGATCTTCAAGTAATTCTTTCCAGAATTTTATTTGATGTTTTCAATCAATTGCTAAACACATCGACCTTCAGTCTTCAATGGAAATTGCCACTTGGGCATGAATCCCACAACCTATACTTCCATCTGACTACAGCATGAAAATCTTTAAATTCACTATCCCTTCTAATTGCTTGCATAGGATTCTCTGTGCACCCATGATTGGAAAGTGTACTCTAGCATATCATCATGTAGTTGTTGATTTTAAGCTGCTTCTCAATGCAAAATAAGTTGTGCATGTTGATCTGTGTTGTTGGTGGTGTGACAAAACTTCTTTTTATTGTCATCAACTCTGCACACAACCATCACAATTGTTTAACGAAACAGATACTTTAGAATGACAAGGATCTCCAGAACAAACTTATTGTGGTGCCAAATTGATACAATAAGTTTGGGCATGCAAGAAATCCAAGAATCCAGAACCAAATAATAAAGAAAGCCCTGAAAAAAAAATTCTAAGCAATCAATTAAACAAAATACCTTAAAACAGGAAAACAATCATGAAAGTATATATATATATATATTTTTTTTCCAAATTGCCAAAACTTGGGTCTAACGATCCAGAAACCTGTCCAATGATCCCATTAGTCTTAATTTATTGTTTTGGATTTTGGAGCTCTACCTGTTGATTCGATTACTGCTGCTGAGGTTCACTTTTGTAAATATCCTGTAGGGGATTACAGACCAGTGGACCATTGTGAATTTGTTTCCCTAATGTTTTCTCTTTGCAATCTTATCGCAGTGCATTCATTTCATGAGATTAAAAAAAAAAAAAAAAATACTGAGAGGCATTTGTTACTTATCGATTTGCAGTAGGTAAAACAAGAACTTCGAGTTTTTAAATGGTATCTCACACGGAATTAATTGACCCTCCTAGAAGGAAATTTGCTATAGACTACGAGTGGTTATAAGGTGTGGAGGTAGACCGTTGCGGGAGTTACAAGGTTGGCCCACCTTTCCCTAGAGAGGAACATTATAGTAGCTCACTGTTTTTCTATCTGCGGAGGTTCTGTGGTTTGGGCTCCCCTTGTCGTAGGGATCTGTTAGGAGAGGGAGTGGGTGATTTTGTTAGACTTTTGGACCGGCTGCAGGGTTGTTACCCCTCCCTGGGTGAAAAGGATTCAACGGTGTGGCATGTGCATAGTTCAGGTCGCTTCACTGTTTGATCTTCCTAACTTAGATTCCGATGTCGCCTTCGAAACCGAAGTCTGGTCACCCTTTCTACTCATGGTTATATGGCGACCCCCCAAAAGTTGCGTTTTTGTTTGGTTGGTGGGTAAGGAAAAGGGTGTTGTCATAAATAATCCCCAAAAGAGAACCACAATCCTTCCCAACATTTGTGTTATATGCATGGACGATGCCAAGCCAATTGATCACCTTCTCATCCATTGCCCTTTCGGTCAAAAGTTGTGGGGGTGCTCCCTTGATTTCTTCAAAATATTGTACGTATGATGTCGAAGTATGTTGAAGACCTCCCATGGACTTGCCATGTCAAAGGAATAGGGAAGGAAGGAAAGTCAGTGGTAGTTCATCTAAATGGCAGAGCTATGGGTGTTTTTTTTTTTTTTTTGTTTGGGGGGGGGGGGGGGGGGGGGGACGAATTAGGCGTTGCTTTCATAATAGGAGTGGATCTATGAAAGAGGTGGTGAGGAAAATTAAGGTGGAAGTGGTGGGATGGGCGTCCAACCTGAAGGCCATGAATGTTTGTAATCTTTTGTCTTTCTTTGTGTTGTAATTTGGGGTTGTATTCTTAACCCGCTCTTTGGCAGGTTCTTTTTAAAATTTCCCTACCTCAAAAAAAAAGTAATATATGATAAAGACGAACTAGGGTGGTTCTTTTCAATGGCATAAAGCCTGTTAGGTCACAAATAGTTATGTTCAAGGGGACAGGACTGATTATAGTGAAGATGATGTCAATAAAGACCCTTCTTGTTGCAATTGTTGATTAGTGCAGATACTTCGGATGGATGTAAAGAATGCATTTCGTAATAGTGACTTGCATGAAGAGGTATGCATGAAGCCACTAATTGAACTGCTCAATCTACGCATTAGGTTTGCCATTTTTATGAAGCATTATATGGACTCAAATAGGCCCCAAGAGTCTAGTTCAATAAATTTAGTTCAACAGTGATAGCAGCGAGTTCAATAGGAACAACTATAACTATATCATGTGTAACTATTGCAACTTCACAAAGAATAGTTATAGAGTCAACGCTTAGTTAAAATCAAGGACAAGGAAATTCACTAAAGCAACTTACTTCATTACATTGCCTATATAGTTCAAATGGAGAGATCGATGAGGATAGAAAGAATTGGGGGGATGAAGTTGGGATTGTTGGGATTTTTGGCCTGCGGAATCACACAGATCTAGATCTAGGATAGCAATCCAATGGCACCAAGCACACACACAAAAAAGAGAACACACAGATTTAACGTGGAAAACCCTTGCGGGAAAAAACCACGGCACAAAGCGACAGATCACCACTATGAAAGCATCAATTACAAAGAGAAAGGACTTACCCGATTCGAACAACCTCAAATCTCACCCTTGCTACACCCTTTGATAACCCTAGAACCCTTCAGAATACCTTTAGGAAGTCTTGGAAATAATATTAGAATAGCCCTAAGGACCCCAATTTATAGTTTCGGCAACTTCCCTTTCGTATCCCAGTTGCGAAAGGACTTGCGTCACAAAATCCGCGAAACTCCTTTCGCATCCTAGTTGCGAAAGGACTTGCGACACGAAATCCGCGAAACTCCTTTCCGCATCCCAGTTGCGAAAGGACTCAGATTTAAGACATCTCGCAACAATCTCCACCATGTCTTCAATCTTCAACCGTGTAGCTTCTTGACCTCTTCTCTTATTTCTGCATCACATCATAGCTCAAGATCACATTGGCCAACCAGCGCCAATCACGGATCTGATAGATACCTGCTATACCGTCGGCGCGAATATCTCTGAGAAGCCGATCTCTTCTCTCTGAGAATAACCCCTCGCTACCAACCTCGCCCTGTATCTATACTGTATCCTCCTGAAGGTCCACCTGCATCCAACCGCTCACCGGCCCACTGGAAGCTCCACCCGCTCCCATATGTCGGTCTGGTACAACGAATCCATCACATCGCCCATAGTCACCTTCCACTTCTCAGCACCAGGCTCACCTAGAGCCATCAGAATAGAAGATGAATCCTCTGCGATATTAGAGTCGTCCATGTACCACGCCGATATCCTGCGATCATGCCGTATGATTCTTCACACAGGTGGCTGCTCCACCTGCTCTGTATCCCTGTCCGCACGTCTCAGCCTTCCTACCCTGCCTGCTCATGTGGCCATGCCCAACATGCCACACACGTGCAGAGGTGGAATCCGCTACATCCACTGTAGCTCCACCTTTTGAAGTGCTCCCGATCAACCTGTAAACATGATCGAGTCGTTGCGCTTTCATGACTACCCGTGCCCCCTTAGATACCTTAAGAGCACCATCAATACATGTGTACTTGCATCCTTTTGCCTCAAGTACACCAAGAGAAATCAGATTCTGCTTCAAATCAGGAACGTGCCTCACATCTGTCAAGGTACGCTCCACCCCATCAAACATCCTGATGTGCACCGTACCAACAGCCACAACATTACAGGCAAAGCCATTGCCCATAAACACCTGTCCACCATCGCACTCCCTGTAGCTGGTGAACCAACTCCGATGAGGAGTCATGTGAAAAGATGCCCCTGTGTCTAGCATCCACTCGTCCTTACGATCATCGTATGACCGTCTGAGCGAAGACACAGACAAAACATCACCATCACATCGATTCATCGATGACGTGGCAGTGTTAGCCTCCCTGCATGAAGCCTCAGAATCTTCCCTCTTAGATTTAGGATTTTCACAATCCCTCTTCACATGTCCTTCCTTCCCACAATTCCAGCACTTTACCTTTCCTTTGCCCTTGCCCTTGGATTTGGATCTAGAACCTGAAGAACCTGTACCTTGTTCAGAATTTCTACCCACTGTAAACAGTGCATCAGAAGATGTCCCCATGTTGCTGTCTAGCTGTCTCATAGCCTTCCCTTGAAGGGCTGAGATAACAGTGTCGACACTCAGGGTTTTATTCATGCTGCACATAGTGTCCTTGAATGACTCATAGGACGCCGGGAGAGAATTCAACAACATACATGCTTGTTCTTCATCTTTCATCACTTCCTCCATATCCAGCAATTTGCAAACCAATTATTAAAGTTGCTGATGTGAGCCTCCAGATCTCCACCCTCTGCCATCTTGAAGTTATACCACTGCCGCTTCAAGTGTAGGCGATTTTCAGAGGATTTCTTCGCATAGACATCCTCTAACTTCGCCCATAACTTAGCCGCAGTTTTCTCCCTCATGACGTTGTAGAGAACCTCATCCGTGAGACATAAACGGATCGATGATAAAGCCTTCTTATCAAGAGTATTCCAATCACCATCAGTCATAGTGGACTTCCGCTCCTCAAGAGCACCATCTTCGCCTTGTTTGATTAAGGAACTCATCATCTTGATCTTCCATAACTCAAAATTATTTTTCCTGAGTACTTCTCAATCTCATATTCTGGCGCTCGCCATATTACTAATCCCTCAGATTCAGATTTGTGCCCCAACCGAACTCAAGCTCTGATACCACTTGTTGGGATTTTGGCCTGCGGAATCACACAGATCTAGATCTAGGATAGCAATCAATGGCACCAAGCACACACACAAAAAAGAGAACACAGATTTAACGTGGAAAACCCTTGCGGGAAAAAACCACGACACAAAGCGACAGATCACCACTATGAAAGCATCAATTACAAAGAGAAAGGACTTACCGATTCGAACAACCTCGAATCTCACCCTTGCTACACCCTTTGATAACCCTAGAACTCTTAGAATACCTTTAGAAAGTCTTGGAATAATATTAGAATAGCCCTAGGGACCCCAATTTATAGTTTGGCAACTCCCTTTCGTATCCCAGTTGCGAAAGGACTTGCGTCACAAAATCCGCGAAACTCCTTTCGCATCCCAGTTGCGAAAGGACTTGCGACACGAAATCCGCGAAACTCCTTTCCGCATCCCAGTTGCGAAAGGACTCAGATTTAAGACATCTCGAAACAGGGATGTGCCTTAAAATTGTTGTCTGATCATCTCATATAATGAAGCATATATATATATATATATATATATATATATATATATATATATATATATATATATATATATATAAGATAGGTACTTGAGCACCTATATTTTACAAGGCAGTGTTAAGCAACTAATAGGCAAAATGAGTAGCGGAGCGACACAGAGATGGTGATGTATTGATGTGTGAAAAGACTGTAAGATAGTATCAAGAAAAAAGACGCCTAAAGCAGCCCCATTGTAACCCAGTAGGAAATAAAATGATAGAGACCTGATTCAGATGATTTGGATGTGTAAGAAAACAAGAGATAGCTTCATTAAGGAGGGGAATTCTGACTATGGTTGATGAACCCAAAAGGAGGATAACAAGTAAAACCACAAAAAAATTAAAAAAAAAAAAAATCCCTGGACGTTAGTTGTGTAAATACCTAAAATATACTCAAAATCTCTACCCATATGCGTTCACTCATCTACCATGAACTTGAAATAAAACCAAGAACTACCATTGCACTAAAGACCACGAAATAATAATGTGATCAAATAAAAAAACACAAAATGCAATAAGCTAGAAACTCATGAGCAAGTATGCAAAGAACTCAACAAAGGGTGCTTAAGCCATTTCTTTAATTGATTGTTACATATAACATTTTGTAATTCAGTTTCTTCTATTCAACGTCATATAAAAACATTTTATGATTCATTTTACCATACCCGATGAGTTTTAAGCCCTCTCCACGAGAATACCATACCTGATGAGTTTTAAGCCCTCTCCACGAGAATTTCACAGACCTTTCAGATTATAAAGAACTTTTACTACAAGTAAGATGTATTCAAATGCCAAAAAAAAAAGAAAAGGAACTGATTTGTGTAAGAATACCTTCCGCAATCTGCTTTTCAGTTGGAACAGAGCACTCCATGTCATTGTTTCCTTTTCTAACAGTACAGTTTCTTCCCATGATACATATACGCCGTATTTCATAGGGATCTTCTAAAAGATCAAGAAGCATCTGTTTGAGAGCCCCTGCTCGTGAACCCAATTCAACCTATACCGTATAGAGAATCAAATGTCTGAAAATTACTGAATACCACCAAATTCAAGGTCAGTTGAGTCATCAGAAAAGAAGGGTTAACACTATACCATACCAAGGTTTGTTTACTGATGCGGAGTTGCTCCAATACATTAGCTGTTAGCCGATTTGGCAAAACTTCAAGTAACGCTAAAACCTATAACCCAAAAAAGAGAATCTTAATAGAAAGAATGTGCTGCATCAGAAAGAAATGTTATCAGAGCCTGACTCATTGCAATTTATACGCTGATTAAGAAGAAAATACACGAAAATAAATTGTCTAACACACAATGATTCCATGCTATTAAAATCAGGAGATTTGGTTTTCAATAAATTTCAACCAGCACATGAATAGGAAGGAGTAGCCTAGCTGAATGCCTTGCCTATTATGATAATGCATGAACTATCAATAGAAACCTAGCTTACCACGGTGCTCAGAGTACAAGAATATACTATAGAATCAGCAAAACTGGTAGCATTAAATTCCTAAAATCAGTTATAAAAATGTTCTTTTTTAGATGATAAGATGAAAATAGCTCAGGACCTAATTCCTTCACAAGTGACAAGCAACAAACACTTCACCATAACAACTACGGCACCAAGCTCAGGGAAGGATAAATAAGGGAATCATCCTGAGGAACAATTAAAATGGATGAGTGATCCTGGCTTCTATAAGTTTAGCAAAGCGAAGGTAGAAACTTAGGAAAAAAAGAAAGAACGAAAGAAGGAAAAGAAAAGAAAAGAATAGGGGAGAACAACCATTCTCTTAAGGTTGATCCATATGGGCTTATAAAAAGTACAATTACACAAACCCTTAAACACAACAATGCCTATGCATGTGTAGAGTTACCCATTCCTTTACACTCCCCTCAGTGAAAATGTGCTTTGCTTGTTCCTCTGTCCCAATAAATATGACATCAAGTTCTGTCTTCTACCTTCTCTCTAATGAAGTGATGATCTATTTGGATATGCTTTCCCTCCCATGTAAAATTGGATTCATAGAATCACAAGAGCATTTTGATTATCGCAATATATGATACTGGGTCTCGACTTGTCCCAATTCCATAGAAATACTTCTTAACCAGGCAATCTCTTTAATGGCCCACTTGATGGCCCTATATTTTGCTTCAACACTCAACCTTGCAATAAAAAAAATTTCCGCCTACACAATGAGACAAGATTACCTCCAATAAAGACATAATAACCAGCAATGCTCCTGGTATCACTGATATTATCTGTATCGTAGGTCGGTGATACAGATGCTAGGTATAATATAAAAAAATACAATGTATCAGTAGATATTATCAATAATATTGCCAATAACGCACAATGTTTCCGATATCACAAGATACCAACGATAGCCCTTTAAAATAAATATATGGTATTGTCGATACATGCAATAATATTGGCAATGTTATCAATAATATTGACAATACAAGCATTAATACTTGCAAAACACCAGAAAAAAATAAAAAAAATAAATAAACCTTTTTTTTTTTTTTGAATTTTTAGGAGGGACCTCTTCCTAGGGGTGTTTTAAATTAGTGCATTATTTTTGCTGAATTATTGCATTATTTCTTTAAAAATAGTGCATTAAAATCATATTTATTATTTTTTTTTCTGACAATGCATACTTTGGGCCCCTATGCAATGGGAACCAATTATGTATAGTTGGTTTTTTGTGATATTTACCGTCCTAAGCGTGTAAACATGTCTTTTAACGTCTCTTGAAGTTTCACCTAAAAATTACATCTTTTTCCTAGTGTTTTCCCATGTTTTCCTCAAGGCATGTTTGGATACCATGGATGTCATGCCAAACAAGGGCAAAGAAAAAGGGGTTTTTCTTTGATTTGACAAGTTGTGTTAATTGGATGGCAAAGGAAAAGGTGGATTCCACAAAGTAATCATTACATGTTTCCACAATTTGAATTCTTGGCACAAGAAACTAGGTGACTTTGTGAGAGGACCATGAGATATCCAGCTGCTGTGCAAACAATAATGCTAAAATGGAATCCATGTTTTAATAGTGCTCATGGAAATCATCATTGAATAATTATTATTTTTTGCTTTCTTTTCCTAGGATTTCATGTATACAAACAGCCCTCGGACTAGGATACATCCCTTGACATTTGCGGTATTATCACTGATATCAATATGTATTTCTCTACTGCAAATCATCAATACATGTAATGGTAACAATACTTCGAACACTAATAACCAGTGCTTGTCGCTCTTGTAGTCGGATCACCTGTCCAGTCAGCATCAAAGCGACCAATGATAACTAACAGATTAACCAAAGTTAACTCATTTTTTCTGCATAGTAGAATACCACTGGGTGCACCCTTGATATACCGAATGATCCTCTTTACAGCTTCCATGTGCTTAACTCATGGATTATGCATGAATTGGCTTGACTTGGTTCACTTTGAAGGTGATGTCTGCCCAGATAAATGTTAAATATTGTAGCGACCCACCAAGATATATTACTCAGATACATCATTGAACAATTTACCAAAATCTTCATAATCCCTCTAATCTCCTGTTCAACACTATTACGGTTCCAATTGGTTTGATACCAGACCATTTGAGAAGGTGCATTGCATATTTTTACTGACCAAGAAGCAAATGATTGCTGCTCCTTTCAACTTCTATGCCAAGGAAATATCGAAGCTTACCCACATCTTTAATCTAAAATACCTAAAATAAGGTCCATTTAATACTTCACATGCTTTCTAAACAACTTTCCACTAAAACAATATCAACAACATATCGTAACAAAATCCCGATTTCCTTGCCTTGTATCCAGTACCTAGGTGAACATGATCAGCTCGTGCCTTTACTTTGCCTAGCACCTCAGACTATCTTAGGCTCGATATGTCGAAGCATCTCTCCTTTCATTCATCAATAGCACGAATTGACTCAGAACATGGAAAGACTGCAACTTGAGGAACTTGCAAAAAGTGCAAGAACTAAGAAATGAATAATCCCCAATGAAAAAATAATTCATACACATCTCTCGATGAGCGAACAACAACCAAACTAGCTTTGATACCTGGCATCATTGTGTCCATAAGAAATGATGACTCTACAACCACCCGACATGAAGCCTACCATAAACTTACACCTTGCAATCATACGTCATGAATGATAATAAGTGAAGAGTTTTGCATCAGTTTAGATCTCCATATAATCGTTTGTAGTTAAGTTTTTTTCAAAAATAAAATTATATTGTTTGAAAAAGAGGAGTTTATTACTAAAATTCTAAAAATACCACTGGTCCTTAAATCAAATACTTTTTTACCAGATAAAATATGTTAGTTAAATTGTAAAAGTAATTTTAGCATTGTGGGATCGTTATGCCAGACATGCAAATAAGTTTCAAACTTCTAAAACTCACAGAAATCATTTTTTAGTTCCTACAAAGTATTCACCACATTTGAGAATTGAGGGTGGTGGCAACGGGCCAGGTATGGGCAGGCCACGCAACACTACAAGGCCCCCAGCCTGATTGCAGCATGGGCCTAGCATGGCAAGCCCAAGACTGAGGCCGGAAAATTTGGTTGGGCACGTACCCGACCCGGCCCAGATTGGAAATTGATCAAAATCCCCATTAGTTGGTTTCAAGGTTGAAAGTATCATCCGAAACTGGTACGCAGTGCCCAATACTTTAAACCTTGGTATTGACTCACATCAACCTGAAACAGCCCAATTCAAGGGTGATATGAAGCCGTATTGGTGGTGAATGATATGATACACGATATGCCGATTTAAAATCTTGGTTGGTTCCCATGGTGAATGTTTCTATTCCATCCGTTGACCAAGTGGGCCGCATGTGCATAGGGAAACAAACACCTAGAAAACTGAAAACCAACAAAATACACATGAATATGTAAATAGACATAAAATCAGGCTAAAATACACATGAGGTTGGGCTGGGCCACGCAAAAAATGGCCTGAGCCCAAGCCCAGCTTAAAAATTGACTGGGTTTACATGGCAGGCCCCATTCCTGCCCATGGGCCTAGCTGACAGGTCCAAGCAAGGTCCAAAGCTGGGCGGGTGGGCCTCTAGCCCATTGCCTCCCCTAAATAGAGGACTCAGAAAATTATTACCAGCAGTCTTAGGAAAAACTGGGCCACTTTAAGCTGCACGTGTTAATTTTCTAGGAAGTTTAGCTATGAAACACTTCAGTACCAATCTAGAAAGCTTCCTAGCACTAAAAATTACTAACTCAGGTATAACTAGTGAACTTCAAGAGAATCATGCTCACAACATGTTGAATCAAATTGGCAGCTCATTATTCCCTTTCGTAATTGATGACAAACTTACTTATCGTTGCTCAATCAAGCAATTTTTTTTGAGACGTAAAATAGGCAAAAGTTTCAAGCAATCAAGCAAGCAATTATGATTTTACACAGTCTGGATTAACCTTGTTCATTTCCTTGTAAATACCTGAATAAGGGTGAGAAAATGTATAGAAACTGGGAACACAACCTACTTGAAAGAATCAAGAAAAATATTGGGATGTCCTGTTAAATGCAAAGGTGAACTACAAAAATGTGACAAGAATCACTTGAGATAGCACAATTTCAGTAGACAGAAAGTAAAAGATATACTCACTATGTTCCATACTCACTTGTGGTTCCACATCCATTAACCTGTGCTCCAAACGTTGGATTCTAGAAAGCAAGGCAGCTTCAACAACCTAGCGTGCCATATTGGAAATTTAAAGATGAATTAGGATTGGTTAGTTCTTAAAATGACTAAAGTACGCAAGGGATGAAGCAAAAACTGATTTATGGACTAAGGAACTTGAAACCATGAAGATACTGTACAATGCATAGAAGAATATAGGAGACGAGAAACTAGTTGAAGTTTAATCGTAGGAACCTCTTGTTTCCACTTCCAAACCTCTTCTTACTCCTAGTAAATATCGTGATACTAACTCCATCGAGACCACTATCAACTCAATCAAACATGAATTAGTTTGGTATTTGTTGAACAAATATAATGCAGCTCCAACAGTCTATAACCATGATTAGGGGTGTACATCGAGTCGAACCAAGTTGAGCTGGCCTCAGCTCGACTCAGCTCGGCCACTAGCTGACCTCAGCTTGAACTCGGCTTGGCTCGGTCCTTGAGCTTGACTAGCCAGCTCGGCTTGGTTCGGTCAACGGCTCGGGCCAGTTCGAGCCGAGTTTGAGCCAAGATCGAGCTGAGTTCTCCATTGCAGCATTTTCACAAACACCTGGACTGCACCTTCAAAATCTCACTGTATTTGAGATAGCAGCAATGGTTTTACAGGTATTTTATCAAACACCTTCTAAGCAACATAAAAATCAAGAAAAAAAAAGGATGTTGGTTTCATATACATACCTTCCTTGCCACCAGCCACACTTCTTTGAGTCATTTCATCAAACACTTGGTGAGCAACATAAATATCAAAGTAATCGAGTCACCAAACTGGTTCGATCCGAGTCGAGCCGAGCTAGGGCAAGTTCGAACTCGGCTTGAACTCATTTTCGAGCTAAAAAAATCAGCTCGACTCGGCTCAAACTCAGCTTTGAACCGAGTCAAATCGAGCTTTTTCGAGTCGAGTCGAGTCATTCCCTTAGTTAATGTCCAATGGGGTTATCATTCTGTAGAAGAAGCAACCTGGGAACAGGAAGCAGAGATACGCAATCGTTACCCTCATCTATTTGATTCCTAGGTACGTATAAGTATGATATGGTTATTGTTGATATGTTTTGAAATTTCGAGGACGAAATTTTTTTTAGAAGGGAAGAGTTGTAAGACCCGAGGCCCCGAAATCTGGATCGTACACTGGATAGCCGTTGGTTGTAAGTCCATTGGCCGCGAGAATGTTTTGACTTGATCATAATGTTGTTCTGTTATCGACCCATAAACTGTATTTCAACCCGATGTCCGAATTTTAAGATACGGACTTCAAATTAAACAATCTGAGAAATGACAATTATGTCCTTATTTTATCTGGCAGAGCCCCACCATCGAGTTTTCAAAATCTGTTAGGTCCGAGAGCCTAACCGTTGTGGCCGTAGTCAAGTTACGGAGTTACTGGCGAAAACGGCATGTCAATAGGACACCTGGATTGTAAGTTATGCATAGATATGCATATGTATATTTTCAGAAAATATAATCAAATGACCTCGATGTTTTTAAACTCCTTAGAATACGTTAGTTCAAATTACTTAAATAACATGGTTATATTGTTACCATAAGCCTACACTTCTCAAAAACATCACAAAACACCTCCCAAACATAAATATAAACATAAAAACATAAAAACACTCTTTTAATATCCCATTTCCAGCACTCTAGTTGAGAAGAAGAAGAAGAAGAAAAGGAAATAGAAGCTGAGGTTGAGAACCAATCCTCTGATAGTTACAGGTGAGTGCATAGATTTATGTGTACGTTAGGGTTTCCTTGAAAACCCTATTGCTGAATTTTCTAATTTCGGGATAGGTTATTGCTGGATTTTCTGTTTTAGGGTTAGGTTATTGCTGGATTTTCATTTAGGGTTAGGTGATTGCTGGATTTTCTGTTTTAGGGTTAGGTTATTGCTGGATTTTTATTTAGGGTTAGGTGATTGTTGGATTTTCTATTTTCGGGTTAGGTTATTGCTGGATTTTCTGTTTAGGTGATTGCTGGATTTTCTATTTTCGGGTTAGGTTATTGCTGGATTTTCTGTTTTAAGGTTAGGTTATCGCTGGATTTTCATTTAGGGTTAGGTGATTGCTGGATTTTCTGCTTAAAGGTTAGGTTATTGCTGGATTTTCTTATGTAGGGTTAAGTGATTGCTGAATTTACTAATCTAGGGTTAGGTTATTGTTGGATTGTCTGAAGGTTCTTGCTGGATTTTCTGATTTAGTTAGTGAGATTATTAATGGAAGGTTAGATAATAGAGATGATTTAGTTTTGTTTAAATTCATATGTATTGCCATCGGTTTCTCTCTGTCCCTTACAAAGTCCGCCTGCTACCTGTTTGACAAAATGTTTAAAAGAATTATCCTTCCTCCTTTTGATGTAGTTAATTCTTGAGAAAAAGCATGCTTGTGGCATGAAGTCTTATAGCGAAATGAATCCCGGATTGAAGTTAGATTGGCTAAGTCATGTGCATATCATATGCATGGTTCATAGGTGTTGTATCATTGTATGATTTAGAGTGAATGATTTATATCATGGTATGGTGATCATAGTGGGTTGTGTTGCGAAAGACGATGTGTCTATGATTAGTATGTGAACCGTCTAGATACATGATGCATTACATGAGACCCTGATGAGACACTTAAACTTCATAAGGAGACCACATGAGGAAGGTCATCCTTTGCTTGTCTTGAAAAATATATATATTGTGCTTGTGTATGGACTCATGCATATGGTGATTATAAATGCGATAAAACATACTTTGTTATGACTTGAGTTGGAAACCACACCGAAAATGTGAAATTCAACAGGACATGATTAGAGGGTCCGTGGGTGAAAGTCTCTAAACCCCGATTGGTACCATTGGGAGAACCAATGCCTAGACAGGGTGGAAGAACAAAGCGCTGGAATGTCGAAATACCAAAGTAGGCAGCGACTCCCACCGACGCGTGTCGATTGGTTGAGAGGTTTGACCTGACTTACTTATGGGCAAGTAAAGATAGGTTGTGTGTGACGAGCTCGTAAATTGTCCACTATCATTTTGCCAGGCGACTTATGACTTCTCGCTGTTAGGCAGACAGTGAGGTTCAACACAAGTGGGTTAACTAGTTCGGCCCGTAAACTATGTAGTCCTGCCTCTGTAGTTGACCACGGTGGAAAAGTCTATACAGTGGGTAGCAATCATATGCGAGTCCCACCTCTGTTTTAGACTTTGGTGATCCAATTGGAAAATATGGAAAGTTGTGGAAATTTGAAAGAGTATGTATGTTACAAGTGGGTAGAAGTCCCACCTCTGTATATAAAAATGATTTGGAACATAAAAAGTGGCATAATGTATTGTATCTTTAGTTTATTGTTATCAATTCAGAAAGCCTGTGCATTCCTGTGCATTATATGAGCATGAGATGAAACATGCATTTTCACTGCACACAAGCACTCACTGGGCTTAGTAGCTCAAGCTTTCCTTTCTATATATATATATTTTTTTACAGGTGAGAGTAGGGAGCTGCAGGAGTATATGCTACAGACTGCAGTTGTCCCTTTTGTTTTGTACATATCAATGTATATATATTTTTTGTGATACCCTGAATATGTACATCACGTATAGTAAATATGACATGGTTTATGTTTTGGTTTTGCCTTGATGTGCTCAGTTGTACACAGTAATATATGTTGAATATGATGAAATTTTGAGAAATGATACGTGCTTGTCGTCTTTACTTTCAAAAATCCCGCTTATGGGACTTAGTATGTGATAGTTGGAAGTCCCAAAATCGGAGTTCTACGGAGGCAGTCAACCAAAATTTGGTGTATAGTAATCATGGATTACCAACACTAGATTTAGGGTCGTGACACAAGATCACTGCTGGACACTTAAAGAGGGACATGAAGTATAGGGGCAGATTTGACAGAGCAGCTTTAATGAGAGCAAGACGATCGCCCAATGATAGGTATCTGCATTTCCATCTTGCCAGGTAAGATTCAAATCTGTCTATCACCTTGTCCCGCAGACTGTTCGGGGGTTTGCCCATACATAAAGGCAGAATTACATACGTTATTGGAAATGAACCCATCGAGCAGTTGAAGAATTCAGCGAGAATTCCTGTCTCTTCTACGTCCATATTAATGCCATACATCTTAGATTTTTTCATGTTTACTTTTAGGCCCAAGACTACTTCAAAACAACGGACAATCGTGCGCAAGTTGATAATTTTTTCCTGATCAGTTTCACAAAATAAGAGGGTGTCGTCTGCAAACTGAACATGCGAGATCTGATTAACCATATTTTTAATCTTGAATCCACTAATGATGCCTTTGATCTAACCCTGTCTCAGCATTCTGGAGAGGGCTTCACCAACTATAAGAAAAAGAAAAGGGGACAACGGATCACCTTGACGCAAACCCCTAGAGCTGCTGAAGAAGCCTTTAGGAGATCCATTGAGGAGAATAGAAAAGGAGGCTGAACCGACACATTCCTTCATCCATCTCTACCACTTGACCCCAAAACACATCCGCTGCAGCACGGATTGAAGAAAATTCCAGTTTACATGATCATAAGCCTTCTCTAAATCTAACTTACATAACAGACCTTTTGATCCGGCTTTATGGCATGAATCTGGACATTCGTAAGCAATGAGGGCACTGTCGATAATTTGTCTTCTCGAGATAAACGCGCTCTGATTATCGGCAATGATAGAGTTCATCACCCCTCTCAGCCGAGAGGCCAACACTTTGGCGAGGATATTGTACAGCCCTCCAAGTAAGCTGACCGGCCTATATTCATGATTGGATTCTGCCCCTGCAGCTTAGGAATAAGAGCGATGAGGGAGGCCCCGAGCTCTTTGGAGAGACGACTTTTGTCGTGAAATTCACTAAAGAAGGCCATCACATCATCTTTTATAATTTCCCAAAAAAATTGGAAAAAATAGGATTGGGAAGCCATTTGGACCAGGGGCCTTATCTCCACCCAAAGCATCCACTGCTTCTTTCACTTCTTCCAGAGAGAACTGAGCTTCGAGGGCCCTGGCTTCCATATCTGAGAGGCTATCAAATTGGAGCAGATCAAGATTAGGCATGTACCACCCTTCTTCCTGCAGAAGAGAAATGAAGTACCGAATGGCCTCTTCAGTAATGCTGAATTTATCCTCCGTACGAACCCCATCAACTATCATAGAGCTGATCTTGTTCACTCTAGCCCGCACAGTGGCAATAGAATGGAAAATTTTTGTGTTCGTATCTCCTTGCTTTATCCATTTGCTTGAGATTTGTCTCCAGGATATTTCATTTTCGAGAACCCAAGCTGAGTAATTTTGAATTAACTGAGATCTCCTGGACCAGCTATGGAGATCCCGAGGATGTAATTCAGCCACAGGACCTGCAATCATCAATTCCACAAGAATAGCTTCTGTTTCTAACTCCCTTTTACAGAGCTCAGACGATTTCCACCCAATAATCTTCTTCTTCAGTAATCTCAACTTTTTACATAATCGGAAGCTCGCATAACCATCAACATAGAAACCCATCCACCAATCTTTAATTAACTGCTGGAATCCTTCTATCTTCAGCCAGGAAATGTCAAATCTGAACGGCTTTGGCCCCCAATTATCCTTAACAACAGAGAGAATCAGAGGGCAATGGTCTGAAGTCGATCTCGGGAGGGATTGTGAGAAGAGAGGGAAGACTTCGATCCAATCTGCCGAAACTAGAAACCTATCCAGCCTAGCGAGAGTCAGATGTGCCCGTTCGTTGGACCAAGTAAATTTCGATCCAATGAGAGGAAGATCCACTAGTTCTTGATCGTTTATCCAGATGGAGAAGGAACGCATAGCAGGAGTGACTTTGCCTCCGTTAGATTTCTCCTCCACATACCTCGTTATGTTGAAGTCTCCTCCGATACACTAGGGGCTGCTGAATATCTGCCTAGCCACATTCAATTCATTCCAAAAATCTTTCCTGCTAGCTTCTTGGTTAAGACCATAAACGAGGTAATAAGGCAACAAAAATCAGAGCATACCTCTTTAAGAGTAACCGAAATGGAAAAATCTCTAGACCAAGTATCCACTATAGACCATAACGACGACTTCCAAGCTACAAGGATGCCCCCTGCACCAGTGTTCGAAAGATCGGTATCGCACAATGTATCGCACCCTTGGGATACAGATACGTAACGGTTATCGCATGGGATATATCGTTTGTATCACATAATTTATCGCACTTTTTGGGAAACATGGGGAAACATTAGGAAAATGGTTGAATTTTTTAATGAAACTTTGGAGATTGTTAAAAAAGCCCTTAATACACACTTTTAAATCATAACATCTCAAAAAAAAGATGCACATAATAAATTCCTTTGTATAGGGTCCTAAGCTATGCGATGTTTAACTGAACTAATGCAACTATATTTAAATTGAATGCATGATATTTATAAATATATCATAGTGATGTATGAAAACACAACCAATTCATTGAAAAGCAAAAGAAGAACCGAAGAAGTAAAATTTGAGAAATATACATATCAATGATGGGGTAGTTCTGTGGGTAGGCCCACCGTGCTGTATCTGTACATCTAAGTCGTCAATCCCTTTTCTCATATCATTTTAAGGCTTGAACACAAAAATGAGGTAGATCCAACGATGAAGTGGACCACACCAAATAATAAGCTTGGTTGCATTAAATGCACAAAGCATTGAATGCTAGTTGCATTAAATGCAGAGTGTGTGGTCCATTTTAGCGTTGAATCTGCCTCATTTTTGTTTTCATGCTTAAGATGATTTGAGAAAAAGGGATGGACAGCATAGATTTATAGGTACATCACGGTGGGCCCGCCCATAGAACTGTCAGTTCGGGGCCAGAGATAGGCGGGGGTAGGACGCAATCTGCGTCCCACGTACCTACAGCAGTTGTAGGAAATGGATTGGCTACTCCCCCAACACCAGCCCCGTGTTTCATCCATTTTTCCAGATCATTTTGTGGCTTGAAATAAAAAATAAGACGGATATAAATCTCAGGTGAACCACACCACATGAAAACAATAGTGATTGGATATCCACCACTAAAATCCTCCTAAGGCCCACTGTACTGTTTATTTGACATCCAATCTATTGATTAGGTCATACAGGCCCAGATGAAGGGAACAAACAAAAATCAGCTTGATCCAAAACTTTAATGGCCCCCAAAATGTTTTTAATGGTCGACGCTCATTCAACACTTTTCCTATAATGTGGTCCACTTGAGATTAGGATATACCTCATTATGGTGGGGCCCACAGAGCACCGACCACCAGCAAAAGGCTGGTGTCAGGGGGAGTAGCCAATCCGTTTCATAGAGGGAAAAGGTACAATGCGCTCAAGCTGATTTTAACGCCCCATGAGGTCGAGTTGTGTAGGCCCCACCGTGATGCGTTTCGAACATCTACCCCATCAGTCAGATGCACCATTCCATCGTGGGCCTAGGTTTCAAAAATCAAGTCAATCCGTGACTTGTGTGGACCACACCACATACAGAAGTGGGGAGGGGCCGTGCACCATTAAAACATTCATAACCATTTTTGAGGGGCCACTGAGATGTAGTTTGCAAATCCAGGCCATCCATTATGTGTCCCACTTGAATGAGGGTTCAGACCCAGTTTCAGGCGCATGAAAATCTCAGGTTGGCCCCACCAAGTGCTTTTATATGTTTTAACGGTGTCTTCACATAATTTTAGATGGTATGGCCCACCTGAGTTCCGTATACGGTTGATTTTTGGGATATCCCATAATTTAAAGGGTACCCATCAAATGCACGGTGTTGATGGTCGAAACACATTTTGGTGGGCCCCACCCAGCATCCTTGTGCAGCAACTTTCCGCGAAAGGCTTTCGCAAGAAATCCGCGTCCCCTGTTCCGCACCCCTCATGGTCACAAGTGACGTCACCAGGTTACATGGGTCCCACAATGATGTATTTTTTTTATCTACACCGTCCATCCATTTGAATTAATCATTTTAGGGCATGAGCCAAAAATTGAGTCAGATCTGGAGCTCGAGTGGACCCCACCACAGAAAACAGTGGAGAGAGTGACGTTCACCAGTAAAAGCTTCTTGAGGGCCACAAGAGATGGATCAATCTTATATTTGTATTTGCCCTTCATCCACGTCCGTATAATCTTATTAACGGTTTGGATGACCAATAAACATGACTGCAGGGCCGAGAAAGGTTTCAACGGTGGAAATCAGTATCACCACTGTTTCCTGTGGTATGGTCCACTAAAATTTCTAAATTTTGGGATCAACCCCTTAATTTAGATGGGAAAACGGATGGACAGCGTGGATAGACCACATACATTAAATGTGGGCCAACTAAGTTTACTGAGTACCATATGAGCGTGCTCAGTAACCCACTACGCAATCCGATCCCCTTTTCACCCCTCCCGCGCCCCTCTCCTTCACTTTCCCTCTCCTTCACGCACGCGAGGGCTCCGGAGCTGGCGATGATTTCTCGTTCCATTCCTCAATCCAGCCTGATTTCTCGGCAGAATCTCCGAGAAATCCACAGTGCCCATCTCCGATCACACAGGTACTCTCCGATTTTTTTTTTTTTTTTTTTGAGTGCAATCCGAAAATAATAGAGACGAAATCATGCGATATCGACGATATATCGGCCGATATCTGAATTTTGGATTTTTTGGTATCTTCGGGGGTTATCACCAGGGTATCGTCTCGCAGGTGTGCGATAACGATAATATCGGCCGATATATCGGCCGATAGTATCGATATTGCGAACACTGCCCTGCACTACCTATCGCATTCAAAGTCACCCACTTCACATCTGATGCCTTCCAAAGAGACCCCATAAGTTTATCATTAAAAATCTGGACCTTAGTTTCTTGGAGACAAATAATTTCTGCCTTGCTTCTACCACAAATGTCTTTAATAAGACTTCTTTTTTGTTTGGACCCCACTCCTCTAACGTTCCACAAAAGAACTTTCATCTAGGAAACTGATCTACCCCAGCGTCCTCCTTTGGCGGAACTCATTCTAGAGCTACCACAGGGTTGCGGACTCTTGAGTTCCCTATTTCTGCCTGGCTTAGAGGAAGAAGTATTCCTGGGAGATTTAGGCCCCATCAATGGGCAGCCGCAATTCTCGATGCAGTGGAATAATGCGTTGAAGTCTTCTGGATGGTCACCAAATGATAGACCAATGCACCAACCGATGTGGCCCATGGCATCCCTTATCCATCTCTTCTTCTGGATATAGTCTATTAGGATAGCCCTTTGAGTTGCTGCTTCCTCCCCCAAAGCTTTTGGGGAGGCACCCATCCTGAATTGAAGAGGCCCTGCTTCTATGATGTCTTCCCCGAAATCTTCCTAGAAGAGGGCTATCAAGGCTTTATCTGGCAAGACCTGAGATTGGAACGACGAGTTAGGCGAAGAACAGGCAGAGGATTCTACCCCCTATGAAGACCAGGGGATAGGATCTCTGATGGATGAATCTCCAAGATCCAGGCGAGGGGTGGGGGAGGTGGGATGGAGGGACGGTCAGGTTAGAGGTCTGGAGAGAGAGAATCTAAGGCTCGTGAGAGGAAAGCCTCAGAATAGAGAAGCGGAGGTTGGGGATCCCCAAATGAAGTCTTGGGTTCTGAAAATGACTCCAAGCCAGTAGGCTTGGGAGCGATGCAACGGATGAAGGGAGGGTCCGTTTGCAGGGAAGGGTCCAGATTAGAGGTAGTAAGACCCGGCGGGTCCAAGACACCCGATGTAGACCCGAAAGGAGAGGCAAGCCGAATAAGCAGTATCCGAGCCTCCCGATGGACGACACGTAGCCTACCAATGCTGCTACAATTGATGGCTGATGCAATCACCTGACAACTGTCTCCATCTCTAGAAGCAAGAGACAGGGGCACGTGGGATGTTATTGTCCGTCCATGTAGGCAATGGAAAATAGGATTGCCCCATGCGAGCTTGACACGTCGCACCTGATGGCGTGTGGAGGCTGAAAAGATGCCTACTCTGATATGAGTGATCTGCTCCCGCCACGGTAGCACTGTCATCGGTAGAATCGTGACACCTGTTGAGGGGGGATTTTGGTAGTCATGGGGTATATGAAATCGGCAACTCCTGTTGGACTGGTGAACCTCCGAAGCACCGAATACGTGTATCATCTTCCACCTCGCTAGCTGACCTGAACGATTTGACCTCCAAAGGTCACCCCATCTAGGAATCAGATCTTCCTCACCCTCCCGTTGGATCGGGAGGTGTATCTTCCTGCATCGACCGAAACTTGGATGGCAGGGGGTAACGGATCACCCTTCTTCCTACGAATCCTTACTCTAATCACCCCCATCTCCTCTCCCAACTTCGTTTTAGGATCCAGCTCGATGAACTTACCCAATCTGAATGCAATTGAGAGGAAGAAATCTTCATACCATGGTTCCAATGGAACCCACCAAACCAATACCCAGACATCTTCATATCCAAACATCGAGAACTCTTTCCATCTCTGTATATTTCTAACCGGACCTTCCTTATGCAACGCTCCTGCCATGATTAGGAGATCTATGTTGAATCTTGGATACGATCTGATCCAGAGCTCATTGAAACTGATGGGTCTGATGGAGTAGAACTCCGCCAGGAACATGCAGCTCCAGCCATCTCCTGACTTCAGCTATCGAAACCCCATTTTTGGTGATAACCACCACCGAATCCTGAAGCGCGGATTTGGATCGGTCAAATATTGCTTGATTGATATGAATACCCCCATCGTCATCTTCAACCGTCTTCGCTTGATCGTTGTCCACCTTCTTATGAGGCCTCTCAACACTGGACGAGCCTATTTCCCGTGAGGAAAGAAGTCTTTTAGAACAAAGGAGTACATCCTTAAAGGAAGATTTTCCTTGCAGGGACGAATGACCTAGCTTTGGGAGTCGCTGAACTGATC
The DNA here is from genome assembly GCA_021015155.1 of Magnolia officinalis. Lineage (NCBI taxonomy): Eukaryota > Viridiplantae > Streptophyta > Magnoliopsida > Magnoliales > Magnoliaceae > Magnolia > Magnolia officinalis. The sequence continues at coordinate 86,554,506 of JAJHSJ010000002.1, read as the reverse complement.
GAATCGAAGTGAGAGGTCGTCGTTGTTTTACTCTGCGTTCCGGACCAAATTTCGCCCGCTGGACCATTTTGACACCCCCAAAGCTTTCTCCATGAAGAGTTTGAATCGCCCTGTACAGTTCTCTCTCTGATAAGTAAAGGAAATTTATTTCACAAGTTAGGTAAGTTAAAGTTGTTTAAATTCCAGTTTTAGCTTTCCTTTTGTTAGAAGTGTCTAAAGTCGGGTTTTAAATTAGAAAAGCCAAAAGTGGAGTCCAAAGTCTTCATGGAAAAGACAATACCTATATACATGTAACCAAATAACCACAAGCTAGTTGATAAGATCTAACCAATCCAAGTGTTCATATTATCTAATGACCTAAGACCAAATCCATGGTTTGATGATCAATCAAATAAGATCAATAGTTAGATTACGTTGCAGAGCCGATAGATCAATCAAGTGGCTAATAAACTCATGGAATGAATTTGTTTTCATTAGTTTCTAGGGCTAGATTAAGCAATGAGTTTTCTAACAATTTCCTTAAGCACCTCCTATTTCTTTCCTACCAGATGTTACATAAAACTACATACAAAACCTGATGCCAAATAGTTAATTCCTCTTTCCCCAGCCCTCACATGCCAAGCCGAAAAGAGATCGGTAACTAAAGAAGGCATTACTTGCGAAACTTCAGAGAGCATCCAGAACACTTCCTAGACTCCCCTTGAAAAAGGGCAATGAATAAAGAGATGATCGATTGTCCCCGTGTCTTTCATGCATAGAAGGCAAATATTAGGGAGAATCATCAAGCGCTTCTGAAAGTTATCAATGGTGAGAACTCTCTTTCTCCCCACCAACCATGCAAAGGTCACCACCTTAGATGGAGCTCTGTAAGACCAAAAACCGTGAAAATAGACTTAGCTTGAAGAGGAGACTTCTTTGTAGATCAGCCGATAAAAGGCTCTAACTGTGAATGTTCCGGTTGAAGAAGCATTCCAAACCGGGAGAGATGGGGATAGATGACTGGGCTGCAGCCGCTCCAGTAATTTGGCAAATTCTTCCACCTCCTTGTCAGATAAATCCCTTCTATAAGGAGGGCACCACACCCCAATGGAACCTTCATAAGAATAGCAGTTAGCAACCAACATATTCTTCGATGGGACCAATCTAGCCATCAAAGGGAATTCACCCTCCAAAGGCCCATCCCCAAACCAAGGGTCCACCCAAAACCGAACACTAGTCCCATCTCCAATAGAGAAAATCAAACCTTGCTTGAATAACGGCTCGATAGAAGATATTGCTTTCCAACCACCCAAAGCTCAATAAAGAGACAAACTCCCTATCTCCCGACCCCCTGATTGCACACCAAATTTAAAAGCCATAACCTTCCTCCAAAGCTGACCTTCTTCCAAACAAAACCTCCAAAGCCACTTCCCTAGCAATGCAATATTCATGGATTCCAACACCCCAAAACCTAGTCCACCTTCAGATATTGGTTTACGAACCTCGCCCCACTTGAGAAGATGAAACTTGTAGCTATCTTCGACCCCCCCTCCACAAAAACTCGCATCTCAACTTCTCTAGCTTATCCAAAACACTTTTCGGGTACTTAAAAAGGGGCATAAAATAGACAAGAAGGTTGGAAAGAGTTGCTTTGATAAGAGTGATACGCCCTCCTGGCAACAAACACTGATTCTTCCTACTGGATAACTTCTTCTCAAATCTATCAATTACCTTCCCCCAAAGGTGCTTCGACAGTATACCCAAATTTAACGGAAGACCCAAATAAGATGATCAAACTTCGCATCTGAATAGTGCTGCAAACCCGAATACTTCTTCCTTGGATAGACATATCCCTAACATCTCGCTCTTCTTAACGTTTACCTTTAAACTAGATGCCTCTTCGAAGCACCCGAGAATTTTCCTCAAATTGCCACCATAGACATTTGAGCATCGCAAAATAAGATAGTGTTGTCTGCAAATTGCAAATGAGAGATGCAACTCCCTCGAGGTGAACCTTTGAAGCCTAAAATAAGACCAATTTCTTCAACTTTAGCTAGCATCCTACTCCAGGCTTTTGCAACCACTACAAACACAAACGGCAACAAGGGGTCCCCCCTGTCTAAGGCCCCTATAAGCTTTAAAGAATCCTTAAGGCAGGCCATTAACCATAATAGAGAATGAAGCCGATGAAAAGCAAGCCTTCATCTAATTAATCCATTTACTACCACATCCTATCCTACGAAGCATGTAGCTAAGAAATCCCCAATCTATGTGATCATATGCCTTTTCTATGTCTAATTTGCACACCACTCCGCTCTTACCTTGTGTCTTGAATCTATACATTCATGTGCGATAAGAGCGTTATCAAGGATTTGTCTATTTGCCACGAGTGACTCTTGATTTTCAGAAATGACTCCTACTAGAACCTTTTTAAATTTGGATGCTAAAATTTTGGCCAAAATCTTGCGAGGACTTCCAATCAGACTAATCGTCCGAAAATCACCAAATCTCTCTGCATCTTCTCTCTTAGGAATGAGAACAATAAAGGATGCCCCCATCCCCATTGGGACCAGATCTGATACAAAAAACTCTTGGATAAAATCTGCCACATCCTTCTTGAGAACATCCCGAAACACTTGATGAAAAGATAAGGGGAAACTGTCCAGGCCTGGAGCTGTATCTCTACCTAATGAATCAACAACTTGTTTGATTTCTTCTTCAGAAATCGGTTCGTCGAGAGTTTCCCCTCCAAACTCAATATACGAAAGATAAATTGTCCAACAGTGGTCTTCTCACTCCCTTGCTTGACAACAATTTCGTAGAATTGCACAATAGCCGAAGAAACATTTCTTTTCAAGCTGATCTCCCTCTACCACTATACTGTAAATATGGTTATTTCTCGCACTAGTACTAGTAATGCTATGAAAGAATCCAGTATTCTTTTATCCTTCTTTTAATCATAGAGCCCTCGATCTCTGGCACCATTTAATCTCTTCTTCTTTCAAATAACTTGAGTAAGCTACCGATAATGATGATTGCTTTATCCGGTCTTCCTCACATAGATAGAACACATACTTCCTCCTTAAGTCTAAATCATGAATTTCACTGATCATACTCTTGGCTACCTCAAGTCTTTTCCCCAGAAGATCCTTTTTCCACACATTGAGCTTGCCATTAAGAAGTTTAAGCTTTTGTGCCAAATGCCAATCTGAACCCTGTCAAGCCTTCCACTCTAAATGTTGACAATCATTAACACAATCAGTGAAACCGTCCACTTCTAACCACATCAGTTCAAATTGAAAGGTTTTGGGAACCCAACTTTCCTCTTCAATTTATAATGAGTTCGGGCATTATCAAAAGTGGGTCTAGGTAGCCCTTACAAATAAACTTTCATAAACCTATTGATCCAATCAACAAAAAGTACAAATCTGTACAACAAAGCCAACACTGGCTCAACTCTCCCATTGGACCGAGTTAACTTGGCTCCACCCATTAGGATATCAATCAACTTGTTTTGACACATCCAATCCTCGAAGCCCTGCATGCTTTTCGTGATACAAAAGTCTGTAGACTTCTCATGCACAAACCTGATGACATTGAAGTGCCCCCAACACACCAAGGCACATTGAACCGAGAATGATCTAGTTGCAACTAGTTCTGTACAAAAAGGCCTCTGATCTAGCTAACAGGGGGCATAAACTAACAAGAAGAAAAACTTAAAATCAGAAGTTTGGTGTAAAAAAATTTATGATTATACACTAGAAATAGAAGTTCGAGTTTTTTAGCACTTCTTTACTTTGGAACAAGATTTTAGAGACGGGGTTTGTGTGATCTCTAGCATTCGGCTAGAGGATTGTTAGGGTTCTTCCATAAAATCTTGTTTGTGTCCCTTTGATCCTTTGCATCCACTTTGGGTTTAGCATCACCACATGTCATCATTGACCAACCTATAATTACATGTCTAGGTCATTTCCACATCATTATCTCCTCCATTGACCCCATCACAAACTAGCTCGCCAATCCCTCTAGTCCACACCCTTGTCACATGTACCTTGTAAGTTGTACCTTCTTCTCAACCTTTACCATGTGTGCCAAATTGCCAACCCCTTAATGATCATAGAGATCAAAATTTTTACTGACAAGTCACCGTCAAATAAGATTTTCACTCCTCCCACATCTAGCACTTCCTTGCAAACCACCTTGGCATCTACACCTCCAATCAAGGTATCCCAACACAGTTATGTAACGACCATTACGTAACAATAACAATGGTAACCATTAAGCGTCACCGGGCCATAACGGCCGTGATGGAAAAATTGACCTGTAGTTGTTTGTATCAACAAAATGGTTTTTTTTTTTTTTCAAAAAAAAAAAAAAAAAAAAAAAAAAAAAAATTTAAAAAAAAAAAAAAAAAGAAAGAAAGAAAGAAAGAAAAGGAAAAAAAAAAAAAAGGAAAGGGAAAAAAGCCATAACGGCTATTACGGCCCGTATCGTAATGATAGCAACGGTGCCATTGCCGCCACCATTACCAATATGGAATACCATGCCTCTGATACCAATGCAACACGACCCCACTTCAAAGGTCTCAATATCTCAAAACTATATGCTATGGGCCTCTCAAATGGTGTCAGAGATGAAGAAGGAATTTCATCCATTGTCGGTGAAACACAACAATTTTCCATAAAATAACAAATGGAGGTGAAGAAAGAATTTCATCCATAAACTTAGAATTCAAGTCTCGCTAGTGGAGGATCCTTCATTAGATTAGTGCAAATTTTGTTGAATTTATGAGCGCTTATACTCAAAAGAAAGTTTTAGAAGGACGACGCTGGATGGGCTATCATTCAAGAAAATTCTGCAAGATATGGATGACTAGCTTAAAAGAAGTTTTTAAGAGGACAAGTTTTACAGGGTTATTGATGCAAGACAATTAATCACTTGCCCTAAAAGCTCGAACTATTAGAGTATGGCGAATTAATCCCTTTATCTCATAGCCCAAGCCCCACATCTCATGGGTTAAGACCTCGGCCAAACCCCCTCGTGGGCCCCAAATCACATAAGTTGCCTACCCCGAGTGTGTCCCCGCATCCCACGGGCTAGCCCACTCGAGCCCGGTGTGAAATATGCATTAATCACCCCTGATGAGGAGTCTCGAACATGAGACCTCCCCCGTGGGCCCCAAATCACATGGGTCACCCACCCCAAGTGTGCCCCTGCATCCCACAGGCGACCCCACTCGAGCCCGGTGTGAAAATGCCCCTGCATTAATCACCCCCGGTGAGGAGTCTCGAACACGAGACCTCTCGCTCTGATACCAATTTGATGTAGGACAATTAACCACTTGCTCTAAAAGCTCGAACTGTTAGAGTATGGTGAATTAATCCCTTTATCTCATAGCCCAGGCTCCACATCTCATAGGTTAGGACCTCGGCCGAACCCCCCTCGTAGTCCCCAAATCACATGGGTCACCCACCTTGAGTGTGCCCCTGTATCCCACAGGTGACCCCACTCGAGCCCGGTGTGAAAATGCCCCTGCATTAGTTATTAGAGAAATGGACATGGACAAGGCTCTAGGACCTTACGAATTCCCTATGGCATTCTTTTGGAATTGTTGGTCTGTGGTCAAGAATGATCACATGCTTCTTAAAGGAGTTTCAAGAGAGTGACAACTTGAACAAGGTATCAATGCAACCTTTATCGTGCTTATTTTGAAAATTGATGAAGCGATGGGCATCGAAGACTATCAACCCATTAGTTTGGTGGGTTGTATACAATGCTCGAAGTATTGGTATCGCTACAAGTTTCACTGGTCGGGGATACAAAAACAATATCAATATCGCCGATAATATCGTTGATAACCGAAAATTCGATAAAAACATGGAAAAACGGTAGAATTTTCAATGAAACTTTAGGAGATGCTAAAATACACATTTGCATATTTAGGAATAAAAAATTTGCAAAAATAATGTGTACACAATAAGTTTCCATTTAATGGGGGCTTAAAAGCATGCGTAGTCATAAGAAACAGTCTAACCATCCCATCCATCCCATTTAACCATCCAATCATCCATCCAAACATCTACCGATATTGCAGAATATCGACAACTCATGATATTTTAACAAGAAATCATCAACAATAGGAAAGGAAACTAAAGATTGTGGTCTTGACGTTGCGCATGTTGCGATAATGATAATATTGAGATATTATCAATATTAACATTGACAAATTGAAAACTGCATACAACAATGTGCTCATAAAAAAATTTTGAAATAGATTTTTTTTTAATAAACAAACTTTTTGTGACATCTTCACGTTGGCGATATTATTGAAATATTGCCTATACAATTGTGATACAAGCATCACCTAGAATTTACACAAAAATATTGGTGATACATTGGCAATACAAGCGATGCCTGGAATTTACACAATTGAAAATATTGGTGATATCGATACGCTGGCTGTAATTAGCAATACATTGTTGATGCTTGGAATTTCTAATACTACTAGTGTTATCGGTATCGCTGTTGGTGTTATTGGTGTCACCAAGCTGGAGATAACGATAATATTGGAGATAATTCAAACAATGGTTGTATATAAAATCCTTGCCAGATGTTTGTTAGACTTAGAGAGGCCATGAAATATATCATATCATTTACACAAGGGGCCTTCCTTAAAGAGGCAAATATTGGACAATTTTGTCAACAAGTGTTTAGACTCCAGGAAGAAAAATGGTGCGGCAGGAATTCGGAATTTTAGCCAATTTCATACAGGCTCTCTTCTTCTTGATATTGTCCCCAGTCCCCACTCCTTGAGCTTTTCCTTGATAACCTAAGCCTTTTGCCCGAATCCTACCTATCCTTCCACCACACAATCCTCTAACCAGGAGGCAATCATATCGGTGGACCCTTCTTTCCCTAACCACCAGTTCTAGAATCTGAAAGGATAGGGACCTCATGCTATCTCCTTAGATTCCAAAAAGATCTAGACGTGGTCCAAAGCTCGACTAGGAAAAACTGATTGGATGACTCCACTAAAATGACTTCCCACTACACCGAGATTTAAAAAAAAAAAACTGTCCAACTTGCTCATGACAAGTTTTTGATACTTATTCGACCATGTGATCTGGCCTCCATAAAGTGGGAGGTCAATAAGACTAATGGCACATTTTTGCGTATATGTAGGTCCCAAAACGAATCTGATGGTGTTAGTCTCTTCCCAAATACCATGAAAGCTCTCATCTGAAATGGACATCCAAGAACTCAACCGAAAGCTCCTCCCAAATGCTTTGACTGTGAGACCATATATCAGTGTCAACGTCCAAAGAAACTCCTCCTCCACCATCGAGCACTTAAATGATAACAAGAATTCCCCCTTGAACATTTCAACCAGCTTCATGTTTGCATAAAGTTTTTCATCAAGGAATTAATTTGCAGATTAGAAATACACATGCTCATCAAAACTGGGAACATTCTTGTGTGAGGTTCCATTTTTTAACCAATATTTCTCAATATCTATCATCCTTGTTAAGTCTGTTTCACTTGATACAAATATTTATTACATATTTATCATTCCACAAAATGCATTCAATCTAGAGAGCATCAGAAAAAATTAGTCAACCTTCATGTCCAGATAGTTACATTAGTGAACAGGAAAAAGATTAATCCAGAATCCAGATTTTAGAAGCTTTAGAATCAAGAGTTTCTAAACAAGCATTCCAAATGGAGATCTAGAATATCAATCTCTTACCTCAAGTTCAAATGGCATGCATGACCCTCCATTCACATTTTTTGGGTTTAAACGGGGCAACAATAACTCTAGAAAAGCTTTACCTCCTTTACTACAGAAGATCAACAAACATGACAAGTTTAGCATGGGAACTTACCATGAGGTTGTATGAATAGAAACCACAAAATTCATGCCAGTAAAGAGCTTCAAATTGGTTTAAGAAGAACAAGGATTACCGATTATAATCAAATATGAGGACACGCTCTGGCATGGCAATTGCCCGTAGTGAGCCAAAATTTAATAAAATAGCCTGTTCACGGACCTATTATAGGATGACAAAAACAATGAAAAAAAAAAAAAAAAAAACTTCAAAGTTAATTGCTACATCAATCTCATTAGCATTTATAAAGAACTTGTTGTACACTATTTTGATAACAAGAAGCCATATAACCGTGAAATCTAAACTTTCACTATCATAACAGTTGCCGGTCATCCTTTAGACAATCGACCAAAAAGATACCAAAAATACTTTACCATCCATGAATATTTCAGAGATACCGTAGCATTGACTTAAAAACAATTCAAGAAAAAGAACATACTCAGTAGTGAACTTAGAACTGAGAGTTGGAGACCACGTTGGGAACCAAACAGTTTAGGGGATCATAAAGTTCTACTAATTAGAGTAATTAAAACATTCACTAGGATATTAAACGTATGTAGATAAGCCATTTTAATTTTCCAAGGGGCAACAATCGAATATAAATAAAAGGGATCCATTTTCACGGGCCTGTTTGGTTTTCAAATTTCCTATGAAATGCAAAGTAAATGAGCCATCATTATCCTTTCCAGGTGTTTGTTTTGACAGGAATTATGCCTCGTAAATCAAGAGTCAAATACACTTGTAAAGGAAGTAGGTAAAGTAAATTGTAATCATTACATTTTTCACATTATAAAACTATCATTTTTACAGTGATTTGTGGGTGAAACAAACAATGTAGCAAAATAATCATTATAGTCAAATGTAAGTGATGTCACCACACAATTACAAGAATAAATAATCAGTACCCATTTACAGCCATTTATGGGTGTAATTGGAAAAACCAAACAGGCCCTAAATGCATACACAAGCTACGTCTCTCACTCCCACTGGATTGGGCAGCAAGATCCCGCTACGAAGATCCTCATAACGCCCTCAAGTCTAAACGGAATCATACGATTCTTGTTCTTGCCCAATTTATCAATTGGGACAAATCAATGTGAGAAAACTCCTCAAAAGAACCCTAGAAACAACACGAAACTTTTTTCCAAAATTTTCTCTAGATTTGTAAAACCACCACTTAAAACTTACACAAAAGTCTTATAAAAATAACCAAAATTCTATAAAATCATCATCTATCAGACTCCATTTTTTTTTTCTCCTTCACTTGTCCATCTGTTCTTACACTGCTGACGTCAGTCATATATATGGACTAATGATGTCAGCAGTGGGTCCCACTAACATTGCCTTCTATCAGTCTAGGGTTGTAGGGATCCCGTGCAACAAAAAGCTTTGTGGGGTCCACCGCATTGTGTGTGTGCCACCTGCTCTATCCACCATTTGTACCAACCCATTTTAGAGCATGACCCAAAAATCAGGCCGATCAAAAAATCAAGTGGACCAAACCACACGGAGCAATGGGGATGGGACGCCTATTTTTTTTTAAAAGGATAAGAGTGAATTTATTAAGAAGCGGTCAAAAAGGCGGAAATGAATGCCACCAAAACCAACTATAAAACAAAAGGAGAGGAAAGGATGCAGTTGTCAACAGTGTTCGGATTATCTCCGATATTCTTTATCTCCAGCTCGGCGATACCGATAATGCTGGAAGTATCAGAAATTCCAGGTATTAGCAATGTATCGCTAAGTATCGCCAACGTATCAATATGGCTAATGTAATCGCCAATATTTTCAACTATGTAAATTCTTTGTGTCGCTTGTATTGCCAATGCATCAATATCGCCAATGTATCACCAATATTTTCGACAATGTAAATTCTAGGTAACGCTTGTATCATAAGTGTATCAATGATATTTCAATAATATTGCCAATGTATTGATATCATCAAAATTTAGTTTATTAGAAAAAAAAAAAAATTTTTTTTTCATGGGCACATGGTTGTATGGAGTGTTCAATTTGTTGTTGATAATATTGATAATATCTCGATATTATTAATATCAGAACATGCGCAATAGTGAGACCACAATCTTTCGTTTCCTTTCCAATTGTTGATGATTTCTTGGTGAAATATCATGTGTTGTTAATATTTTGCAATATCGATGGATGTTTGGATGGAGGGTTGGACGGTTAAATAGGCCGGATGGGATGGTTGGACTGATTTCTTACTACAACACGCTTTTAAGGCCCCCGTTAAACGAAAATTTGTTATGTATGCATTCTTTTTACAATTTTTTTTTTTTTTTTTTTTTTTAAATTTCTAAATATGCAAACATTTACATTTTAACATCTCCTAAAGTTTCGATGAAAATTCCATTGTTTTTCCCATGTTTCCCGGCATTTCCAGTTATCAATGATATTATCGGCAATATCGATATTGTTTCCGTATCCCTGGCCAGCGAAACTTGTAGCGATACCGATACTTCGAACACTGGTTGTCAATGGGTTTGGTAGAGGAGGCCCAATCCACGACAAGCCATTTAATAGACCTAACAACACCGAGAGAAGAGTTTATCGTGTCCCGAAAAACTCGGTTATTCCTTTCCAACCAAATGACCCAAAGAGTCACCATGAGGGTGAGACACCAAATTGCAGTCTTTTCCTTCCCGAAACTCCCTCCGTGCCAAGCTGAAAGAGGCCTTCGATTGATCTCGACATAGTCCAAGAGACTTGAAAATTTTATTTTAAAAAAAAAAAAAAAAAAAAACCCGACCCAAAGAGACTATTGACATGGATTTTTGGGTATTAAGGATGATTTCCGTGGACAATCGTAGAGCATTGCCAAAATACAAATAAAAGAAGGCGCACCCTATTAAAGAGGCATTTTATTGATATGGGTTCAAATATACACTCCAGGTTGATTCTAAACTAGTGGGGGTGAGAGAGGCCATTAATTACATTCCACAGGGAAACACCCTTGATTGTAAGGCAAAAACTACAAGAACTAAACTATGTGCATGATAGTGATCACTGATTTAAGCTCCGTGTCCCCCTCACCTAGTGAGATTATTAGTGTAAGCACACCGTGAATGTCATATTGGAGAGATAGTAGTTTAGCACTCATAATGAATATTAAAGGAATCATTGGTCAGTGAATGAGTATGGAGCTTAGATCGAGTGATCAATGTATCATAAATAGGGCCCACTTGATGATTGTGTAGCCCATCTGGTGGCTAGCACGACAACTTGATTGGTGCATGGTAAGATGAGTGGGGCCCACTTGATTGTGCATCTAATGAAGCACTAGCGAAATGGGCCATCTGATGAAGGGTCGGCCAAATGATGACGATGATGACAGAGCCTAAACAGATCACCAGGAGGGTGCAGGCTCAGAGTGTTGACGAAGGCCCACATAATGGATGGTGGTGTAGGGCCTACGTGATAATTAGCATTGATAAGGGCCTGATGGACAATCGTTGGTTAAGAACATGGACAACCATTGATCATGTGTGAATATTCTTGATCACAAGAGGTATGAATATTGTTGGTAATATGGCCCACAAAGAAGGTGTTGAGACATGGGTTCCATTATGCAGACGACATTAGGTGATCGAATGTCGATCATGGAAAGTTGGACTAATGTAACCATAGGATCCAATAGACGGTCTTGATCTTATGATATGATGAAGGCGACACAAATTTCGAGACACCCTAGGTGGCTTTACATGTGGCAAACAGACACTGCATGAAGATATAAGGTTCTTAGTAGAGTTGGGCATTGAGTCGAGTCAGACCGAGTTAGGACTGACCCGACCTGACCCGACCCGGTTTTGAAATAGACCTGACGCTAACTCGACCCAACTTGTTACCGAGTTCGGCATGCCTGACCTGATCCGAGACTAGGATTGGCTTGGGCTAACCCAAACCGAGTCTGACCTGGTCACAAGGACCGAGTCGGGTCGATTCAGGTCGAGTTGAGCTTTTTATCCTATCATTTTTTTCTACTTGAGTTGGGTTGTTCAGAATAAATATTGTCAAAGACTCAAAAGTAATTTGTAAAAAAATGAACAAAATAAATAAACATTGTCAAAACTCAAAAGTATGTTCAGAATCTCAAATGGAGTTCCACATACAAACCAATAAACCATTCATTCATTCAATATCCTCTGAATGACGAATGCCTTTGTGGCGTGTAACCCGAGTAACCTTATCCATAACAGTAACCCCCTCCAACTTCGTTGCCAGAATTATCCTTTGGTTCTCTTTATACGGCTTGAATTGCAGGAGAACTCTAGGCTGAGTCCGAGCTAGAGGTGTGTAAAAGATGGTTGTTTACCTCTTTTGAATTGGATGGTGGAAATGCCTTTCCATCATCCTCATTCATAAATTTAACGAGTTTTCTCAGCCTCTTTTTATAATTTGATTTGTACAGGATTCTTGACCACCTATAGAATGCAGCGAGACTTATAAGAAACTTTGATGATTTATCGCCTGGCTTATGTCCCATACTCGTGCTTGCTTCGACATCACGTTGTCTCAGAGGGAGTTGATGTTGTTTGGTCCTGGATGCCAATTCTGTCTTTGTTTTACGGCTTCTTTATAACCTTGTTCTTCATGTTCACTTAATAGTTTGTCTTCTTCTTCTCTACTAAGTGTGGGGACTCTTCCTCTGCTTGACCCTTCTTCAATTATAGTAGGCCTACTTCTATATCTTCTGTGACTGGTTGTAGGGGAAGGGGTGGTGGAAGCCTTTGTATTTAAGTCGAGAATGGCTCGAAATAAATCCCGAACTTCTGGAAGAGCTTTGCTACATGGGGCAACGTCTCCTCCCCGACAATCCAAATGTAATTTTAACCGATTTGTTTTGTTTACAAGCTATTTTCCACACAACTTGCATTGCAACTCTGTCTTTCGTCGTAGGAGTAGACTTGGGCTCAATAATCCCAAATATTTGTTGATGGATCATCTTCCGATGACATATCTATAAGTGTGAATTTTGAAAGAATGAATATTTGGTTAGGATGTGGCAACATAAATAATTAAGGAATGAAGATAAACAAACGTAACCAGCCAACCATATGAGATTTAAACAACATTAAGTCATTTAAAAGCATAAACGAAAAGAGAAAAAATATAAAAAAAGAAACATTAAAATACATAAGCTGATAAGTGATAAGCATGGAAAATATCCATCCACCTACTAATTGTTACAATTTAAGTCCACAAATAATAACTATCAAATTGTCATAAGCAAATGCAAGGGAAATAGAAGGCATTGTCTCATCCTACTTCATGCAATTGTTGCAGGTACTGTCTCATCCTGCTTCTCGCTCTTCTCTTCCTCGAACTCCTCATCAACAAAGTTGTCTTTTCCCCAGATCGGACGTAATCAATCGTGTGTACAAATGAGCACTTCAACTGATTCCGGTGTGAGCTTCAATACTTGTTCATGACCCTACTCCTTGTGCAAAAAGCATATTCTGACACCATGGTTGAAATTGGAATTGATAATATGTCTTGTGCCATCAACGAGAGCACAGGGTTCCGTGATTCACGAGCTTTCGACTTCCACCAGTCAAAACATCAAATTCTTCGCCTTTGTACTTTACAAGTGTCTCCTTGAGATAGTGGTCAAGTTCTGTTTAGGTCTCAACTTGTGCCATGAAAGAGATGAAATTGTCAATCGTGTTTCGTTGTGCAACAACACTAGAACTAGAACCTACTTGAGGAGTCTAACCTGTGATATTGTCTTTTGCGGCTCCCAAAGTTTCTACATAGAAATTGTACAGATCTTTGACTACATCACGAATTTTATCGACCTCAGTGGCACTCTTCTCACCATACAACTTTTTAAAAATGAATATAACCATGAACATCTTGTATCAAGGATCAAGAATGAACGAACAACCATTACCAAACTGCACTCAAACCAATACTTATCAAACTTTAACTACATACTCGTGGTCATTATTTGTAGAAAGTCTGGTCCACTACAACTTTTGTACAAAGAATCTTTTACTCTCTAAAGTTCTGGCAGAAATATATTTGTTGTTGGATACATGCTTCCCGAAAAGATCTTCATCGTGTCGTAAAAAACAGAAAGGAACTTGTGAATTGGTTCAGCTCTTGTCCAATCATCATCATAAGGCAACCACTGATACACACTATCACTCTCCACATTGTGAGAGAATGCATCTCTGAAAGCTATCGCTGAATCCAACATTTCGTAACTTGAATTCCAACATGTCATGACATCCAGCTTCATCGTTCTCTAAGATGACACATTCAACCGTTTCTCAATCTCATTCCATGTATTTGATCGTGAAGGTGACTCCCGTATGTACTTCACACTCTCTCATGTTCTCGATCATTGGCTCAATTGTTGTAAGCTCATCTTGTACAATCAAGTTTAAGATGTGGGCACAATACCTAACATGAAATACTTTCCCACTGAAATACAAGTCACAGGTGGCCTTAAGTTGGTTCCACAAAATCATTATCACGCTATCGTTTGCAGATGCATTGTCTAAAGTTATCAATGAGATTTTTTTCTCAATGGCCCACTCCATAAGGCATCTATAGATGCAATCTGAAATCATCAAACCAACGTGAAGACGCACTAGATAGCGTAAGTTTATAACTCTTTTGCAGAGCCTCCATTTGGCAACGTAGTGGGAAATTAGTGACATATACCCCCTTCGTTGATTGGATGACGTCCATGAATCTGATGTCACGTTGATTCGGGAAACCAATGCCAACTATCCTTTCAACGTGACCTTCTCGCTTGCATACATCTTCATGCACACTCTTTATTGTTGTACGGGAAGACCTTCTCGTATCTAAGGTTAAGGCCTCTGGCTAATTCGACAAAGGATGGACTATCTACCATCTAAAATGGTTTTTCATTTGCAATAATAAATCTGACCGTCAACTCATTCACATGATCCTTGTTATACTTATAGGTGGACAAGGTACCTTGCGACGGATCCACCAAAGATTGGGTAAATGAAAGTCTATGTTGGCCTGAGGTATGGCTTTTCACTTTTTTATGACACTTCAATAGGTGTTTCTTCAAAGTTGTGGTCGACCCATCTACTTGTTTAACATATTGAGCCTTTCAGTACTTGAATTGTATCTTCATTGTGTCGTTCTTTAGGGTTACTTCTTCAAAATTTTCCTACCCCACCGGTCATTTTTTTTTTTTCCTTTACTGAACTTTGGGAGGTACTAATCTCAATGGGCACTGCTTCATCTTGTAGACTTAATCCTTCATCCAAGATCATCGACGAAGTGACTAACAAACCGCTGGGGTATTGGGAATTTCCTCACTAGTCATTTACTAATTGAAAGATACTAAATCAGACTAGCACTATAATACCTTAAAAGTATATACTAAACCCTAAATTAGTCACCCATCTAAGGTTGGATAAATTGTAATACTTTCGTATTTCCATTTAAACGCCCACACTGAAATTCCGACAACATCTCCCCATGTCTCTCCAGATAAGTTGATCTTCTATTTCATTCTCATGCCTAAATATCCAAGTAATGTAAAGATATTTGACATGAGAAATAAAAAGGAAGAAACATATTTAGAGAGAAATGGGGAGATGGAGCGCAGAACAGGCATGAGTATTTAAATAGGTTATATGAAAACATACTATCTATCTAACCTTGAACTGGCCAAAATGGGACAATTTGAGCGAATTCCATTGCACCGAAAACACACCATATCTATGTGTGGCCACATAGAAATCCTTAAATGGGCAACTAATTGTCCAATTCACAAAAATAAACCACATTAAGCTAACTGTCTAATGCACAATAATAATCTAAGCAATAAGCAATGTAATCCATAATTCACAAAAATAAAACACATTAGTCGTTTAGGGTTTAGGTTTTAGGTTTAGGGTTTAGGTTTAGGGTTTGGGTTTAGGGTTTAAGGTTTAGGTTTAAGATTTAGGTTTTAGATTTTAGGGTTTAAGTTTTAGGTTTTAGGGATTGGGTTTAGGGCTTGGCTATAGGGATTAGGGATTAGGGTTTGGTTTTAGGGTTTACGTTTTAGGGTTTAGGTTTAGAATTTAGGTTTTAGGTTTAGGATTAGGGATTAGGTTTGGGGTTTAAGTTTAGGATTAGGTCTAGGGTTTAGGGATTAGGTCTAGGGTTTAGAGATTAGTGTTAGGGTTTAGGGCTTAGTGTTTAGGTTTAAGTTTAAGGTTTAGGTTTAGGGTTTAGTGTTTGGGTCTAGGGTTTAGGTTTAGGTTTAGGTTTAGAAATGGCTCAGCCCGAGCCAACCCGGCCGCACCGAGCCAACTCGGATGCACCACATGGTCCACACTTGGCCAGACCACCCGAGCCAGCCTGAACGCACCTGATTTCAACCATACCCGACCCCAATTTCACAACTCCCCCTCACCCCCTCTCAAAAAAATTAAAAATTAATAAAACGAAAACTATAGAAATTAGTAAATTACCTTAATTTGAGGCAAAACCGGTGGCTGGTGAGTGCAGATTGTTCAGACGAGCTGTTGTGGCGCTGCCTGAGTTGATTCGAGCAGATGCCGAGCCGAGAGATGAGTTAGGGAGTGGAGAGAGAGAGAGAGAGAGAGAGAGAGAGAGAGGGTGGCCTGGTGGCCAGTGGTGGTGGATGGCTGCTGGGCTCGGGAGAGGAGGGAGGGAGAGAGATCGAGTCGGGTGCGGTCGTGCGGCGAGTAGGGTAGGTTAGATAATTAGATTTTTTTTTATTATTATATATATACTACCCGAACCCAAGTCAAGTCGGGTTTCTAATCGAGTTGAGTATGAACGAGTCGGATTTTGAGTCGAGTCGAGTCACCGGGTGACTCGGACTTGACTCGGTTTGAGTTTAGATCAGGTGAGGTCTACTCAGTTCGGATCAACTCACCCACTCTGTTCGGGTCAAGTCGGGTCTAAATGAGTCTACCGAGTCGAGTCATCCCATGCCCAACTCTAGTTCTTAGGTGGTCGTTGCACGTAAATGAATAGTTGTCGAGTGAATAATGGTCATATCTCGAACGTGACAAATGCCTCTGCATGAACCTCTGAACGTGGCCCACCTGATTTGCTTGATGAAGGTGAAGGTGTGACACGTCCGATCTCGATGCTAACAGTAGAAATGGAGATGGACACTGAACATGTTGGTCACGATGGTGCGAAGGTGTAGCCATGGCTGAAGGATGAAGGTGTTGATCAAAGACTCAGAGATGGACAACATGGATCAAGGATTTGGATGATGAATGGTATAGATCGAGTCCAGTAATGGGCCAATGGGTAACATCACGCTGCATGTCATGCATTGAGAGAGACGAGTGCCACGCAGGGAGAGACATGGTGTTGCGCATGGAGAGATGGTACCGCGCGGAGGGAGAGATGGTGGTTGCATAGCGGGAGAGATGAGAGCCGCATAAGGCGAAGAACACGAATGCAAAGCAACACTCTAAAAGGTGGAGTACACGAGCACGGATTAGCTCTCTCTCTCTCTCTCTCTCTCTCTCTCTCTCTCTCTCTCTCTCTCTCTCTCTCTCTCTCTCTCTCTCTCTCTCTCTCTCTCTCCTTCCCTGCTAACAACCGAGGAGCTGCATGTGAAACTTCCGCTGGTTCCTAAGGGTGGAGTACACGAGCGTGAAGCAGTGCTCTCTCTTCCTCTCCCTTCTTCCCTTCTAACAACTGTCTGCCATGGACAGACTCCTCTTCCTTCTCTCTGTTCACGGTCGTCTGCCACGGACGAACTCCTCCTCCCTCTTCCTACTCACAACGGCCTGCCATGAACAAACCTTCGCCTTCTCTCCTTCCCTATTAGCTAATAGCCCACCATTGATGAACTCCTCCCTTTCCTCTAATATATGCCAATGCTCTCCCTTCCTATCCCAGTATTCGTGCGAGAGCACTAGGTGTTAAAGAGGATGCGTGATGGCATGCATGAGGTGGAATGTAATGCATGCATGACGTGCCTGAATTGTTACATGCAATGCATGAGATGAAGCAAGAGTTGTTGTGCACGCATGAGGTTTTAACGTGATAACATTAGGTATAATGCAATGCACGTGTGATGGATGCATGTACTGGATACACGTGTTAATGTGTGAGTGGCCCATCAGGCACATGTGAGTGCATGAGTAGTCCATTTGGCATGTGCGAGTGCATGAGATGCTTGGCCCCATGTGTTATGAATGGCCCACTCGGCACAATTCACGCTGGGTTCTTTCATGAAAACCCTCGTATTATTCTCGACCCTAGCACAACTTGGGAAGATGACTTTTCATGCCCTAACAGACGCCCACCATTGAAACCTTCCTAGGGCACATAATGATGTTTATATGCCATTCTACCCATTCATAAGGTGA
Organism: Magnolia officinalis; assembly: GCA_021015155.1. Lineage (NCBI taxonomy): Eukaryota > Viridiplantae > Streptophyta > Magnoliopsida > Magnoliales > Magnoliaceae > Magnolia > Magnolia officinalis. The sequence continues at coordinate 86,536,283 of JAJHSJ010000002.1, read as the reverse complement.
GTCCCCACCAGAATAAACAGAGAAACCAAATATCAACCTAATCCAGTACTTTTATTAGCTCCAAGAAGGTTGAAATGGCAGGCATCCCCATCCCCACTTTTCTTACAGTGTGGCCCACTTGCATTTTGGATTGGACCTATTTTGGGCTCACTCCGTAATATGAGCTAGCACAAATGATGGGCAAAGTGGATGTCACACGCAACCAGGGGGGGTTCCAGGCATTTCACGTCCATCCAGGAAGATGGTTTAATACCAAGGTGTTTTGTAGGAAGAGAATACGGGATGATCTGAGAGAGAGAGAGAGAGAGAGAGAGAGAGAGAGAGAGAGAGAGAGAGTAGAATTAGGATGAAGGATGTCTTAATCTTGATGAGTTCTGCATGGTAAATGAGGAATTGAAGGAGAATAAGAGAGAGTAGAAGAAAAATAGGTGAGAATATCAAGATTAAGGTTAGACATGCCCTTCCCCTCTTTTATTATGTAATCGAGATATTATATATGGCAAACTTAAGAAGCGCAAAAATATAGACGTGTTGTTGATTGGGCAACCAGCTCTAGATGGGCTAGCCAATGTTGTTGAATGGCCGATCAACCCTTCTAGTGGAGCAGCTGGCCCTAATGGCGTTTGGTCAATGTAGCTTTTGGGAAAAGAAAGGAAAGGAGAAGAAAAGAAGCAAAAATGCAGAGGGGAGAGTTACGGGAAGATTTGAAAGGAATCTAAGCCCACTCTGGTACCATAATCATTTCTACGTAGTAGAAGTGGAGGAAAGAAAAATAGGACAGAATATGAGGATAGGATTTGACCCACCCCTCTGCTCTCTTTTATTAAGAAATGAGAGCTATTACATTCGGTACACCTGAGGAGCACAAAAATATACATGCATGTGCACACATATTTCTCTACAAGTTTAATTCAATAACACTCTTATTAGTATAAACAAAGGAGACCAACAATACTAAGCATGATTACATAATACAGTGTTCATCACCATCTAAGCCTTATCCCAACTAATTGGCGTCAGCTAAACAAATCTTGTTGTGCCATTCTATAAAATAGTCATACAAAGAGAAAAAGGAAATGAAATAGTACTTTTTTTTTCTTTTTTTTTTTTTCTTTAAAAAAAAAAAAAATGAAATAGTACTTCACATTACTACACATGCCTCTTTATGATCATATCATAACACAAATTACATCAACGACAAAAATACCAAGAAAACACTAATAGAATTTGTTGCCACAATACCAGCAAAGAAGGCATTGAGTTTGTCAACCACAATGATGGATCAACACTCCTAATATCTCGAGGGCGAAGACCTGCAACAATAACAATCAGAAAAAAAAAATTTAGGAAAAAAGGAATCCAACAATATACCATCAGCTCATGTATATTAGTAAGATTTCTTCGCAACAAAGAGATCAAAATAATAATGAAAAGTTTACATACAAAAAAGGCTAATTCATGGGCAGATGTCTTGGCCAAAGACGGAATTGAGTATACTTCTTTGTAAATCAGTTGTATTGATTCAATTGCCTTTAGATTGTATACCTTCTAGGGGTGCAACTTGGAGATCAAGTCAGGTTAAGGATCAACCCAAGCCCAACCGGACCTCAGACTGGGTTAACCCATGGCCCAACCCAACCCAACCCAACCCAATCTGCCATATTCCCAACACTAAGTCACTAACACATGCCGTTTTGGATCAAGATGGTTTAGGTAAGTCGGGTTGAGATAGGTTAGTTGGGTTGTGTTAGGTCAATTTTTGAAGTGCGGTCCATCCACATTGGTACACACTAGATGGATTTGGATCATGCGATTCATGAGTTACGAGTTATACTTGCCGACATGTCTCAAAGTCAGATTCTCTATAGCATTTGTAGAAAAAACATATTCTACAACTTCAATTGTGGGGCCCACTTTAGTTTGTGTAAAGAATCCAACCCATACACAAGGGCCGTCCATACTAATTTTCTACAAAAGTTAGTAGGGGTTCCACCCTCCCATAGAGATGAAGATTTTTTTTTTTTTTTAAAGAAAGAAAGAAAGAAACTACTTCTTGAGATCTTGTTCTTGTTGCAGGCGCAACTTGAGAGAGAGAGAGAGAGAGAGAGAGAGAGTAGATGACGGGAAAGTTTCCTATTCATATTCAACAATGAGTGAGTAATGTATTTGGGAGCTTGTATTTGGTACGAATTGGAATTCAATTCACTATTACCATGGAATCAATGTGAATTGGAATCCTCAATTGTGTTTGGCAGCCTGTAATTGGAATCCATTGCTCGATGATGGTAGAGACAAAGAGAGGTGGCAAGGTGGTAGGTTCCAGTGCTAGTACTCGGCGATGGTTGAGAGAGAGAGAGGAGGGAGAGAGAGAGAGAGAGAGAGAGAGAGAGAGAGAGAGAGAGAGAGAGAGGGTAGTTGCTTTAAACAAAGCTTTCCAACAGTCGGATTTTGGATTGTTGGACAAATCCGTGGTACATGACATTGAATTCAAACCTAGAGGGAGAGATTTCAAAATGGAGGATTCAATTGTAATTGGATTCCATTTCACACCTCCCAAACGAGTCACCTTTTTGCATTTCACACCAATGCACACCAAGTCATTGCTGCAAAACAACCCCTAAGAGTTTGTTTAGCCTTTGTCGTGACTTAATATCCAACATGTGTCACCGAACACTAGGGCCCGTCGTGACTCAATATCCAAGATGTGTCACCGAACAATAGGGCACGTGCTGAGTGGTTCAATGATCTTAACTATCCATGTTGTGTAATCTATGCTATAAGGCCTACTATAAGAAGTAAAGAACTAACATTGAAAGGATGAGTGCAACCATCACTATCTGTAGGGCTGTACACAAACCGAGTTAGCTCGGTTAGCCTCGCTCGACTCGACTCGAAAAAGCTCGATTTGACTCAATTCGAAACTGGGTTCGAGCCAAGTCGAGCTGATTTTTTTAGCTCGAAAAAATTTTGAACCAAGTTTGAGCTTGCATGATCTCGACTTGACTCGGATCGAACCAGTTCAGTGACTCGGTTACCAGTGTTCGCAATATCGATACTATCGGCCGATATTATCGTTATCACACACCTGCGAGACGATACCCTCGCGATAACCCCCGGAAGATACCAAAAAATCCAAAATTCAGATATCGGCCGATATATCATCGATATCGCATGATATATCGTCGATATAGCACGATTTCGTCTCTATTATTTTTGGATTTCGACAGATGCACTCAAAAAAAAAAAGAAAAAGAAATCGGAGAGTACCTGTGTGATCGGAGGTGGGCCACTGCGGATTTCTCGGAGATTCCGCAGAGAAATTAGGCTGGATTGAGGAATGGAACGAGAAATCGCCAGCTTCGGAGCCCTCGCGTGCGGTGGAGGAGAGGGAAAGTGAAGGAGAGGGGCGCGGGAGGGGTGAAAAGGGGATCAGATTGCATGGTGGGTTACTGAGCACGCTCAGATGGTACTCAGTAAACTCAGTTGGGCCCACATTTAATGTATGTGGTCTATCCACACCGTCCATCCGTTTTCCCGTCTAAATTAAGGAGTTGATCCCAAAATTTAGAAATTTTAGTAGACCATACCACAGGAAATAGTGGTGATACTGATTTCCACCGTTGAAACCTTTCTCGGCCCTGCAGTCATGTATATTGGTCATCCAAACCGTTAATAAGATTATACGGACGTGGATGAAGGGCAAATATGAACATAAGATTGATCCATCTCTTGTCGCCCTCAAGAAGTTTTTAATGGTGAACGTCACTCTCTCCATTGTTTTCTGTGGTGGGGTCCACTCGAGCTCCGGATCTGACTCATTTTTTGGCTCATGCCCTAAAATGATCAATTCAAATGGATGGACGGTGTGGATAAAAAAAATACATCATTGTGGGACCCATGTAACTTGGTGACGTCACTAACAGGGGACGCGGATTTCCTGCGAAAGCCTTTCGCGGAAAGTTGCTGCACAAGGATGCTGGGTGGGGCCCACCAAACTGTGTTTCGACCATCAACACCGTGCATTTGATGGGTACCCTTTAAATAATGGGATATCCCAAAAATCAACCGTATAGGGAACTCAGGTGGGCCATACCATCTAAAATTATGTGAAGACACCATTAAAACATATAAAATCACTTGGTGGGGCCAACCTGAGTTTTGCATGCGCCTGAAACTTGGTCTGAACCCTCATTCAAGTGGGACACACATAATGGATGGCCGGGATTTGCAAACTACATCTCGGTGGGCCCTCAAAAATGGTTATGAATTTTTTAATGGTGCACGGCCCCTCACCACTTTTGTATGTGGTGTGGTCCACACAAGTCACGGATTGACTTGATTTTTGAGACCTATGCCACGATGGAATGGTGCATCTGACTGATGGGGTAGATTTTCGAAACGCATCACGGTGGGGCCCACACAGCTCGACCTCATGGGGCGTTAAAATCAGCTCGAGCGCATTGTACCTTTTCCCTAAATGAGCTACTCCCCCTGACACCAGCCTTTTGCTGGTGGTCGGGGCTCTGTGGGCCCACCATGATGAGGTATATCCTAATCTCAAGTGGACCACATTATAGGAAAATTGTTGAATGAGCGTCGACCATTAAAAACATTTTGGGGCCATTAAAGTTTTGGATCAAGCTGATTTTTGTTTGTTCCCTTCATCTGGGCCTGTATGACCTAATCAATAGATTGGATGTCAAATAAACAGTATAGTGGGCCTTAGGAGGATTTTAGTGGTGGGTAACCAATCACTATTGTTTTCATGTGGTGTGGTCCACCTGAGATTTATATCCGTCTTATTTTTTATTTCAAGCCACAAAATGATCTGTAAAAATGAATGAAATACGGGGCTGGTGTTGGGGGAGTAGCCAATCCGTTTCCTACAGCTGTTGTAGGTACGTGGGACGCGGATTGCATCCTACCCCTGCCTATCTCTGGCCCCAAACTGGCAGTTCTATGGGCGGGCCCACCGTGATGTACCTATAAATCTAAGTTGTCCATCCCTTTTTCTCAAATCATTTTAAGCATGAAAACAAAAATGAGGCAGATTCAACACTAAAATGGACCACACACTCTTGCATTTAATGCAACTGGCATTCAATGCTTTGTGCATTTAATGCAACCAAGCTTATTATTTGGTGTGATCCACTTGATCGTTGGATCTACCTCTTTTTTGTGTTCAAGCCTTAAAATGATATGAGAAAAGGGATTGACGATTTGGATGTACAGATACAGCACGGTGGGCCTACCCATAGAACTACCCCATCATTGATATGTATATTTCTCAAATTTTACTTCTTCGGTTCTTCTTTTGTTTTTCAATGAATTGGTTGTGTTTTCATACATGACTATGATATATTTATAAATATCATGCATTCAATTTAAATATAGTTGCATTAGCTCAGTTAAACATCGCATAGTTTAGAACCCTATATAAAGGAAATTTATTATGTGCATCTTTTTTTTGAGATGTTATGATTTAAAAGTGTGTATTAAGGGCTTTTTTAACAATCCCCAAAGTTTCATTAAAAAATTCAACCATTTTCCCAATGTTTCCCAATGTTTCCCAAAAAGTGCGATAAATTATGCGATACAAACGATATATCCCGTGCGATAACCGAAACGTATCTGTATCCCAAGGGTGCGATACATTGTGCAATACCGATATTTCGAACACTGTCGGTTACTTTGATATTGATGTTGCTCACCAAGTGTTTGATGAAATGACTCAAAGAAGTGTCGGTTGGTGGCAGGGAAGGTATGTATATGAAACAAATACCATTTTTTCTTGATTTTGATGTTGCCTACAAGGTGTTTGATGATATACTTGTAAACAGTTGTTGCTGTTTTACATACAGTAAGAAATTGAAAGTGCACTCCATGTGTTTGTGAAAAATGCAGCACAGGCTCGATTTTGGCTCAACTCGGCTCTAACTGGCCCGAGCTATTGACCGAACCGAGCCAAGCTGGGATTGCAGGGGCATTTTCACACCGGGTTCGAGTGGGGTTGCCTATGGGATGCAAGGGCACACTCCGGGTGGGTGGCCCGTGTGAGGCGGTACCCATGTGATTTGGGGCCCAGGAAGGGGGTTTGGCCAAGGTCCTAACCCATAAGATGTGGGGCCGGGGCTATGAGATAACAGGATTGATTTGCCATGCTCTAATAGTTCGAGCTTTTAGAGCAAGTGGTTAATTGTCCTGCATCAAATTAGTATCGGAGCGGGAGGTCTCGTGTTCGAGACTCCTCACCGGGGGCAATTAATGCAGGGGCATTTTCACACCAGGCCCGAGTGGGGTTGCCTATGGGATGCAGGGGCACGCTCGGGGTGGGCGGCCCGTGTGAGATGGGTTGCTCGTGTGAGGTGGTACCCATGTGATTTGGGGCCCACAAGGGGGGTTCGGTCGAGGTCTTAACCCATGAGATATGGGGCATGGGCTATAAGATAAAGGGATTGATTCGCCATGCTTTAACAGTTCGAGCTTTTGGAGCAAGTGGTTAATTGTCTTGCATCAGTTGGCCAGTCAGGCTCGAGGACCGAGCCGAGCCGAGTTCAAGTTGTGGTCAGCTAGTGGCCGAGCCGAGTCGAGTTATGCCAAGCTCGACTTGGTTCGACTCATGTACACCTCTAACTATCTGTAGATGAATTCAGAACAATGGAAAAGAATATTTTCAATGGCTCACATTCAACTCTAAAAAACAAATCAAGGATCATCAGTGGAATGTGATTATGGGATGATATCTTATTCATAGTTGAAGCAAGAACATGGCCAGTTCAAATCATCGAACCATCTTAGCATGTGCACCCGAATGTGCGGCAACAGACGTTGGATCACAAATCGAGACAAGGGCAAAACTCATTGTGTAATGTGTAAGCTGTAAGGTGATTTATTTGATACTCCAACTACATATGCTTTATGCGTGAGCACTTGGAAATCATACACGAGGCATACATTAAGTCACATTGAACTGACTAAATTGTGAGAAAAACTATCTCTAAGCCACAGTCCCAAACATCAGATTGTTCAAACAAATCCTAAACTCTGATTAGTGGAAATTTGTTTGCCAAAATATGATCATTGGATATTTTATTTTTAACTATACAAGCAATATATATGAAGTATAGGTATTACTTTAAAAAAGAATGTTATACAGCAACGGGTTGGATTGGGTTGCACAACGCCTCAACCGAACCCAACCTGACTTGGCATCTGGTTGCGGATTTCAGCCTGAGCCCAACCTGATGTTAGCCCGACCCATGTTTCAGGTTGGGCCAGTAGGGTTCAGGTCGAGCACAACCCAAGTTGCACCCCTATCCCTCTTTTGCTTGTTTAATAAATTATGTTATTAATTAAAAAAGAGTTAAAAAGAAATTATCTTCTGTGGGGATACATGGCACTAGACAGTAGTAAACAACTGGGCATCCTTTAATGTCTCCTTTTTGCACTAGAATCAACCTTACCGCTCATTTAAGGTCATGATAATAGCATGTTGTGTAAGAAAATTCCCTTGTGATAGAACAAGTGAAAACAACATTGCAATTGACCCATAAATATATAGGAGCATAAAAGAATGTTTGAGCAAGCTTCTTTTTTTTTCAGCATACAGTGCTCACCACTTGATTTCAACAATTGCCGTCTATTAATTTTTTTCTTAGACATTATCCCATCCGACCTCACTTCTATCACCTGAAATCACATTATGACAGCATAAGTACATAGACATGAAAATAGTCTAGACCCATATCTCAAATAGTAATCTGAGCAAACGGAAGCCAATATCTAGCCTATCGAAAAGAAGGGAAAAAATGAATAACGAAAGAAAGAATGAAAGCCTATGTTTTATAAATGCCACATTGAAATGAATTTTCTATAAACACTGCCAAAGAATAATTTCAAGACCTCTGTGTCGAGATCAATTGTTTCTACAAAAACTGATTGCTAAGTGCAGAAAAAAATCACTGATGAATTTAAATAGCAATAAGTAGCAACAAGAAAGAAAAAAAAAAAATCTAAAACAACAATCAGCATTGGAGTGTAGGTTCCTCAAAGATAGACTGGGATAACATCATGTAGGCCAACCGTAGAAGCCCCAACATGCATACCCAATGGAATAAACTTACCAACCATCAGAGGAACAAACTTCTGTTCGTAAAATCAATTAAGTGATAACCAGAGCAACTACAGATGACCTATTAAAACCATAGCTTTCAAAGGAAACTGAGACAATTAAAACCGACAACATGAAATTATCCCTGATTGTTTGAAATTGTTAATAAAACACAAATTGTTATTAACCCATCGGTAACTTGTGGACCAAATTAAAGGCCTCAAACTATCAAATGTTGCAAAAATTGTGAAAATAACCTTCATAGATCCAAAGACACTTCAAACCTGCAACAAATAATCCAAATCGAAGATTTAGATGCATCCTTACACCTCCCAAAAGGAAATCCCTAAAACGAGAACTCCTTAGAAGTAACTGTCTTGAGCTTTGCAGGATTTGAAGATCCAAGATATCTTTTCCCAGAGACTGCTATTGTGGACTTGGGGCATCAGTTGGCTCTTGATTTTTTACCTACCGCCTATCCAATACTACTATGTCAGCCCTCATATTCTTGGTTTGGTAAGCCTATCACTTGATTGCATTAAAAAAAATTAAAAAAAAAAAGTTGAACATCAAAGGAAAGATAAACTAAAAAGTGACTTGTGTTTAGAAACAATCACTTGGAAGCTACAGTAACATTCAGAAAGAAACAGTACCACTTGAATTTGATGAGAATTCAAATTCTGGGGAGAGAAACAGTACCGCTTGTCAAATTTGAATTTAGTGATTGGGCTAGGTGGTGAGTAGAAATTCAGAGTTATTCCAGGGGGAGAAAGGAAAACAGGTTTCTATTCCGACGATCAGGAAGAAGGAACCTGAATTGGGGTAAAAGGGGGAAGAAGAGGGCAGCTGGAAAACAGTATTGCGGATAAAACTGTCTCAACATGAAAATGGAGACAGAAGGAAGAAACCCCATCTTTATCTGAGTACCCCACCCTTTTCGTCAAGGGTTACTCGGAAGGGTGGCTGCCAGTAAACTTTGAGAGGGTTTTTGTATGTGCACTGCAGGAATCGTAATGTAAGTAGTAATCCCCTGGGAAAGGAATACTAACGAACTAAGAGGATTTGCATTTGTCCGTATGAGCTCAGAAGTTGAAATCGAAAAGGCATTCTATGAATTGAATAGAGAAAGCTTCGGGGGGAAGAGGTTGAGAGTTCAACGGGCAAGATATAGGCCAGAAAGGAAGTTTTCAAAGGAGGGGAAATGGAAAAATCAGGGGTCAGTAGGTTCGAAAGGAGAAGGAAGATTTCATCTCGGATGCTCTAGAGGTGGTTCGAGGAAAGTCCTTTAAAGATGCGGTTCTGAACAGGTCAGGACAAGGACCTGAAACAGTAGAGAAGCAGCTGGAGGTAGGAAACAAGTGGGTTTCGAGATGGCTATCGGGGGAGATACCAGAAGTGAGAATCCATCCCAAAGTTCTCGAGGATTCTATGAAGACTTTTGAATTTTGCCTTGCAGTTGAAGTCGGTCAGCACATCTCAGAGAAGGATCTGGTAGAGTGGATATTCTTCATTGTAGTGGAGGAAGAAGATGTAGTGGCTAAGAGGATTCGAAATGATGTTCTGCTGTTATCCTTAGGATGCCAAGATCACGCTGATGCAGTTTTTGAAGAGTGCTCTTCGAGACGAGAAGGGGCTATTAAAAGAATACATAAAGAGGAGATGTGGTCAGTGTTCGGGTGGGAGGAACATTGGTACCAAATATGGCATATTCCTCTAGAGCGGTGGATGGATCAAATTGTCAGAGAGATCGGAGCTTGCCTTGGAGTGGTAATAGCTATCAATAGTTGAATGGATCGCAGCGAAGAGTTATGGTACGCAAGGATTCAGATAAGGAAGAAGAAGTTAGATTGTTTCCCACTGGAGATTACCCTAAAAATCGATAGCGCGAAGATCATAGTTTCGGTACTGGAAGAGGAAGAAGAAGTTCAGAGGGACAAAGAAGATGAGGAGCTTGATTCGGCAATGGCGATCAAAGACAATGACGAAGATGGAGCACGTTCCCCATGCTCATGTGGACTACAGAAGACAGACGTATGCTGTTGTTGAAATCTCATTGGACAAGAAAAAGAAATGGCTGTCTCTTTGGTGGAAATCCTGATGCGTGGAGGCGAGAGTAACGTACAGCCGACGCGTGGCGAGAGTGAAAATGTGACACACAGAACCCCTATGGAAGGTTTAAATGAAAAAGATCATTCGCCCGAGCACAGGCTGAGAACGGGGCTTATTGCTTGGGTTCGTGCAGACATCCTTCCATGTGCCATTCCACAACTATCTCCCACACATGTGCCTGAAGTTTTAAGTGCCCGCACGTGTCTCCCAAGTATGACTTTAAATTCCGAAATGGCGGTATTTTGGCCAAAAGTTTCACGACAGGAGTTGGGGTCTGCAGCGAGGAAAATAGGAAGAAGACCAATGCCTACCACTCTCTTCCTTGATTCGCAAGTGATGCCATCTTTGACAAGTGCGATTGAAGTTGACAAGGCAGAACCGTCCCGTCAAAACCTCTCAGATGATCAGCATCAAGTGTCACAATCAGAGAAGGAAAGTTCCCAGATAGTCTTGGCTAGCAGCATCCAAGCATTAGAAGTTCATCCGGAGGGGTCATCCTATGTCTTCAAACCGAGAAGCGATGGAAGTTTTATGGCGGAAATGCAAACAAGTGCAACGTATACTACTAACAGAAAGGTATATCATGGGATGTCCAAAGGCATGTTATCGGAAGAGTTTGGAGATCCTCAAATGGTCTCTCCTTGGCTATAGATTGACAATTAAATATGGTACAGGTGGCGGGGGTTGTAATAGAAGTGGAAAGGGGGAGTCAAGAAGTTACTGTGAGGAATCTTGGTACAAGACTATGACGCAGGACAGCCCTAATTATGATGCATGCTCATGAACATAATTAAACAGCGGAAATAAAAGGAATAAATGATCTAAAATTCTAGCAGTAATCATCATAACTGAGAAAATCATAAAGGAAATAGCCCTAATTATGGCATTCAATTATTACTTAGGTTGGATCCGGCGAGGGATGAGACCTCCCGATCTTGCATGGTCACACCCAATCGATCAATGAAGATCACTAATCCGAAGAATCAAGAAGTTTCTCGAATTAGGGATTTGAAAATTTAGGGGTTTAGAGTTTAGATCAGTTCTCAAGATTTTGATCAAAGAAGGATTAGCCAAAACTGGAAAATAGAAAGAAGAAAATAATTACCTTGAAGAAGTTAGAGGGGCACAAGAAGAAATTAGAAGAGGAAGATCAAGGGAAGAGAAGAAGCACCATTAGAGAGAAGAGAGGAAAGAGGCAACCAAAGGGTTTTCTTTTCATTAATCAATAGTTAAAATTCGAGTTTAGGGCGTTAGCCCACTTAAATAAGCAAATAAAGACATAAAATTACTAAAATACCCCTAGAATAAGCAAATAAAGACATAAAATTACTAAAAGACCCCTAACTAAGCAAAAACGCACAAATAACATAAGTACAGGAAAGTTCGGGCGCTCGGTCTTCTTTCTCCAATCTTCCTTCACATGTGTCTTCCCTGAGTGGGGTCTTCTATATGTCCAATCACATGTGAAAGGTCTTCAGCTCCTCAATAGTTGCCTATCCACAAGGACGGCACTTGTGATTAGCGCTTTCTTCGTTAGTACACCTTGAATGCGCTTGTGTCCGCATCAGAATGTCTATGGCGCAAGGTATGCAACACATCAAAGTAGTGACTCTGGAGATAGCTCGACTAGTGGGGGTAAGCTTCGGGACAAACTAGAGGACTATGTGGCCTTGCTTGAATTTGTGGAGGAGAGAGGAAGACAACCCTTGCAAAATCACACACAAGATAGTAGCAGAGAGTTAGTTCGAACAGAATCTATGAAAGGAATGGATGAACCTAGGGGAGCTATTGGTGTTGGGGGATCAGTTGTTTGTTAATGAAGATTTCCAGCTGGAATATCAGGGGTTTGAGGTGTCCTCAGAAAAGAGGCCAGATAAAGGATATACGCAAGAGATTTAAAGTTCAGCTAGCAGCCTTTCAAGAAACAAAAATGCAGGGGATAGATTAGAGTCTGAAAATTCGATAGGGCAGGGTCAATGAAAGGAATAGGAGGCTATCGATGCAGTGGGTTCAACAGGGAAGTTTGGAATACAAATATCTGGAACAAAAAGGATTGTTGGAAAGGAAAATTTTCAATTTCAATTATGTTAAAGGAAATCTCATCGGCCTTCAGGTGGGTGTTTACAACAGTATATGGGCCAAGTAGGCCAAGGCTTAGAGATGAATTTTGGGTTGAATTAGACATTTGTCAGATCAAATGGGGATTACCATGGTGTGTGGCTGGCGACTTTTAATGTGGTCAGATTCTTGTATGAGAAATCAAATGGGGGTCAACTCACAAAAAGCATTAAAAAAATTCAGATTGGATCACCAGTAATTAGATGATTGATTTGCCAATGGGTGAAGTTAAATTCACATGGTCCAATGGGTAGGCAAAGCCAATTAAAGCCAAGTTGGATGGGTTCCTCATTTCCTCGGAATGGGAGGAAAATTTTCCAATGGTACATCAAAGAGGACTGCCTAGGCCTATTCATATCATTGTCCAGTGGTTCTTGAGATGGACGAGGAGGATTGGGGCACTAGGCCTTTTAGATTTGAATTAGCATGGTTGCAAGTAGAGGGTTTTGCGGAAAAGGTGGACGAATGGTGGTGGTCTTTTTCAGTGGAGGGAGGTGAGGACTTCATCCTTTTTAAGAAACTTAAGTTGTTAAAAAACCAGATGTCTGAGTGGAAAAAAGATAATTTTCAAGGCTGAGAAGAAGAAACAGCCGCGTTGCTTCAACAAATTCAGTCTCTAGAGTCCAAGGAAGATATACAAGAATTATCAACGGAGGAAAGATGATGTAGAATGATGGAAGCTACCCTAGGATGCAAGATGAGATATAAATTTTCACATTAATTTTAACAATCAACATGTAAAATCAAACATAACCACATAATAGATTCGAAAATTCATATTTATAACACGAAGGTCCTAGGTTATCATATACGTTGTGCACAAAAATATATAATAATTCAATAGTGACCCACTTGGAAGTAGGGACTTCCAATCTAGTGTGGGTAGTGCAACAACCGCGTGGATAAACAAAGATGCAAGCAAAATTCTTGTTTGGGGAAATTTTCACAAAAATTCATATTTCATTGGAGTTTTGCATTCGTGGATGGAGAATTAGGAATGGGGTTTTTAGGGATTCAAAGGATCTAGGGATTAGGGAGTTTTGGAGGAAAATCAAAGAGGGAAAACAACAAACGGGGGCCCACATGTGTCTAGGTAAAGGAAAAGAAATAGAGGAAGGATTGAATGGGGTTTTGATGGGTTTAAAAGGTTGTAATGGAAGGAGAAAGAGGAAGACAAGAGAAGAATAAGAATACCTTTTAAATAAGAGAAAGAGGAACGATGTACCTTGGGAAATCCACTACCAAACAAGTTTCTACCCTTCCACAATTCAATTGGAATGGAGGGTCTCTCACAAACCCTAAAACGCAAGGAGGAAAATTCCTTCATACAAGAGAGTTTCTCTCTTCTATTTTTTTTTCTTCTTAATAACACCACTAGGGTTGGATCCCCATCAATTCTCCCCGACTGCACCACTGGCGAAATAAAGATGTGATAACGCTTGAGGAGGTCAGGATCAATGCACTGGAACTCTACCTCTGTAATCCAAGTGTTGTCTGACTCTGACATGTTCTTCCACTTCACAAGGTATTTCTAATATCCTCCATGACGGGTAGAGACCGCTTGGTGGTCTAGAACATAATCGATCTTTTCTTTCAAACCAGGTAATGAAGGAAGAGAAGGCAATAGGTGGAAAGTAAAGTCTGGTAAAGGCCATGGGAGGGGACGGGGTCAGGGACACCATCATTTAGGATTGAAGAAAGGTTTGCAGGAGGGCTATAAGATAAATGTGTAGGTCCATCACAAGGCACAAGGTCCTCCACGTTGAATGTTGCACTATTACCCATGTCAGATGAAAGATCCACCACATACGCATTAGGGCCCACTCTTGTCAAAATTTTATATGGACCTGCACTACAGGCATGCAATTTCCTCACAGTTCCCTGTTGGAATAGTTCGGCGTAATGCAGACCATGACGTAGTCACCCGCCTGAACCTCCTTAAACCTACGATGTGAATCTGCAAAGATTTTATAATATTGATTACTAGCATTAATGTGCTTCTTGATCTCAATATGCAAATCATGCATATGCCGTGCAAATGCGTCTGCAGAATTAGATGGCCTATGTGAAACGGACATGGGTATGAGATTTATAGGCATTCTAGGCTTATACCTAAATATTATCTCAAATGGACTCATTCCTGTGGACCACTTGATGGAATTGTTGTATGCAAACTCAACTATGGGCAAAACTGCATCCCAGGTCTTAATATGGTTTCCCACCAGACATCGTAGCAGATTCTTTAAGCTTTGATTGACAACCTCTATCTGACCATCAATCTGAGGATGGTATGCCGAAGAGAACTGTAACTTAGTCCCTATCATGTGCTATAGAAATTTCCAAAAATAACTCATAAACCGCACATCTCAATCTGACACAATGGTCTTTGGCAAACCATGTAGACGAACTCTCTCTCCAAAGAATATCTTTGCCACGTTAGTGGCATCAAACGTTTTAGAACATGGGAGAAAGTAAGCCATTTTCGAAAAACAGTCCACAACTACAAAAATGGAATCATGCTTTTTAATAATCTTGGGGAGCCCAAGCACAAAATCATGCTAATATCAACCCATGGGGCGTGGGGGACTGGCAAAGGAGTATATAAACTGGTGTTCTGCTTCCTCTACTTTGCTAGCTGACAAGTCCTACATTGCCCTATAATGTTAGCCACATCTCGCTTGAAACTTGGCCAAAGAAGTGCTCCTCTCCAAGGGCAATAGTCTTGTCATGCCCAAAATAACCAGCTATCCCTTCAGCATGAAGCTCCCAAACGAGAAAGTTACGGAGGGACGTACGGGGTATACACAATCTATCACCTCTAAACAAAAACTCACTAACCATGACAAAATCACTACTACCCCTAGACTGACCATCCAACAACAAGACATGCACCTCTCCAAAATCTGGGCAACTAGGATAATCTTCCTTTAAACACTCAAACCCAGTGACTTCGACACTCATGGAGTGAAGTAACACAACCCTACGACTCAATGCATCGGCAGGTTTATTCTTAACCCCAGCCATGTGCTTCAACACAAAAGTGCACTCTTTGAAAAATTGAACCCACTTGGCATGCCTCGGGTTAGGCAATGAGCTATGGACTGAGGCCGTTAACACGGCCTTTTACTTAGTGAATCGGTCCCCGTCTACGATGATCGGTTGTAAATTTCTAAAAGTGTGGAGTTGTCATGATGTTGATTACTCGGGGCTGCGAGTTTTTTGTTGCAATGCTTACTCTCATGTACTGTCGGTTGAGAGAGATAAGCTAGACCAAAGGGCTAAGAAGTGTATCTTTGTTGGCTACGGTGATGGTGTGAAGGGATATAGGTTGTACAACCAGGTCACACGGAAGATTACGATCAACCACGACGTCAGGTTTGATGAGGAATCTTTGTTCCGTAAGGAAGAACACAATTAATCAGAAAAATCAGTGAAGAAACATGACAAATACAAGGCAGGGTTGGTAGTGAAGGGGTTGCTCAGAAAAAAGGTATTAACTTCAGTGAGATACTCGAGCCAGTTGTCAAGTAGGTATCTATTAGGTTTGTGTTGGCGTTGGTTGCCCAATACAACCTTGAGCTGGAACAGATGGATGTAAAGACTACTTTCCTATATGGGGAATTGGAAGAGTAGATCTACATGAAGCTAACAGATGGGTTCAAAGAAAATGGGTCAGAGAATAAGGTTTGCAAGTTGAAAAGGTCATTGTATGGCCTTTAACAGTCGCATAGGTAGTGGTACAAGAAGTTTGATACTTTTATGGTGAATCAGCAGTTTATCAGGAGTGAATATGATCACTGTGTCTACTTTAAGACACGGAGTGATGGAGTTATATGTTGATGAAAGATTATAGTTATCTCAGGCGGAGACATTTGAAATGAAAATTTTGTGGGTGCAAAGAAGATTCTCGGCATAGACATACATAGAGACAGATAGAGGAGCATATTACAGTTATCCCAGGCGGAGTACCTTGAGAAGGTATTAGTGAATTTTAGAATAGACAAAGCTAAGCCAGTTAGCACACCCCATGCTACTCACTTCAAGCTTTCTTCAGAGCAATGTCCGATTACAGATGAAAAAAAGCAGGTTATGTCTCATATGCCTTATTCGAGCGCAGTTGGCAATTTGATATATGACATGGTCTCTGCAAGACTGAATACACTTATAGTCAGTGTTGTGAGCAGATATATGTCAAACCCCGACAAGAAACATTGTGAGGCAGTGAAATGGCTACTTCATTATCTACAAGGTAAAACGGACTACGTCTTGATATTTCAGGAATCAGAGGAAAAGCTTGTGAGCTATTTTGATTCGGACTACACAGGGAACGTGGACAACAGAAGGTCGACTTCCAATTACTCATTTGTATTAGCGGGTGAGGCAGTCGGTTGGATGTCGAAGCTTCAGTCTTTGGTTGCTCTTTCAACAACATAAGCTGAGCATATGGCAATAACAAAGGCATTCAAGGAAGGCGTTTGGTTACGTGGAATGATAAACGAACTCAGGCTTCAGCATGAGGCCATGCCAGTTAATTGTGATAGTGAAAGCGTGATCAATTTGGCGAAAAATTCGGTTTACCATTCTAGAACTAAACATATTGATGTTCATCACCATTTTATCTGACAGGTGCTCAAGGAAGGAGGTGTCACTCTAAAGAAGATCCACACGAGCATGAATCCGGTGGATAAGCTAACAAAGGTGGTTCCCACAGAGAAGTTCCGATTTTGTTCAACTCGTTGGGTCTGGCGAAAGGTTGATGAAGACGGAGTATGTACGAGAAGTGATGACAATGGTGAAGCTATGATAGAGGCGATTAGAATAGAGCTTAGAGTTGCGGTTCATGATAATTGAAGACAGGGTGGAGATTGTTGTCAGATGTCTTCAATTTGGCTGGGATAGTGTCTATCGATGCCATCGATGGACATGTTCGATCCCATTGAGAAGATCCTGATTAATTCCAATTGCTCGCTGGACTGTTTTTGAGGTGCTACTTGATGTCATCGAGAAATCTTATATCCAATCAAATGGCCTTTGATGGTTGTCGATCCCATCAATAAAAGCGCATGGTTTTGTGGAATTGCAAGAATTGTTTCCTATTCCAGGTGCGACACTATATATTGGTGTAATTGCGGGATTAGAGTAATCATAAGCTATTCTAAGGAGGAAAACGTTTCGGGGGCTTGGGAAGGTGAAAATGAGGGATCTTGAGTATTGTAAGTGATTCCATCTCTCGTACTTTTTTCTTTCACAGTGATTCGCTGTCACTTTGTGCCATGGTTTTTTCCCACGAGGGTTTTTTTCCACGTAAAATCGTGTATGCTTTGTGATTGCTTGGTTTCCGTTTGCTTAATCTCGTGTGATCCGAATTCCGCGTTTGCTTCATCAGATTCCCAACAGAATCCAGAGAACAGCTCATCATTTCAATTCTAACTTCTAACCATTCATTCCACATCCAGCATCGTACCTCATAAACAGGCTCCTTGATCCCAAGAGAGATCGACTCCATCGAATTCCTCGCAATGGGGCCAGGACCGGGGCCGAGATCGGAAGACGGCGCCGGCTCGACTGGGCCCCACTCCCTCTCTGCGAGGCTCTGCCCATCGCCGCTCTTCTCCTTGGCCGAATCTGCTAGGTTCTTGTCGCTGGAGGCAGCGCATAACAAGAAGCTAGGGTTTGTGGGGAAGATGGGGCTATTGACATTTCTGCGGAAGGAGATGTGAGATGAACGGAAGAGGCGGCAGCTAACGAAGTCGGAAATCAATAGCAAATGAGATTCTGAAGAAGAAGAAGAAAGAGAAAGAGATGGGTTTTGGAGGAGAGAGCAGCGCGAGGAAAAAGCCATTTCCTGCACTACTCATGAGAGAGAGAGCTTTTCAGCTTCCTAACTTCCCCACTGGTATTCCTCTGCAAGCTCCCGCGATAGAGTTCGTTTTGCCTCCGTCGCGGCGCAGGACGCACGGTCAGTCGCAGGGACGCGCTTGCCTGTCACCTTGAGCTCTGTGGGGCCCACCCTGATGTTTGGGACATATCGACTCTCCCGAATTGTGGCCCACTTGAGTTTTGGATCTCCCTCATGTTTCGGATTATGTCATAAACGGATCTGATGAAATGGGCGGATGGAGTGGATAAAACACAAACATCACGGATGGCCGCAAAGAGGTTAGGATTAAAGGGGATTCCATTTGTAATATAGGCAAGTCGCGTGCGTGCGCCGCCACCAATTGGGGCACCCATGATGAGATGCTCCAGTGATTCGATCCGTTCATACAATATTTTCCCATAATCACTCTTTCTTGATGACCTTCCCCTTTGATTTTCATAGTTGAATGCGAGACATTGAAAATGTTCCTTTCGTTGCTCCATGTTGATCTATAGATATTGATGGGAATAATTATCAGTTCTCCGAAATTTTCTCTTGGTAGCCTTCATAGTACAGATTCCACAGCGTGGACGGTTCCGATCATTGTAAAACTCAACATGTAGGCCGCAATGAGTAGCGATAGACGGTTGATTCTTAGTCGCGACAGAGGAAAAACGAACTCCCTGACAATGGGATCATTCAAACGATAAGTGGAATTGTGAAGTTCCTATGGATCAGCTCGTGAATGGTGATCTCTGCACATTTAGATATAAAAGGGCCATGCTTCCATTCATCCTGGCCATCAATATCATATTCATTTTTTCGGATGGAGGATTAGTCTAAAATGGTCTACATTAGAGATCCAACCCCTTCTGTTAGTGTCTCAAAAAATATACGGTTGACACACAAAAAATCGACGGTTGAAAATATTGCATGATTTAATGGCTATGATCTTCAGATCTGATAGAATTTTTTGTCATTTTCGATCTGAAGTGTGCATTATGAAGATCAGCGGTCGGGATCAAACTAAATGTGGGCGCTACTTGTACTATTCGGGCCAACCATCATGACGTTACTGGCGATTACTATGCATCAGGACTATATAACTCTTCTTCCATAAACTAGAGAAAAAATTAGCAACGTAGACTCTTTATATGATTCTTCTTCCAAACTCAAGAAAAAATTAGCACGGTTTACTCTTCCATACTATGCCTATGCCTTTTTTTTTTTTTTTTTTTTTTTTTTTTTTTTTTTTTTTTTTGCTCAAAAACTTGTGTCATCAAAGTGAATTTTTAAGATATGGAAAGAAAATTTTGGACGAAAATACCTTTGGCTTATAGGGTAAAGCAGTTAGAAAAAGTAAGGGTATTTTCGTTTTTATGTGTTCGCTAATACAAATAAAGGTCTAGTTTGATAAACTAGGTTTTTTTCGAGATGAATGAAAAAAGGTGGGTGGTATGTCAGGTCTATACTAAAAAATTATCCTAAACTAAAAGTAAAATATAAAAATGAAAGATATCCATCTGTTTGAGGAAGAGATCCAATGCCTCCTAGTGGCACAGGAATTTTGTACTCTGAAGTCGTGTATCTTACACATGTCACACGTGTACAGTTATCTGAACCATGCATCCCATGGCCGTGGGTTTGACCACTGATCGGGTCTTGACCTGAATCTCATAATGTCTTAAGCATCTAATAGTGGAGTTTTCTTATCTGTTTGGTCTACGACTCATGTACCGTTGAATTGTTGAACGAATGATTACAATCTCATCTGTCTCGCCATATATGCGGAAATAACCATTTGCCTATGTAAACACTGATCAGTCTCGCTTGTAATGGAAAACTACTCGGTGCTCATAGCCAATGGCCAGACATCATTATAGAGGTGTACTCTGAAGTCGTGTATCTTACACATGTCACACGTGTACAGTTATCTGAACCATGCATCCCCGTGGCCGTGGGTTTGACCACTGATCGGGTCTTGACCTGAATCTCATAATGTCTTAAGCATCTAATAGTGGAGTTTTCTTATCTGTTTGGTCTACGACTCATGTACCGTTGAATCTGTTGAACGAATGATTACAATCTCATCTGTCTCGCCATATATGCGGAAATAACCATTTGCCTATGTAAACACTGATCAGTCTCGCTTATAATGGAAAACTACTTGGTGCTCATAGCCAATGGCCAGACATCATTATAGAGGTGTACACGAGTCGATGCGAGTCGACCTTGGCACCTCGACTCGGCTTAGCCACTTGCTGACCTCAGCTCGAACTCGGCTCAACTCGGTCTTTGAATTTGATTGGCCAGATTAGCTCGGTTCAATCAGTAGTTCGGGCTCGAACTCAGCTCGAACTCAGCTCGAACTCGGCTCGACTCGGTCTTTGAGTTCAAGCCTAGTTCGTTTGCGCAGCATTTTCACAAACACATGAACTGCACTTTCAAAATCTTGCTGCATGTAAAAAAACAGCAATGGATTTACAAGTATTTCATCAAACACATTGTAAACAACATAAAAATCAAGAAAAAAAAAAAAGATATTTGTTTTGATATACATACCTTACTTGCCACCGGCCACACTTCATTGAGTCATTTCGTCAAACGATTGGTGAGCAACAACAATATCAAAGTAACCGAGTCACCGAACTGAATCGATCCAAGTTCACTTCGAGTTAGGTTCGGCCGAGTCGAGTCTTAGGTAAGCTTGAACTCGGTTTAAAAAAAAATCGAGCTCAAAAAATCAGTTCAACTCAACTCAAACTCAATTGCGAACCAAGTCGAACAGAGCTCTTTTTTTTTTTTTTTTTAAAGTTGAGTCAAGCGTGTTACCAAGCTAACTTTGCTCATGTATAGCCCTGGGCATCAAATCTAGGCGCATCTAGGATAAATGTAGTAGATCTGGACTGTCTATATGTTGGGTCATGGTATTGACATTTTGCAGGCCTAAAATCACACTGATCAGATAACCATACTGTCAGAGCATGTGCAACTTCCCCATGAACGACAACCAACGTTGGACCTTTTTAAACTGATTAACTGTTGAGCGGATTAGGTGTGGCCCTTACCATGGGGCCCACCTTAATGAATGAATTCTATATCCACACTGTTCGTCCGTTTTTCCGGATCATTCAAAGGCATGAGCCCAAATATGAATCAGATCCAATTCTCAGGTGGACCATACCATAGGAAACAATTATGACTGATCATTAATGGGCCTCAAAGATCTCGTCAGTGTGCCACGTGACTACTTGATAACCAGACATTAAACCAGGCACCAAATGAGTATACCTTGATCCAAAAGCGTTCCAAGTTGTGGGACCCATCATTGTGGATGCGAGGAACATAGATTGCAAGATCTTAAGCAGTGGCAACGGATGAAAGGTGTGAAAACAAAATAGACATTTCAAATGAATAATGGAAGAATAAAAGTCAATGTAGTCTCTTGATTGTGCCACGTGGACAGTAGACCTACCCACGGTCCGGATCAAGTTTCAGTCGGTACTATCCCCATTACCGTACAAAATACTTTCCTGATTTTGCAAGCGAGGGTCTCATCTAGAGGCTCGCCTAATCTGCCCGCAACATCCGTCCACCCCATGATCGACCATACCACTCACCTCCTTACGAACGGTAATGATCCCCGATCGGTAAGATTCCTTTCAATGTCAACCACAGATTATACGAGATTAAAGTTGAACGGTCTGGATTGCAAAGGGACAGGCAGATTGGGCGAGCCTTTGGGGGGAGAGTCTTGCTAGCAAACCTCTGGAAAAGGAGTGGAATCTTACCCGCACTAAACTCGTGGCTCAAAATCTATCCAGCGTATCAATCACAATACGGCCGCCGGCTTGCTAGAAATGCTTTAATACTCTGGCAGAGTGTGAACGATGCGCAGGCATCAAGAAAAATTGCATACGTGGCATCCAAGTAAAATGATTTAAATTGTCCAGGCTCTGGAGACCAGTTTAGATACACCGTCAAATAAAAATTTATGTATTTTATCGTCAAACATTTAGTGGACAGTTAAAAGTGAAAAATTCTACCGATGCAATCACCAAACAACTACACCTTGTGTGGTCTAAATTCAACAAGGGAATTCAACAGTTGGGATCACTCGATTATTTTGAATTTCAAGAAATACTTCCATCATAGCATGGGTACTTGACAGCCGGAATCTTGTAAAGGCACGTAGTATTAGAACGGCCCCTGAAATTTTTGGATCCTGAAACAGCGGCCATTCAATGATTGGGCCCGCCATAAATGGACGCCAGTTTAGTATAAACCCCGTTAGTGTCTCAAAAAATATATGGTTGACACACGAAAAATCGACGGTTGAAAATATTGCATGATTTAATGGCTATGATCTTTAGATCTGATAGATTTTTTTGTCATTTTCGATCTGAAGTGTGCCATATGACGATCAGCAGTCGGGATCAAACTAAATGTGTGCGCTACTTGTAATATTCGGGCCAACCATCATACCGTTATTGGCAATTACTATGCATCAGGACTATATAATTCTTCTTCCATGAACTAAAGAAAAAATTAGCACCGTAGATTTTTCCATACTATGCCTATGCCTTTTCTTTTTTTAACGCCCAAAAACTTATGTCATCAAAGTAGATTTTTAGGATACGGAAAGAGAATTTTGAATGAAAATACCCCTGACTTTTAGGGTAAAGCAGCTGGAAAAAGTAAGACTATTTTCATCTTTATGTGTTCGTTAGTACGAATAGAGGTCTAGTTTGATAAGCTAAGTTTTTTTCAGGACAAATGAAAAAAGGTGGGTGGTATGTTAGGTCTATACTAACAAATTACCCTAAACTAAAAGTAAAAAATAAAGATCAAAGATATCCATCCGTTTGAGGAAGAGATCCGATGCCTCCTAGTGGCACAGGAATTTCATACTCCGATGTCATGTATCTTACACATGTCACACGTGTACAATGATCTAAACCATGCATCTTGTGGCTGTAGGTTTGACCATTGATCGGGTCTTGACCTAAATCTCAGACTGTCTTAAGCATCTAACAGTGGAGTTTTCTTATCTGTTTGGTCTACGACTCATGTAGTTGAATTTGCTGAACGATGATTACAATCTCATCTGTCTCACCATATATGCGGAAATAAACATTTGCCTATGTAAACACTGATCAATCTAGCTTGTAATGGAAAACTACCTGGTGCTCACAGCCAATGGTCGGGCATCATTATAAAGGTGTACACGAGTCGATGCGAGTCGACCTTGGCACCTCGACTCGGCTTGGCCACCTGTTGACCTCAGCTCAAACTTGGCTCGACTCGGTCTTTGAATCTGATTGGCCAGCTCGGCTCGGTTCGATCAACAGTTTGGCCCAGTTCAAGCTGAGTTCGAGCCAAGATCAAGCCGAGTTCGTCTGCGTAACATTTTCACAAACACATGAACTGCACTTTCAAAATCTTGCTGCATGTAAAACAACAACAATGGATTTACAGGTATTTCATCAAACACCTTGTAAACAACATAAAAATCAAGAAAAAAAAAAAGATATTCATTTTGATATACGTACCTTACTTGCCACCGGCCACACTTCATTGAGTCATTTCGTCAAGCAATTGGTGAACAACAACAATATCAAAGTAATCGAGTCACCGAACTGAATCGATCCAAGTTCGCTTCGAGTTAGGTTCAGCCGAGTCGAGTGCTTGAACTCGGTTTTAAAAAAAAAAATCGAGCTCAAAAAATCAGTTCAACTCAGCTCAAACTCAATTGCAAATTGAGTCGAACCGAGCTCTCTTTTTTTTTTTCGTTGAGTCAAGCGTGTTACCAAGCTAACTTTGCTCATGTACAGCCCTAGGCATCAAATCCAGGCGCATCCAAGATAAATGCAGTAGATTTGGACTGTCTATATGTTGGGTCATGGTATTGATATTTTGCAGGCCTAAAATCACACGGATCAGATAACCATACCGTCAGAGCATGTGTAACTTCCCCATGAACGACAACCAACTTGGACCTTTTTTAACTGATTAATGCTGAGCGGATTAGGTGTGGCAATTACCATGGGGCCCACCTTAATGAATGAATTCCATATCCACGTCGTTCATCCGTTTTTCCAGATCTTTTAATGGTATGAACCCAAAAATGAATCGGATCCAATTCTCAGGTGGACCATACCATAGGAAAAAACGGTGACTGATCATTAATGAGCCTCAAAGATCTCGTTAGTGTGCCACGTGACTTCTTGATAACCAGACATTAATCCAGGCACCAGATGAGTATACCTTGATCCAAAAGCGTTCCAAGTTGTGGGACCCATCATTGTGGATGCGAGGAATATAGATTGCAAGATCTTAAGTAGTGGCAACGAATGGAAGGTGTGAAAACAAAATAGACATTTCAAATGAATAATGGAAGAATAAAAGTCGATGTAGTCTCTTGATTGTGCCATGTGGACAGCAAACCTACCCATTGAACGGTCCGAATCAATTTTCGGTCGGTACTATCCCCATTATCGTACAAAATACTTTCCTGATTTTGCAAGCGAGGGTCTCATGTAGAGGCTCGCCTAATCTGCCCGCAACATCCGTCCACCCCATGATCGACCATACCACTCACCTCCTTATGAACGGTAATGATTTCCAATCGATAAGATTCCTTTCAATGTCGACCACAGATCATACGAGATTAAAGTTGAACGGTCTGGATTGCAAAGGGACAGGCAGATTGGGCGAGCCTTTGGGGGAAGAGTCTTGCTAGCAAACCTCTAACGGAAAAGGAGTGGAATCTTACCCGCACCAAACTCGTGGCTCAAAATCTATCCAGCGTATCAATCGCCATACGGCCGACGGCTTGCTAGAAATGCTTTAATACTCCGGCAGAGTGTGAACGATGCGCAGGCATCAAGAAAATTGCATACGTGGCATCCAAGTAAAATGAATTAAATTGTCCAGGTTCTAGAGACCAGTTTAGATACACCGTCAAATAAAAATTTATGTATTTTATCATCGAACATTTAGTGGACAGTTAAAGTGAAAAATTCTACCGATGCAATCACCAAACAACTACACCTTGTGTGGTCTAAATTCAACAAAGGAATTCAACGGTTGGGATCACTCGATTATTTTGAATTTCAAGAAATACTTCTATCATAGCATGGGTATTTGACAGCCGGAATCTTGTAAAGGCACGTACTATTAGAACGGCTCCCTGAAATTTTTGGATCCTGAAACAGCGGCCATTCAATGATTGGGCCCGCCATAAATGGATGCCAGTTTGGTATAAACCCTGTTAGTGTCTCAAAAAATATACGGTTGACACACAAAAAATCGATGGTTGAAAATATTGCATGATTTAATGGCTATGATCTTTAGATCTGATAGATTTTTTTTGTCATTTTCGATCTGAAGTGTGCCATATGAAGATCAGCGGTCGGGATCAAATTAAATGTGGGTGCTACTTGTACTATTCGGGCCAACCATCATAACGTTATTGGCTATTACTATGCATCAGGACTATATAATTCTTCTTCCATAAACTAAAGAAAAAATTAGCACCGTTGACTCTTCCATACTATGCCTATGCCTTTTTTTTTTTTTTTCTACGCCCAAAATCTTATGTCATCAAAGTGGATTTTTAGGATACGAAAAGAGATTTTTGGATGAAAATACCCCTGGCTTTTAGGGTAAAGCAGCTGAAAAAAGTAAGGTTATTTTCGTCTTTATGTGTTCGTCAGTATGAATAGAGGTCTAGTTTGATAAGCTAGGTTTTTTTCGGGACAAATGAAAAAAGGTGGGCAGTATGTCAGGTCTATACTAAAAGATTACCCTAAACTAAAAGTAAAAAATAAAGATCAAAGATATCCATCCGTTTGAGGAAGAGATCCGATGCTTCCTAGTGGCACAGGAATTTCATACTTCGATGTCATGTATCTTACACATGTCACACGTGTACAATGATCTGAACCATGCATCCCGTGGCTGTGGGTTTGGCCGTTGATCGGGTCTTAAACTGAATCTCAAACTGTCTTAAGCATCTAACAGTGGAGTTTTCTTATCTGTTTGGTCTACGACTCATGTAGTTGAATTTGCTGAACGAATGATTACAATCTCATCCGTCTCGCCATATATGCGGAAATAACCATTTGCCTATGTAAACACTGATCAGTCTCGCTTGCAATGGAAAACTACCCGGTGCTCACAGCCAATGGCCAGGCATCATTATAAAGGTGTACACGAGTTGATGCGAGTCGACCTTGGCACCTTGACTCGGCTTGGCCACCTGCTGACCTCAGCTCGAACTTGGCTCGACTCGGTCTTTGAATCTGATTGGCCAGCTTGGCTCGGTTCGATCAGCGGTTTGGCCTAGTTCAAGCTAAGTTCGAGCCAAGATCAAGTCGAGTTCGTCTGTGCAACATTTTCACAAACACATGAATTGCACTTTCAAAATTTTGCTCCATGTAAACAACAACAATAGATTTACAGGTATTTCATCAAACACCTTGTAAACGACATAAAAATCAAGAAAAAAAAATATTCGTTTTGATATATGTACCTTACTTGCCACCGGCTACACTTCTTTGAGTCATTTCGTCAAGCAATTGGTGAGCAACAACAATATCAAAGTAACCGAGTCACCGAACTAATCGGTCCAAGTTCGCTTTGAGTTAGGTTTGGCCGAGTCCAGTCGAGCTCAGGTATGCTTGAACTCAGTTAAAAAAAACTTCGAGCTCAAAAAATCAGTTCAACTCAGCTCAAACTCAATTGCAAACAGACGCACCGAGCTCTTTTTTTTTTTTTTTTTTTCCGTTGAGCTAAGCGTTTTACCAAGGTAACTTTGCTCATGTACAGCCCTAAGCATCAAATCTAGGCGCATCCAGTATAAATGCAGTAGATCTAGACAGTCTATATGTTTGGTCATGCTATTGACATTTTGCAGGCCTAAAATCACACGGATCAGATAACCATACCGGAAGAGCATGTGCAACTTCCCCATGAATGACAACCAACGCTGGACCTTTTTTAACTGATTAACTGCTGAGCAGATTAGGTGTGGCAATTACCATGGGGCCCACCTTAATGAATGAATTCTATATCTATGCCGTACGTCCGTTTTTCCAGATCATTTAATGGTATGAGCCCAAAAGTGAATCGGATCCAATTCTCAGGTGGACCATACCATAGGAAACAACGGTGGCTGATCATTAATGGGCCTCAAAGATCTTGTCAGTGTGCCACGTGACTGCTTGATAACCAAACATTAATCCAGGCACCAGATGAGTATACCTTGATCCAAAAGCATTCCTAGTCGCGGGACCCATCATTGTGCAAGGAATATAGATTTTAAGATCTTAAGTAGTGGCAACGAATGGAATGTGTGAAAACAAAATAGACATTTCAAATGAATAATGGAAGAATAAAAGTTGATGTAGTCTCTTGATTGTGCCATGTGGACAGCAGACCTACCCATTGAACGGTCCGAATCAATTTTCGGTCGGTACTATCCCATTATCGTACAAAATACTTTCCTGATTTTGCAAGCGAGGGTCTCATGTAGAGGCTAACCTAATCTGCCCGCAACATCCGTCCACCTCATGATCGACTATACCACTCACGTCCTTATGAACGGTAATGATCCCCGATCGGTAAGATTCCTTTCAATGTCAACCACAGATCATACGAGATTAAAGTTGAACGGTCTGGATTGTAAAGGGACAGGCAGATGGGGCGAGCCTTTGGAGGGAGAGTCTTGCTAGCAAACCTCTAACGGAAAAGGAATGGAATCTTACCCGCACTAAACTCGTGGCTCAAAATCTATCCAGCGTATCAATCGCAATACGGCCGACTGCAAGAAATGCTATAATACTCCGGCAGAGTGTGAACCATGCGCAGGCATCAAGAAAAGTTGCATACGTGGCATCCAGGTAAAATGAATTAAATTATCTAAGTTCTCGAGACCAGTTTAGATACACCGTCAAATAAAAAGTTATGTATTTTATCATCAAACATTTAGTGGACAGTTAAAGTGAAAAATTCAACGGATGCAATCAAACAACGACCAAACAACTACACCTTGTGTGGTCTAAATTCAACAAGGGAATTCAACGGTTGGGATAACTCGATTGTTTTGAATATCGAGAAATACTTCTGTCATAGCATGGGTATTTGACAGCCGGAATCTTGTAAAGGCACGGAGTATTAGAACAAGAAAATGACCATGTAGATAACCTTTTATCCAGCGGTTTT
Organism: Magnolia officinalis; assembly: GCA_021015155.1. Lineage (NCBI taxonomy): Eukaryota > Viridiplantae > Streptophyta > Magnoliopsida > Magnoliales > Magnoliaceae > Magnolia > Magnolia officinalis. Next base: position 86,507,859 of record JAJHSJ010000002.1, on the reverse strand, counting down.
TACGAAGGAATACAAACTTAAGTTACCAATTTAGACTAGCACGTGCGGACAGTGACTTTGAGGACGAAACTACCCTCCATTTCAGTGCGATGACGAGCTGACGCTCAACTGAGAGTTGTACGAACCGCTTAGAAGATATCAACGCTACATGCCGCACAGCTATATATTTATTATGAGTCGGGATTCTCGGTTATCAGATCCACAGCGAAATCCTGTTACCCTAATGGTTTGGCGTCCAAAACTGTTTTTTATTATTTTTTATTTTTGTAGTGAGCGGTGACGTGGGCCAATGAGGTAGGGTATCAGGAATTCTCTGTTGACCTGATAACAGAGGATCCGGACTCATTTAATATATCCACAACGTTCATCCGTTTTTCGAGATAATTTGGGAGTATTATCCAAAAAAAAATAAAATCATATACAAAGATCAATGGAGACCACACCACAAAGTGCAATGGAAAATTGATTTTCACGGTTAAAAATTTTGTAAAGCCTACCATAACATTTATTTTCCATCCAATCTATTCATAAGGTCACAAAGGCCTGGATGAGGAGGAAAAACAAATTTCATAACGATCCAACCCCTAAAAGGGTTTCAATGGTAGACGTTCAATTCCCCACTGCCTTTTACAGTGTAGTCTACTTGATAGTTAGATTTGTCTTATTTTTCATCTCAAGCCTTATTATGAACTCGCCAAATAGATGGACGGTTTAGATATAACACAGACCTCATGATGGGACCCACAAAAGCACACAGAGTATTAAAAAAAAAAGAAAAGGCGGCACTATTGCGAGAGCTCGACAGATTTTATTTTTTATTATTTTTTTTACAAGGAGAACTTTTTCCTCCTTACATTTTTCTCTAATACATATATATATATATATATAAGTATATAAAAATATTTTTCTATCTTTTAATTCATTTCTTTATCTATTTATTTAACAAGCATATCTCTTAAACTAAAATTAATTACTTAACGTACAACATATGATTTTGGGGTAGGAGAAGCTAATTTAGTACCAACCTAGTTATTTTCCAAGATTCAATCGGGTCGGTAGTCGAAAATCCATTTCATTCACTTCGCAGTCAAACTAGAAATTGAGCGGGGTAATCATGAAATTGAGCGGGCAAACTGAAAATTGAGCAGGGCAAGGTAGGAATTGAGCGAGAGAACCTAGAAATTGAGCGAGGGAACCTAGACATTGAGCGAGACAAGGTAGGAATTTAGCGAGGGAAGCTAGAAATTGAGTGAGACAACCTATGAATTGAGCGAGGGAACCTAGAAATTGAGCGAGGCAACCTAGGAATTGAGTGAGGCAACGTAGAAATTGAGCGAGGAAACCTAAGATTTGAGCAAGACAACCTAGGAATTGAGCGAGGGAAGTTAGAAATTGAGCAAGATAAGCTAGAATTTGAGCGAGGGAACCTAGAAATTCAGAGAGGCAACTTAGGATTTGAGTGAGAGAAGCTACAAATTGTGTGAGGGAATCTAGAAATTGAGCGAGGCAACCTAGGATTTGAGCGAGACAACGTAGGAATTGAGCGATGGAACCTAGGAAATGAGCGAGGCAACGTAGAAATTCAATGAGGAATCCTAGGAATTGAGCGAGGGAAGCTAGAAATTAAGCGACGGAACTAGAAATTCAGCAAGGCAATCTAAGATTTGAGCGAGGGAAGCTAGAAATTGAGTGAGGGAACCTAGAAATTGAGCGAGTAAGGTAGAAATTCAACGAGGAAATCTAGGATTTGAGCGAGGCAACCTAGGAATTGAGCGAGGGAAGTTAGAAATTTTGCGAGGGAAGCTAGAATTTGAGCGAGGGAACCTAGAAATTCAGCGAGGCAACCTAGGATTTTAGCGAGGGAAGCTACAAATTGTGCGAGAAAAGCTAGAAATTCAGTGAGGCAATATATAAATTAAGCAAAGGAACCTAGGAATTGGGCGAGGCAACCTAGCAATTGAGTTAGGCAACGTAGAAATTCAGCGAGGCAACCTACGAATTGAGCGAGGGAAGCTAGAAATTGAGCCAGGGAAGCTAGAAATTCAGTGAGGGAACCTATGAACTAAGCGAGACAGCCTAGGAATTGAGCGAGGGAAGCTAGAAATTCAGCGAGACAACCTAAAAATTGAGCGAGAAAACTTAGTAATTGAGCGAGGGACCCTAGGAATTGAGCAAGGGAAGCTAGAAATTGAGCGAGGCAACCTAGGAATTAAGCGAGGGAAGCTAGAAATTCAGCGAAGGAACCTAGGAATTGAGTGAGGCAACGTAGAAATTCAGTGAGACAACCTATGAATTGAGCGAGACAACCTAGGAATTGAGCGAGGGAAATTAGAAATTGAGCAAGGCAACATATAAATTAAGTGAGGGAACCTAGCAATTGAGCGAGATAACGTAAATATTCAGCGAGGCAACCTATGAATTGAGCGAGGCAACCTAGGAATATATTGAGGGAATACCTATGAATTGAGCGAGAGAAGCTAGAAATTCAGCGAGGCAACGTATAAATTGAGCAAGAGAAGTTAGGAATTGAGCGAGGCAACGTAGGAATTGTAACGGAGCAATTCATAAATTTGATAGAGATATCATAAAATTATAATGGGCAACTTCTACGGATTCATGTAATATAACGGAAAATTTTATGAACCGCTTGGTTAATTTCATTAATTGCTCGGTCAAATTTACCGAAGAGAATTTCATATAAAGCTCGGTCAATTTCATTAACTGTTCGGTCAAATTCACTAAAGAGCAAATTGTTAGGTTAAGTCAATTACATTTAAAGCTCATTCCAATTCATGTTAGTCTCACCTAATTTCAAGCTTGCCTCGCTCAAATTCATGTTTCCCTTGATCAATTTCTAGGTTGCCTCGCTGAATTTTTATGTTGCCTTACTCAATTCCTAGGTTCCCTCGCTCAATTTCTAGGTTGCCTCGCTGAATTTCTAGGTTCTCTCGCTCAAATTCTAGCTTCCCTCGCTCAATTTCTGACTTACCTCGCTCAATTCCTAGGTTGCCTCGTTCAAATCCTAGGTTTCCTCGCTGCATTTCTAGGTTCCCTCGCTTAATTTCTAGGTTCCCTCGCTCAATTTTTACGTTGCCTCGCTTAATTCCTAGGTTGCCTCGCTTAATTTCTAGGTTCCCTCGCTCAATTCATAGGTTGCCTCGCTTAATTTCTACGTTCCCTCGCTCAATTTCTAGGTTCCCTTGCTCAATTCCTAGGTTGCCTCGTTCAATTGATAGGTTGTCTCGCTCAATTTCTAGGTTCCCTCGCTCAATTTGTAGCTTTCCTCGCTCAATTCCTAGGTTCCCTTGGTTGCCTCGCTCAAAGCCTACGTTGCCTCGCTGAATTCCTACGTTGCCTCGCTCAAATCCTAGGTTGCCTCACTCAATTCCTAGGTTCCCTCACTCAATTGCTAGGTTGCCTCACTCAATTCCTAAGTTCCCTCGCTCAATTTTTAGCTTCCCTCGCTCAATTCCTAGGTTGCCTCGCTCAATTCCTAGGTTGCCTTGCTGAATTTCTACCTTGCCTTACTCAATTTCTAGGTTCCCTCGCTCAATTTCTAGGTTCCCTCGCTCAAATCTTAGGTTGTCTCCCCTCGCTCAATTCCTAGGATTCCTCGCTGAATTTCTACGTTGCCTCGCTCATTTCCTAGGTTCCCTCGCTCAATTCCTACGTTGCCTTGCTCAAATCCTAGGTTGCTTAACTGGATTTCTAAGTTCTCTCACTCAAATTCTAGCTTCCCTTGCTCAATTTATAACTTCCCTCGCTCAATTCCTAGGTTGGCTCACTCAAATCCTAGGTTTCCTCGCTCAATTTCTAGGTTCCCTCGCTCAATTTCTAGGTTCCCTCGCTCAAATCCTAGGTTGCCTCGCTTAATTTCTAGGTTCCCTTGCTTAATTTCTAGCTTCCCTCGCCAATTCTTAGGATTCCTCGCTGAATTTCTACGTTGCCTTGCTCGTTTCCTAGGTTGCCTCGCTCAATTCATATGTTGCCTCGCTCAAATCCTAGGTTACCTCGCTCAATTTCTAGGTTCCCTATCACATTTTGTAGCTTCCCTCGCTTGAATCCTAGGTTGTCTCACTGAATTTCTAGGTTCCCTCGCTCAAATTCTAGCTTCCCTCACTCAATTTCTAACTTCCCTCGCTCAATTCCTAGGTTGCCTAGCTCAAATCGTAGGTTCCCTCGCTCAATTTCTAGCTTCCCTCGCTCAATTTCTAGATTCCCTCGCTGAACTCCTACCTTGCCTTGCTCAATTTCTAGGTTCCCTCGCTCAATTCCTACCTTGCCCCGCTCAATTTTCAATTTGCCCACTCAATTTCATGTTTGCCCCGCTCAATTTCTAGTTTGACCGCGAAGTGATTGAAATTGACCGCGAAGTGAATGAAATGTATTTTCGACCATCGACTTGATGGAATCTTGGAAAATAACTAGGTTGGTTAGCTAAAGTAGCTTCTCCTACCCCAAAATCAAATGTGGTACGTCAAGTAACTAATTTTAGTTTAGAAGATATTCTTGTTAAATGAATAAAGAAAGAAATGAAAAAGAAAAAGAGAGAAATATTATATATATATATATAATATATATATATATATATATATATATATATAGGAAAAGGTACTATGCGCTCGAGCTGATTTTAACGTCCCATGAGGTCGAGCTGTGTGGGCCCCACCGTGATGCGTTTCGAACATCAACACCGTGCATTTGATGCGTCCCCTTTAAATTATGGGATATCCCAAAAATCAGCCGTATACGGAACTCAGGTGGGCCATACCATCTAAAATCATGTGAAGACATGCCAAAAACATATAAAAGCACTTGGTGGGGCCCACTTGAAATTTGCATGCGTTTGAAACTTGGTCTGAACCGTCATCCAAGTGGTACACACATAATGGATGGGTTGGATTTGCAAACCACATCTCGGTGGACCCAAAAAAATGGTTATGAATGTTTTAATGGTGACGGCCCCTCTCAACTTCTGTATGTGGTGTGTTCACAAAAGTCACGGATTGACTTGAATTTTGAGACCTAGGCCCACGATGGAATGATGCATCTGACTGATGGTGTTGATGTTCGAAACGCATCACGGTGGGGTCCACATAGCTCGACCTCATGGGACGTTAAAATCAGCTCGAGCGCATAGTACCTTTTCCCTATATATATATATATGTATTAGAGAAAAATGTAGGTAAAGTTCTCCATGTAAAAAATAAAAATAAAAAGAGAAAAAGTGCATAGCATTACAGTTATGCTATAGTTATAATCCGTAGCCATAGGCCTAACTCTGACCCGGTCAACCCCAACACTGGTTTTTTTTTGTCCTTGATGTAATCCCCACCGATTTGTGTGGGTCCCATTATGAGGTCTGTGTTATATCCAAACCGTCCATCTATTTGGAGAACTCGTATTAAGGCTTGAGATGAAAAATAAGACAAATCTAGCTATCAAGTGGACCACACTGTAAAAGGCAGTGGGGAATTGAATGTCTACCATTGAAACCCTTTTACAAGTTACAGAAGTTTTGGATCATTATGAAATTTGTTTTTCCTCTTCATCCAGGCCTTTGTGACCTTACGAATAGATTGGATGGAAAATAAATGTTATGATGGGCCCTACAAAATTTTTAACGGTGAAAATCAATTTCCACGCTGCTCTTTGTGGTGTGGTCCAGTTGATCTTTGGATATGATTTTTTTTTTTTTGGATAATGCTCCGAAATGATCTCGAAATATCGATGAACGTTGTGGATATAATAAATACATAGCTGTGGGGCCATGTAACTTTGATCTCTTCTAAGCCGTTCGTACAACTCTCAGTTGGAGGAGCGTCAGCGCTCGTCTTCGTAGTGAAAAGGAGGGGTAGTTTTGTCCTTAAAGTCGCTGTCCGCACGTGCTAGTCTAAGTTGGTAACTTAAGTTTGTAGTCCTTCATAAAAACCACTGGATAAAAGGTTTTGTCTACAGTGGTCATTTTCTCGTATTAGAATGGCCCCTTGAAAATTTTAGATCCTAAAATAGCGGCCATTCAATGATTGGGCCCGCCATAAATGGACGCCAATTTGGTATAAACCCTGTTGCACACGGTGTGGATTTGATACTACCGGGCCGCCGTGCAAAGCTCAGGACAGGAAAGACATGTAGCCCCTGTATCGGTGGAGAGTGGTTACGTCAGAAGGGGTGAGGACACGTCAGCAAATGGAGGTGTTAGCCCACATTTGTACTCAGGTCCATGAAGAACCCCGAACGCCTCATCTTTTTTTCCGCTTTCTACCTATTCCGGATTTTGTCCTACCCCCGCCCGGACGGTAATCCGTCTGGGCAGGGCTCTATGGGGCACACCGTGATGTAAGTATTTTATCCATACCGCTAATCGTTTTTATATTATCATTTTAAGGTATGAGCCAAAAATTGAGGTAGTTCCAGGGCTTAAGTGGATCACAAAGTGGGGATTGAACGCCCACCATTAAAAACTTCTTGGGAGCGGGAGAAGTGTTAGATAAAGCTGAAATTTGTGTTTTCACTTCATCCAAGTCTGCATGACCTTATTAATAGGTTGGGTGGTAAAAAAAACATCACGGTGGCCCTTATAAAGGTTTCAACGGTGGGTGTCATTATCACTGCAGCTTCCTTTGATGTGGTCCACTAGAGCTATGTAAGTGCTTCATTTTTTGTATAGTACCTTAAAATGATCATATAAAACTGATTAACGGTGTGGATAAAATAATTACATCACGATGGGCCCCACAGAGCCATGCTTGGACAAATTACCGGGGTAGGATGCAATCCGTGTCCATTCCGAGGATGGATTTGCTGTTAAAGCCTTTCGCAGGAAGTTCCTATGCAAGGATGCTGGGTGGGGCCTATAACCATTGTTTTTGGAAATCTACTCCGTTCATCTGTTTCGAGATCTCATTTTAGGACAAAAGACCAACAATGAAGTGGATCCAAAACTCAAGTGGGCCACACGAGAGGAAAAATTGGGGAAAGACATAGGGCTCCACCTTGATGTTTATATGATCCAAACTGTTTATAAGGTCATTAACACTGGAATGAAATGGAAATATAAAATTTTTTTTATCTTGAAACAAATCTTTTATGGCCATAAGAATATTTCAACGGTTCTCACTGAATCCCCACTGTTTTCTCTCGTATGGCCCACTTGAGTTTTGAATCCACCTCATTTTTTGTATAATGTTGTAAAATGAGATCTCAAAATGGATGAACAAAGTAGAATTCCCACTAACATGGCCGTGGGCCCCATCCATCATCCTTGTGCAAAAACTTAGTGGGAAAGGCTTTGGGAGGAAATCTGCGTCCCCTTTTCCCTATGGAAATAGGAAACGGATGGGCGCGGATTGGCTACTGATAGGTTGAGTAGCAAGACTGCTATTGAAGTGACGTCACCAAGTTCTGTAGCCCCACCATGATGTATGCTTTATATCCACATCATCCATCCATCTGGAGAGATCATTTTAGGGTAAGATCCAAAGAATGAGTGTAACACCCCATGCTTTTGAGTACTCAGGTATTATTATTATAATCTAGATTAGTGTAATTGTATGAAGATACAAATAACATACATTGTTCCCCATCATTTGATAAGTCATAACCCACTACGTAATATCAACAGTTGGAATACCAACATCTCATATCCAACCATTAATTTAAATAAATCAATAACTAAACATTAAAACCCATGTATTTTGGCCCACTTACAAACCTAAATAATCAAATCTTCATAATCAAAGACCTATAGTGGATTGAGTGAATGAATAAATAGAGCTATTCGGGGTGTGACCCACGTGACCAATTTGGATATATATATATATATATATAAAGATCTATATACAAATAAGTAATTTATCACTGAAAAACATGGCGAACATCTCCAAAAGAGAGAACCATGGGATTTAAATGTAAGTAATTAATAACCGAAAATATAATAATAAAGTTAATAATAAAGATGATACTTAAAACATTGCGAAAATGATATTTAATATTGTAAATATATATTAGGCCATCTAATCCTTATTATAGCCATTAATTTCTGGTTAAATGCTCACGTCGACCCTTACTACCGTTGACGTTCAAATTCAGTACGATACCACCATCAGTGCAATAGAAATGAAAAGTATGGCCCACCTGATCCATAGATCTACCTCATGTATAAACTGGGACCCTAATGGGACTAGTAGGAGGCACTGAGCGGAGTGGATCATATCACACATCAATGTGGACCCCACTTCCAACCTGCATGTGCACCTGCAGGATGTGCACTCAACGTGCAAGAGAGTGCAGCTTGGGTTAACATGTTGTTGACCTGACAAAACCATAAAAAAGGGATTTTACTCCCTGACTTCCCGCCGAATGCTGTTTAAACAACAACGTTCGTTTGCTCGAGTTAGGGCCCACCATCGTGATCATGATAGATGATTTGAACCGTCTATCAGATGTAGACGGGGATTTCAACCACAACCCTATGTTCGCACGCGTTGAGACGCATGCATGAGCGTACGATTTCCATCAAAAGTGGAGTTGTGCACGCGGGAATTTTTCAGTTTTCCCCTTTCCACGCTGGCAAACCACGTGCGTCTGCCTCCGAAAATCTCAGCCCTCCATTGGTACAAATCTTAGCCACTCATTTTAGGGCTTCTTTGACTGCGGTTTAAGTTTTCCCTTCCGCCGTCGTATGTTGCATTCGGACCCATTAAGGGAGCTAACCATCCAAAATAGGGACCCCACAGTGTCCAATGATCCAATCTGGACCATCCATAAGCCTCAGATTGTGGGATGGCCCTACGATCGGAACCTGCCATGATCATGGTCATTATCTTCTTCAATCAGCCAAGGAACAACACCATCCGTAAATCGATCATGATCTCTGATCAAAGTGGGCCATCTAGTAGGCCACTCACCCAGAAACATGTTGATAAGAGCGGATCAAGATATGCAATTGATTTTCATCATAAACAATGATATTAATGTAAATCTCCAAGACCGCAAGCGGATTAACACACGAGCCATAACTAATCTCGTGGATTAGTTACCTCCGAAACGTCTAGAATAGGATTTGGAAAGCCTTTACAAAGGACGCTTTTAGGGCATCCTTCCCAAAAAAAAAAAAAGAAAAAAAAAGAAAGGAAATAAGAAAGAGGGAGATTGCGCCGTCTGCCTGTAATACCCCGTACTTTTCAGTACTCGGGTGTTGCCACAAATAACCTAACTTAGTATAAACACCAGTCTAATTAGATTGAATGTCCACACGTCCTAGCCTAAACCTGAACGTAAAGACCGCTACATCATCAAATCTTGTATTAGAATTTCAATCACTTGATAGATGAATCAAACCATCCAGAAGTCATATGATATTTAATAATTATATTATTTTACACAAACATAGATAAAAAAGAAGAAGAAGATGTATTTTAATAATTTATCTGAAAATGTATCGTAACGGGGTGATATGTATATATTTAATGTATATGAAATATTATGAAAATAATATTATATTAAATAAACATAACGAATGAAAATTTTACAATGTATAATTGAACTATAAATATTAATGTAGTATTAAATATCTTTTAGAAATATGTATATAAAAGATTATTAGATATTTTAATAAAATTGTATATTATCTAACAATACTACTGAATACAAATATGATTTTAATTAAATATGATATTTTCAATTCATTTATACGTATGTTTATTTATAATGTAATATCATGAATTATATATTAATAAATATGTGATCAATAACATGTATATAGTAGTATGTTAATATTAAAATTTTTATTTATATATATGTATGAGATTCTAATTACAAGTAAAATATAAAAGTAATGAAATGTATATTAATATTAGTATTGGTTAGTAATAAATGTGAAAGCCTTACAAATGGCCCTTTAGGACCTTTTAACCATTGACGTTCAACTTCGGAACCATCCGACCATTAGATCGACGGGAAACCACCATTGGAACTACAAATTAGGTTGTGGGCCCCACCTAGGCACTTCATCAGACTGATCTTTGATCCCAGGACCTGCTTGGGAACTTCCAAACGGAATGGACGGTGCTGGTTGATCCAACCACCCTTGTGGGACCCATTCCAGGGTGATGTGCGTGCGTAGCAAATGTGCACTCGAGGTGCACCAAATTTGTCAACACGGTTAGACGTCCCTGACCCGTGTTTTTCTAAAAAGAGAAACTGCTCTTCTTTTTTCTTGGCGTTCGCAGCGGATGGACAACGTCCGAGCATTTTTATCCATGGCCCACCACCGTCCTTCGATCAGACGATCATGACCATTCATCATGTTGGGGAGGTCAGTTTGACCCTAAACACGTCGTCCGTGCGTATTCATGCACACACACGTGCTCACAACAACTCGATCAAGGGAATGACATGCATTGGATTTTTTCAAAAACGGGAATTTTTTCCAACTGTTGCCAGACTGGCAAATCTGGGTGCATTGTTCTCCTTCATTTGCAGCCGTGAGATGCAACACATTGCAGCCATCCATTGCTTAGGGTTTTCCTAGCAAACCAAAGACAAACCAACGGTTTTTTTTAACCCACGGTTTCATAGGCGGTTTTGGCTAGAGAAAATCTAAACCACTTGTTGATGATCCGACGACTTAGGGAGGATTAGGGCAAGCATAAGAAGCGTAGGGATCGAGAAGTAGTGGAATCTGCCTCCATTTCTTGCGGCAGCCATGAAAAAGGCCATTTTCCTTCCTCTGGCGAACCCACTAGCCAGACCTCTCCCAAGCTTCGAAACCACACATCTATAAGTTTCTTAGGGTCCACATGGACCGTCTGGAAGAAATGGATTGAAGGAAGGAATTCCATTTTCAGAGACGCCATTAATGGCCATCATCTTCCCCGCCTCTCCAAACTGAGCCAGCCTAGGTCCAGGCATGCCGTTTTCGAGCTGGATCATCTAGTAGTGCTATGGGACCTTCAGCAGAGAGAAATGAAGTGGAAAGAGAGAGAAAGAAAGGAGAAAGAAGAAGTCGGAGTGGTGAGATTGTTGCACCGCACCATCATGACCTGACTCGCTGCCGAGTTAAGCCAAGTTGAAAGTCCATTCCTGGACGTTTCAGCACATGAAGAGAAGAAGGAAAGAAAAGATGAAGAGAAGAAGCAGGAAGAGAGGATGGAAGAAGAAAAAAGAAGGAGGGAGAATGAGGGAGTGATCGGCGGCTTGATCCCAGCTTGTTGGCATGCTCAGCTGGCCAGGTTGAGTCAACTCAAAGTCCAACCCGTTGGATCTCAGGTGCATCATGTGGGCTCTCTTGCGGCCGTTCATCCTTCCAAATCCAGGAGTCGGAACTGGGACCCCCATCTCCAGCAGGTAACAACCAAAAAAGAAGAAGAAAGAGAAACAACACTGTGGCCACCGATCTGGGCCATGTTCGGGGCTGGAAACAGGTGTTCAGCTGGCCGTGAAATGGACTGAAACCGTCCTTCACTTAGGCCATATGCTGGGTTGAAACCAGCCCTGGAAATGGGCCGAGATCAGTCCCAGGGATGGGTTGAAACCAGCCCAAATCCAGGGCATTTGGAACCACAGTGGGCCGCACCATGCCACCGTGAATCTCAGTGGGTCGCGCCCTGCATGATGCAGGTGGGCCTCGCCGTGAGCCTTGAAAGCTCTAGGTGGGCCGGCCCTAGTGTTGGGTCAGCCCTTTTGAACCTTACAGTTGGGCCCAACCTCATTTTTGGGCTCAAATTGGACCCAACAACTGGGCCAAAGCAAGGCCCCAGTTTAGCCCTTAGGGATAATTTTGGACCCCAATTGGGGCCACTCGTTGGACAAGAATCAGGTGAGCCTCCTCTTGTGGTTAAATACTCCATAAGATCATTTTTAATTACCTTTGGCATTACTATAATTATCGCTACTATTAAACATGATTAGCCACTAGTAGATTTCTCATAGTGGCATTAGTTATTATAAATAAAACTACAATTATTAAACATTTGATTATGCTTACCATATCATCATCAATAGTAGGAGTATGGTGATTTCAACCATCATACTGATTATTATTACCATAATGAGCTAACATTAATGTCAAGCCCCAAACTCGGAAACCGGACTCACAAAATTTCTGATCGCCGAATCCAGTGCTGACAGCCTCCGTAGTACCCATTCTCGGCTCCCAGCGTCCATACACCAGATTCCAATCCTGGGATCCTACAAGGAGGATTTTCCAATGTACATTTACTCGTAATAAGCATAACTGCAAGTTTACCTAAATAAAAAAGGTAACATCATCATCACATATCCACTAATATAAACATTTGAATACAATGCTGAAAGGAAAATACAGATGTCAAAATCAAAGCTCCAGAAGTCAGCTAAATGCTCCAAGCTCCACGCTGTTGCAACCTAACATCACCTGCACGCATCTACCTGGCCAGTAGTTAGCCAATATCTACCCGGCACGTCGATAGCGGACCCATTCACGAGCTGGTCAAACTCAGCCTAGCTATGCCCCCTACTCTCGGGCGGGTAAGGCTACACCCCCTCCAACCGACCACGACACAATGGGAGACGCGACCTCCTGGTATTCGGCACTCGGGCGCTCATGTATCCACTCAGTCTCGACGTTGGGACGTCTCCTGCCCTTAGAGGTTTACGGACTTTCACCCACGGACATCCAAAGTGCCCAAATGCTCGAACCAAACATTTTCGGTGTCCCATCTAGTCATCCACGACATGCCTTTGGAGGTCACAACCCTGATGTTGTTAAGGCGTATAGTAATCACTATCACACAATGCAAGATGCATGAGTCATGCAGTCCAATCATACATCAATCCTGTGCATACCGTGCGCTCATGCGGGATAACTCTACCTATCAAGGAGTCGCATAAATCATCTGTACTATGACGTGTACAATGATCAATCATATCTCACAATAAACATGCAGATGATGCGTATGGGCATGTATCATGATGCTATGCTGTCACATACTCATAATTGGTATCAAAAACTGGTATCAACAATCGACCTCGACAATGTGGACATTTAACCAACATTGCCCCCCAAAGAAGGAATACCCTCATAAAGCCTAACATATAGTGGACCTATGGCCTCACACAAGAGCATAATATACAACACCATGGGTCTCACTTAAGAGCTTAATACACATCACGATGGGTCTCTCACATGGGCCTAATATACATTACAATGAGCTCTATCGCCTGGCCCTCAAATGCACCACAATTGGCCTCATCACATAGGCTTCATATACATCACATTGGGCCATAAACAAGGGTTGAATACACATCAAAATGGGTCTTAAATACCGGCCGCATATACATCACATTGGGCCTCAAACATGGGTCGAATGCACATCACAATGGGCCTCAAATACAGGCCGCATATTCATCACATTGGGCCTCAAACACGGGTCGAATGCACATCACAATGGGCCTCAAATACGGGCCGCATATTCATCACATTGGGCCTCAAACACGGGCCGAATGCACATCACAATGGGCCTCAAATACGGGCCGTTTATACCCCACATTGGGCCACGTCAATCGGCCTTGACAATCGGAATCGGCCTCAACAATCGGTCTCGACAATCGGAATCGGCCTCGACAATCGAAATCGGAATCGGCCTCAACAATCGGCCTCGATAATCAGAATTGGCCTCGATAATCGGTCACGACAATCGGAATCAGTAAACGGCCACGACAATCAGAATCGGCAATCAGCCACAACAATCGGAATCAGTAATCGGCCACGACAATCGGAATCGGCAATCGGCCACGACAATCAACCATGAAAATCAGAATCAGCAATCGGCCATGACAATCGGCCATGAAAATTAGAATCAGTAATCGGCCACGACAATCGAAATCGGTAATCGACCATGAAAATCAGAATTGGCAATCGGCCATGAAAATCGACAATCGGCAATCGGCCATGAAAATCGGAATCAGCAATCGGCTATGAAAATCGGAATCGACAATCGGCCAGGACAATCGAAATAGGCAATTGGCCATGAAAATCGGAATCGGCAATAGGCCATGAAAATCGGAATCGGCAATCGGCCACGACAATCGGAATCGACAATCAGCCATGAAAATCGGAATCGGCAATTGGCCATGATAATCGGCCTCGATGAGAATGAGCTTAACAAGGCCTAAGGGAAGGTCATAATGTGGACATTAAACCATCATTGCCCATCAATGTGGACATTTAACTAACATTGCTCCTAAGGAGTGGCCCACATAAACATCATTACATACATCATGGCAAAATCACACGTCACATCAGGCCTTGAATACACAACAGGTGGGCCCTGCACCAGGGCCTCAAATACACAACATGGGCCTCATCACACGGGCCTAATATACACAACAGGTGGGCCCTGCACCTGGGCCAAAGATACATCATGATGGGTCTCATGGATGGGCAGCAATATACCACATTGAGCCCCATCATATGGGCCGCAAATACATCACTGCGGGCCGCACAAATGGACGACATAGATATACAATACACACAACACGGCGGGCCGCATACACGGGCCTAATATACATCACCAAGGGCCACTACCCATGAGCCAATGTATATAACATCGGGCCATATCAACGAGTCGAATCAAATGGGCCGGTACAAATGGGCCAAATCATTTGGGCCAATCAAATGGGCCGAGTCGAATAGGCTGCTCCAATGGGCTCACGTACATCAAATGGGCCGCATCATGTGGGCCCAAAATACATCATATCGGGCCTTATCAAGTGGGCCCAAAATACATCAAATTGGTCATACTAAATGGGCCTCAAATACATCTCATTAGGCCTCATCAAGTGGGCCCCAAATACATCAAATGGGCCATACCAATGAGCCGTACCAACTACGGCCTTCATCCATTGCTAGAGATCATTTTAGAGCATTATTTAAAATTCATATCCAAAGGATCATCTGCACCATACCACAAATAATAGTGGTTATAAAGATTTCCATCGTTAAATTCCAGTGGGCCCCACCATAGGGATTATTTCCCATCCAGTCTGTTCATCAGGTCACAAAGACCTGGATTTAGAGGAAAGACAAATATCATATTAGTTCAAAACTTCTGTAATCCCAAAAGGGATTTCAATGGTAGACGGTCAAACCCACTGTTTGATGTAGTGTGGTCCACCTGATAACTGGATCTGTCTTATTTTTAGTCTCAAGCCTTTAGGATGAACTCACCAAATGAATGGACGGTTTGGATGCAACACATGCATCAGTGGTGGGGCCGTGCTGCACCCAGCACGTCACCAAGGTGGCTGCTCAAAGCTCCTGCCCGTCCCAGCAAGAGGGATGGACGGTTGGAGATCAGGTCAGCTGCACCGTCCACAGCTGGACGGTGCAGATAAAATCATACATCATGGTGCGGTCGACGTAGTGGCCCACGTTACAGGTGGGTCCCACGTGGTGATTTACACGTTACAGGTGGGTCCCTCGTGGTGATTTACACGTTACAGGTGCGGTCGACCTCTCTGGACTATGATGATTTACACGTTACAGGTGGGTCCCACGTGGGAATGACCCACCAGAGATACAATATAATAATATATATATATATATAAGGGTAGCCCAGATTCCACCGTCCAGATGAGTCTGGACAGTGCAGATTTTTTTATTATAACGGTGGGTTCCACGTGGAAGTGGCCCACCAGCAAAAGGTATTATATTATATTATATACTATAACAATATATATATACACACACATATATATCTATATACGTGTGTGTGAGAGAGAGTGAGGGCTGCCAGCGTCCAGCGTCTCTGGATGCTGGATGGATAGCCAGGATGAAAATATCCATCATAGTAGGCCCCACATGAATGGACGGTTTGGGTGGCCCTACGCAACACGGTGGTCCCACGTCAGGTGGGCCATACTCTTGGATCAAGTTGATATTTGTATTTTTCCTTCATTCAGGCCTGTCCAAACGGACTGCCATGTGGGTCACTCGGTGGACGGCATGGATAAATATATATACTTCATGGTGGGTCACACACACATACCAGGTGGGTCACACACCGCTTCATCATCATCGCCATACAAAGAGAGAGAGAGAGAGAGAGAGAGAGAGAGAGAGAGAGAGAGAGAGAGAGAGACGATGGTGGAGGGACCTCGCCACTATGGGTCCCTCATGATTACATCACATACATCAAAATGGGTCCCACCTACAAGTGAGCCCTAAAATAAGGATCAACGGTGGATCACCCACCTATAGGACTCCTTTTTTAGCTCCTTGGAAAGGTAATCGCCTTAGCTTCGATCTCAACGGAAGATGATGAGGTTTTGATGGTTGAGATGGGAGCTGAGAGAGAGGAAAAATGGGTCACACTTGTTCGTGGGAGAGAGAGAGCTTGGACGTTGGAAGCTCTCATGGGAGTTGGGGAGTGAAGATAGAAATGAGAGGGAGGGAGAGGAGTAATGGATGAGAATGGGAAAGCATGAGTTTGTTTGAATTTGTGGTAAAAGAGGGATGGGTAAGGAGAGAGAGAGAGAGTTGACTTATAGAAAAGAGGGAGTGGGTGTTTTGTACTTGGGATAGGGTGAGGTGGCATTGAGGTATGGTGGTGTACTTGATTTAATTTGATGTGACGGGTCGTAGAGATTCTCTCGAAATTCGTAACACGCGACATTTCTTTGGAATGAACGCGGGCCCACATCTCCTGGCCCGGGTATCGGATCGGTACGCGAATCACGACGTTGGAACCGTGGCAACGGCGTGGTCGCTAGGGTACAAGTTTCGGCTTGAGTCGACTTCAGTATACAGGACTCGGATTAGGATCGCGCGCCAACGTCGGATTCAGGTCGAGGGTTGCCAAAATTCGACCGGGAGGACCGCAGAAGCCTACGAAACGGTACGGGCTAGGATACGGTCCTCACAATTAATTATACCGTTAATGTTAGTACTTATGTTATAGTTATTAAATTAACATGGTAAGTAATTTTACATCAACTGGCATTCAAACCCTAAACCTAGCCTAGACCTAAGTAATCTAAAACATAAGCTATGATCCTAACCGTTAGTAGGTTATCCATGCTAATAGTTATTATTACAAATAAAGACCATTGTTACTAAATACTAGTACTTTATTTATCAATCTTACATACAATCATTGACAATAAATCATACTATTTACTACATCGCGAGAATTATTAACGTCGTATGGCTAATCTTAACTATATCATTAAGGATAATGGTGATGTTGTGATTATACTTCAATTAACATTCAAATCTTAGAATCTAAGCATTTAACTAAACTCTAAAATGAAAATCAAATTCCATACCCTAGAAATAAGCAAATCCAAACCCTAAGGTCTAAGTCTAGACCTAGACTCTTGGGAGAAATCCTAAAACCAAGGTAATCTAAGCCCTAGGTCAAGACCTTAACCAAGAATAACGTATAAAGCTTGGATCTAACTGTATAACTTTACAATTTATGATAGGAATTGATTCTAAGGAAACACGCATTCTCTAGTAACATTGGTAGGCGGTTCAAATTATAAGGTGATGATTCTTCCCCTTGAGCTTTCTATTTTCCCATTAGCTTAAGTTATAGTTTTTATTTCAATTTATAATTGATATCTCCACTTTATAGTCATATGTGTTAATTGTAGAAATTGAATTGCTACATTACATGTTAAATATTATCCTGCATATTTATTCATGCTGGTAAATTATTTGTGGATTACTTATGAAACTTAAACTGGTACATCAGTGGGAAACCCCCACCTATAAACGTACACCCATACTTGGGATGTAACTCGACTGGTTGTGATTGTAATGGACCTTCGGCTTAGTTGTTATTGAATGTAGTTTAACTTGACCATTGATGTGGGCCTACCATCCAGGGTTGTTGTGTCCAATGGTTTTCAAGGATGGTCTTTTATCGCATGGTTTTGATACTCGCCCTATGTGACCTATTTTGATAATTACCTTATGTGGCTTGTTTGATATCGCCCTATGTGACTTTGTTCTGGTATTTTCCTTATATGGGTCCGATGTTTTATACTGTGCAACCATGCGATGGTAAGCCCTATATACTGTAATATGATTGGCCATTAGTCAACAACTTTCCATCAAACATCAAAAGATGGTAGTCTCATGAGCCGGGGATGGTGGTATGAGACCTATGCCCAAGCTGTCGGCCTACGCTGGTGATGAGCCCCCATAGTGATCTTTGAGCTTTATTTAAAATGGTTTGTAATTGGATTAATAATGGATTGACTAATCATGCATACATGACACAAACCAGCATCTATTGCCATTGTACGTGATGTAGTACGTGATGTACGTATTGTTCCGGCTAGATGATTTTTTCCAGGTTCGATGATTGCATGGGTGACGAGCCCACTGTCTGCACGGATGAGCAACTCCAGCGCGATGATTGCATATTTCACGCAACCATGCATCTAATAAGACCTGCATCGTGTAGTGTTTTGTATGCTTTGTTTTATAACTATGCTTACCTAATGCGACAGTGTGTAATCTTGAGGTGAATTCACACTGAGTTGGCCACTCATCCATCAAATATATAACCGTACAGGTAACAGAGGTGGCTTGAGTGATTTTCAGGTTCAGACTGATGAGGAGCCGTTATGATGATTAAGGATGCATGGTTGTACCTATCAAGGAAGCTGTGCGACCTTGCGACTTTCGTTATATATTTCTTTTATATTTCCCATGTATGTAAATCTTGTAATTGTTAATATAGAGACATTGGTTTGTATAAGTTATTATGGGTACTCTCTTGTACATTCTGAATAAAATACAAAATTTTTTCTTATACAGATTTGTCCATTCTACGCTCATCTGCTTACTCTGATAAAAGAAAAATATTACATATTGAATCTGACCATCCTTTAAGGTTAACACTCGAGTTTTTGGGAAATGGGTCATAACTCAGGTCCTGAAAATTCGAGGCATTACACTGCCATATCGCAATGGGCTGAGTTCAAATGTGTTTTGGTTGGTAGAGAGAGAGAGGAAGAAGAAAAGAAGGAGAAACAGAAGAGGAAGGGAAGAAGAAAGTAGAGAGAAGAGGGAATGAAAGAGGAAATTGGAGGGCTACTTCTCACTGTTGCATTTGTGCCCGAGTCTAGCAGAGTTCCGGGTCGAGTCAAGCTGGCCGACGTCCACTGTTGGACCGCTGGAGAAGACAAAAGAGGAGAGAAGGGAGAAGCTAAGGAAGAAGAGTAGAAGAGATGGAGGAAGAAGAGGAAGTAAAGAGAGAAGAAAGGCGAGTCGCCCACCAACCGCACCACCACGGTCGAGTCGACCGGGCCATCCATCTCTGAGTCGAGTTGGGTTAAGTCAGGTCTGGTTTGAGTTCCATTGCTGGACCAACCAGAGAGAGAAGAAAGAAAGAGGTGAGAAAGAATGATGGAGTGGAAGGCGGAGTCTCAGTCCAAGTGACTTGGTTCAAGCTTGGAATGCTGCTGAGTCGACTCGGTTGTTCTACCCAAGTCTGGGCCATTTTCTTCATGTCCAGATTTGGACAATTCAGAGGAAGGAAGAAAGAAAGAGAGGAAGAAGAAGAAGATGATGGAAAGATGAAAAAGTGAGAGCTAGTTTGGGCATTTCATTCCAAGTTGACTCCATGGAGTCGAGCTGACTCAGGCTGACTCTGTAGCCCAAACGTCCACCTTTGAACGTGACTGATTGAGAAGAAAAAGGAAAAAAACGAAGGAGAGAGACGCCATTGCCGAGTTGAGTTATTGAGTCAACTAATGTGAGTCAACATGACTTCCCCAAATTGGATTTTTGATTTACCACTAATTGTCATTATTATAATCATGATGATTAAATGATTAGCCATTAGTAGACTATTTATGCTAATATTAGTTATTATTAATACAAATATTAATTATTTAATATTAACATTTTGTTTATCATTCTAAAATATTGTCATTATACCATTTAATATCATCGTAATTATTACCATGTTAGCCAATATTAAGTATTCCATTATGATAATAATTATTTTGTAGTACCCATATTATTAATGTTGCGCTTAATTATGCATCAATTATAGTTTATATCCTAAAATCTAAGCCTAGACCAAATGCTTAGAACAAAACCCTAAACCTAAGAAATTCAAAACCTAGGTCATGATCTTAACCATAGATATGATCTAACTGTACTATTTTACAATTCATGATAGGATCCAATCTTAAACTGTGCGCACGAATTCCAGCAAGCGTTGAAAAGTGAACCTGACTCTAAGGTGAGGAGCACCCTTCAAGCTTTTCTACATCTTGATAATTAGCTTGCTCATTCACCTTTGTTTATTTACTTTATTAATTACTAATGTGGTTCATTGCTTCTATTGATTTTAATTTCTTGTGATGATGGATAAATTAGATTTAAATTCAATATTTGAATATGCAGTAAGATCTAGATACCTCGATTTTGATTTGAAATGAATGCTTTGGATATGCATGTGCTATATCGATATTATACATGATTTAAGTTGTCATTCATGATCACTTGATGGAATGAAGGGAGGTCCTAGAACTTGTGGCTACTTTGTATAAATAAATTAAATGGAACATTTGATGTGGACTTATCATCTTACGGAACGTACATTGCCTAAGTGACCTTTGGGATAATCCCTTTTTATTACATCCTTGGGATGGTTGTTTGCCCTATGCGGCCTGATTTAATATTTGCCCTATGCGACTTTAAGGAATCGTCTTCATATAATCTTGCAATGATAAGTTCCACTTATAGAACTATAATTGGCCCCTAGTTGCGTGAGTTACCTTTAAACACCCTATTTGCTAGCCTCATGAGCCAGGGATGGTGGAATGAGACACTATGCCTGAGCTGTCGGCCTATGTTGGGTGACAAACCCCCCATAGTGACCTTTGAGCTATCTTAAATGGATTGTTTGAAATTGAAATAAAAATGATTGGGCTAATCATGCATTTCCATAATATATGGTCTTTTTCGGGTGGTTAGTTCTCCTTGGGCGTACCTTTGTGTACTTTTCCGGGTGACTAATTCTCCTTGGACGATTTATATTATTTGGTCTTTTTCGGGTGGTTAGTTCTCCTTGGTGTGCCTTTGTGTACTTTTCCGGGTGATTAATTCTCCTTGGGTGATCTATATTATATGGTCTTTTCCGGGTAGCTAGTTCTCCTTGGGCGTACCTTTGAGTATTTTTTCAGGTGGCTAGTTGTAGCACCCCGAATTTTTCCTAACTTGGCAATGGATGTCCTTGGACATAGAACTGTCCTACGACCTTATTCTGCCGTGATTAGGGCATAATTTAATTAAGTATTAATAGCTTGAATCACCTTCTATAAAAACTACCAAGGGCCCAAGTACCACCTCAGGCAAAAATCATACAAGACTAAATCCTTTAGAAATTAGGCGAGTATTAGCTGGTGTTAAACTAGTTTACTTGTGAAATTAGTACTAATCACATTAAATACAAACTGCAAGACCCAAAACTTGCAGAATCATTGACGCTGCATTACCCTATAATCTAGGATCAATCTCATTACCCAGTTGCTCTCGGGAGCATCACGAAGCTCCGTATCGGACCTGGACCGCACGTCGAAAGTCCGATTACCACGAAACTAAATGATTATGACCGCCTTGCTGGGCTTGACAACCATCTTGGAAATCAAGTCCTGACTGTGTCAAAAAATGTACAACTTGAGCCCGGAGCGAGGTGTGTGAGAAACGCGAATATTTTTGAAAATAAAATCCAAACTTAAGTAAACTGAGACGTGTCGCTTGCGGGCCAAATATAAGGATTCAGATCGTCAGAATCTGACCCAAATACACCCTCGGATCAGAAAAAATTTCCCACACATGTCAGTGCACTTGTGGCCTTGATCGAGTACCGGTGACCGTTGAACTGAAACTAATTCACCACAGTCGATCTGTAAATCCGATCGGACAGAGAACTCAGCTTGACCTAGATCCAAGGTCAGGGATCTTAAGTCCGACCGCACGCAGAAAAGGGGCCTCCAGAAGTGCTCGTTGAGCCAGAACAGAAGGATTTTGGCTATAACCCAAGTATACCATGGCCCTGGGGCCATTGAGCTCACTTTTGAGCCTATATAAAGGGCTTAAACCCTCTCTCTCCCATGCCATACGAATTTTGCAAACCCTAAGGGAGAGAAGAGAGAAGAGAAGAAAAAAGTGAGGAAGAGAGTGAGAGGCTGAGAGATAGTCGTAGGGATCATTCCCTGACGCTCCTCGTGCTTAACCGCCATTCTTGCATCGCTATACGGGTGATACCGATCCTGTTCTTAGGTAAGAAAACCTAACCGTAATCTGCTTTAGGGTTTCAAATAGTGTAATAGGTGAATTAGCTAACCTATTTCCTGTTATAGGTTGTTGTGGTGCCACAGACAAAGACTTAGCATTTAAACTGAATTCATTACGCGTTTACCGGCGTAAGGTGCGGACTATATACGTTTAGGTTATGGTTTTCAAGACTTTCAATGTCGGTTAATGATTTATTACTGACGTGGGTGCCATTTCACATGTAAAACGTGATGTTTGTTTTGCTTTACGAATATGTATGAACTATGTCAAGTATAGCGTATTCTATGTATTTGTTGAAATAATTGAATACGTATGGTTTTTGGATTCGTGGTTGCCATGATTATTCGTCGTGAATATATGGCCGTTATGCGTGTGATAACTCCTTGGTGAAAGGAATTGTTCTAATTCCTGTTATTGCTAACGTACATTACGTATGTTCTAGTGTGTAGTCTAAGTGTTTGTTGAAATGACTGAATGAGTATGGAATTTGGATTGGTGCTTGCCATGATTATTAACGATGAATATAGGCTTGTTGAGTACGTGGCAACTCTTTTGTAAAAGAGCTTGCCAGGATATATGTTATATCTAGTCTAGTCTGTGTATGTTGAAATGTGTAGCCTATGTGTTTGATAAAATGCCTCAATGAGGAAATACCTGTAAAAATGCATGTAATGAGGGTGTTGAGATAGGATTCTCATTTCCCTAACTATGGGTATAGTTTCCTTTATGTATCCTATATTATTACTACGTGCTTTATGGTGGAATGTCTACGTTTGTTAATAGGTACACTATGTGTTTGTTGAAATGCTCAAATGAAGCTTATATTTAAGTTGGTTGCTACATGTTGTTTTGGACTAGCACATATATATGCCTGTCTTATTTGAAGTGTGTTTGGGGCTATGATGTAGTCCAGGCAATTGATAACGAATCGTGATTTGGTGGCTGAGATCGTTTCGCCACACAGGACGTGTTCAATGAATCCGAGCCGTACTTTGGTTGTCGACAGTGGTTAGGCCACACGGAGTGCTTACGCACTTCATATCAATCAACTCAAGGTGTGCTCATACTAACCGAGCTCGTCAAGTAGCCCGATTGGCCCGATGTATGTTCACCATGTTTGGACGCTACTGCTTCAACCTAGGGTACCAAACTCACCATTGGAAACCCCACTAACCTTAGTACCTCGATCCACTAAGACTCATGAGCCAGACATGGTGGTATGGGACACCATGGTCGAGCTGTCGGCCTACGCTGGGGCGACGAGCCTCCCCGTAGTGTCCAGTGAGCAACTCAAACTCGTGATCCGAATATGGTGGTATGGGACATTGTATTCGAGCTGTCGGCCTACACTGATCAGGTGATGAGCCCTTTGTAGTGACCTCGAGTATGAAATAGGCCTACCCCGGTGCAGCCTGGCTGTGGTCCCCAGTCGGGTTGGCGACGAGCCTTCGAAAATAGACTGCCAGTTGGTAGGGCGTCGGTGGTAGTGACCTCGAGTATACTCTAGGACTGCGTTGATGCAACGAGTCTTTCCATAGTAACTTGGGTATAAACTAGGCCTGCACTGATCAGGTGACGAGCCCTTTGCAGTGACCTAGAACCGCAACTTCGTATGAGATTTACTAGGACTGACAACCCTAGAATGGATCATTGTTTGGGTATTGATACAAGGAGGTACCTTAGTTTCCCAATCCTGCTGTATGAAAAGGACTAATAAGAACTTGGTAATCACGATCATGCACCGCACTGCATGTGCCGTTTGGCGTTGAGTAGAGAGCACTGAGGAAGTGACTGACATGCTCGACCGTTAGATGAAGATCGCAGAGGGAGTGCAGGCGAGGGCATGCATCATTTATACATACCATTCCTGCATTAATCAGAGTACTTAGGGATGTTTGATTGTATTATTTTATCATTATTGCTTGACTGAATTGATAACATGTTAACCTTTGCTTTATTGTTCCACTGAGTTGATTACTCACTCCCACATTACGGGACAGTGTTTTAAATACCAACCAGACCCTATTTTAGTTTCAAATGATAGCGATGCTTGCGAAGCGGAGCCGGACTTTTATGATAACGAGGAGGGTTTCTCCTATATGCAGTTATCAGGCAAGTCTATGTAGCCCATGTTCTGATCGACGGGGTTACAGCGTTGCTGATTAGATGCCATTACACTTGTTATTTTATACCTTTGGAACACCCATGTATATTCATTTTGTTCATTTTTAGAGTATACATGTATCTATTTAACCTGGTAACATGTTCACACTCTAGAGACTTACAACAGTATATATATTTTATATATCTATCACAGTCTTCCACTTGCGTAATTTAACTGTCTCTGGAGTATGATATGTTGATTTGGTATAATCCCACTCATGTTTAATGCACTAATACGTACAACATTTAATCATTATTATCTATGTTGCATAAGTGATGCGTTGGAACTCGGGAGTTGAGTGTATCCTCGACCCCCGATTTTCAGGGCGTTACAAGTAGGGTGTTACACTAGTTCTCCTTGGGCGACCTCATTGCATAGTCTTTTTCGGGTGGCTAGTTCTCCTTAGGTTACCTTTGAGTATTTTTCTGGGTGACTAGTTCTCGTAGGGTGATTTTTTACCAGCAGGATGTGCATCCCCAGGTCTGTGAGCATGTGCATACCTCCATGCATTTAAACAAGATTATCTTCTGTAATTTATTTAATTAATACGTATTTGATGAACCTTACCTGACTTCCATGATAATCATTGTGTAATATTTGTTATATATTCTCTGATAACTGTGGTTAATTATCTTGAAGATACGATAAATCTTGGGGGTTATACATCACTGGATAGCCATTGACGCTATCGAACCGTATTCAGTGTTCAGGAGATGCAGAGGATGCTTATGTTGGTGTTCATGTGGAATGGGAGGAGCTAGATAATCTTACGACTCTTCGTTCCTGATTTTAATTGTATTTAATTTATACTGTTATGTTTGTAAAGGTTAAGACATTGGTTTGTATAAGTTTTTGGGTAACCACTTGAAACTTTGGTTATGTATATTTGGACTCCTTCTTATACTTGATTTGTTTTTGTCCCGCTAGTTTATTAACTCTAATAAAAAAATGTACGTGAAATTTGAGATATTTAAAGGTTAAAGCTCGGGTTTTTGGAAAATGAGTAGTGTACTCGGGTTCCGGGAACTGGGGTGTTACAAGATGATATCAGAGCGAGTCTAGACAAACCTTGCCTTTGGGAAACAAACTTATACAAACTTCAAATGTCTCAAGTTGAAATGTTGGAGATTAGAGACTTGAACTTAGGCAAATCTTATGTAGACTGGATAAATTTTGAAAATGTAGAGACCTAAACTTAGGTCCTATTTGAAATTATTTAACCATTGAATGTATTTCGAATTCCCTTTAGACTTAGGGAAAGTTTGAGAATGTAGATACCTAAATTAAGTTCCCTTTGGAATCGATAGGATAGCCATTTGAATTTATTTAGAATTCCCTTAGATCGAGGAGAGATTTTGAGAACAAAAAAAAAAAAACTCAAATTTAGGTTCCCATTATGAACTATTAATTGTCTGGACTCAGAGACCAAACACTAGGTCCCATTAGAAATTTATTAGGAATGCCATTTGGATTTATGATAAATTCTATGGAAATTTGAAACCTTAG
Organism: Magnolia officinalis; assembly: GCA_021015155.1. Taxonomy (NCBI): domain Eukaryota; kingdom Viridiplantae; phylum Streptophyta; class Magnoliopsida; order Magnoliales; family Magnoliaceae; genus Magnolia; species Magnolia officinalis. Next base: position 86,481,880 of record JAJHSJ010000002.1, on the reverse strand, counting down.
TCTCCTTTGAAAATTTTAGGACGAGTCATTTGAACATAGGGACAAGAACTTTGAATCCCATGTAAATTTCTAGAATAGTTACTTGAATTTGGAAACTACTTAAGTACCATGGGAAAACAAATTCCAACTATGATATATCTGAGGTTAAGAAGAATATTTCTTGAACTTGACTTTCAATGAACTTTTAAAAATCTAGGATTATTTTTTTTTTTCTCCCATAATTTCCCTTAGATGGAATGACATTGTCAAAACACTCGGTGAGTTAAATGAATTTAAGCATTATAGGAAATTACGTATCCACCGTATTGTGTGTTAGATCAAATTTATGCACTCCATAAGCTTAAGAAACTATACCAGGAATTATAATGTGAATTCCTGAATGTATCTCTCTAGATAGGAACAATACTTCTCACAATTTCCAACACTTAGGATTGATTAAAGATGAAGTGATAGAATTTTGGGTAAAACTTTCAACCTTAGACTAAGTATATGGGAACTAGATTTGAGAATCTAGTTAAATATGACAATTTCGAGCTCAAATTCCATGTAGAAATTTAGGGGTAGTGGCAAAATTTTGATGTAACTTCATAAGAATATATATGATATAATTTCACATTTAGACACATACAAGATAAGGTACACATTTAGAATAATCAAACTACTTGTAATATTAGTAGCTGCGACGCACATTATCGAATATCGAGGGCGAGATTCTTCTTTAAGGGGGGTAGATTGTAACACCACGTGCTTTTGAGTACTCAGGTGTTATTATTATAATCTAGATTAGCGTAATTGTATGAAGATACAAATAATATCTATTGTTCCCCATCATTTGATAAGTCATAATCCACTACATAATATCAACAGTTGGAATACCAACATCTCATATCCAACCATTAATTTAAATAAATCGATAACTAAACATTAAAACCCATGCATTTTGGCCCACTTACAAAACCCAAATAATCAAATCTTCATAATCAAAGACCTATAGTGGACTGAGTGAATGAATAAATAGAGCTAATAGAGGTGTGACCCACGTGAACAATTTGGATATATGTATGTGTGTGTGTTTATATATATATATATATATATATATATATATATATATATATATATATATATATATATATATATATATATAAAAGATCTAAATACAAATAAGTAATTTATCACTGAAAAACATGGCGAACAACTCCAAAAGAGAGAGCCATGGGATTTAAATGAAGTAATTAATAACCGAAAAATATAATAATAAAGTTAATAATAAAGATGATACTTAAAACATTGCGAAAATGATATTTAATATTGTAAATATATATTAGGCCATCTAATCCTTATTATAGCCATTAATTTTTGGTTAAATGCTCACGTCGACCCTTACTACCGTTGACGTTCAAATTCAGTATGATACCACCATCAGAGCAATAGAAATGAAAAGTATGGCCCACCTGATCCATAGATCTACCTCATGTATAAACTGGGACCCTAATGGGACTAGTAGGAGGCACTGAGCGGAGTGGATCATATCACACATCAATGTGGACCCCACTTCCAACCTGCATGTGCACCTGCAGGATGTGCACTCGACGTGCAACAGAGTGCAGCTTGGGTCAACATGCTATTGACCCGACAAAACCATAAAAAAGGGATTTTTACTCCCTGACTTCCCGCCGAACGCTGTTTAAACAACAACATTCGTTTTCTCATGATCATGATAGATGATCTGAACCGTCTATTAGATGTAGACGGGGATTTCGACCACAACCCTATGTTCGCACGCATTGAGACGCATGCGTGAGCATACAATTTCCATCAAAAGTGGAGTTGTGCATGCGACCATTCACAAGAATGGGAAGTTTTCGGTCTTCCCCTTTCCACGCTGGCAAACCACGTGCGTCTGCCTCTGAAAATCTCAGCCCTCCATTGGTACAAATCTCAGCCACCCATTTTAGGGCTTCTTTGACTGCGGTTCAAGTTTTCCCTTCCGTCATCGTATGTTGCATTCGGACCCATTAAGGGAGCTAATAACTATCCAAAATAGGGACCCCACAGTGTCTAATGATCCAATCCAGACCATCCGTAAGCCTCAGATTGTGGGATCAGCCCTACGATTGGAACCTGCCATGATCATGGCCATTATCTTCTTCAATAAGCCAAGGAACAACACCATCCATAAATCAGTCATGATCTCTGATCAAAGTGGGCCATCTAGTAGGCCACTCACCTAGAAACATGTTGATAAGAGCGGATCAAGATATGCAATCGATTTTCATCATAAACGATGATATTAATGTAAATCTCCAAGACCACAAGCAGATTAACACACGAGCCATAACTAATCTCGTGGATTAGTTACCTCCGAAACGTCTAGAATAGGATTTGGAAAGCCTTTAAAAAGTACACTTTTAGGGCGTCCTTCCCAAAAGAAAAAGAAGAAGAAAGGAAATAAGAAAGAGGGCCACACCTCTTTTTATTTGCTGTAATTATCTAGTTATGGGCTGATACGTCCAGCCATATATGGCTGCCCAAATTTATGGACTGTTTGTTTGGACTATTGTAGTTGATGTTTGGCATGGGATTGGTCCATGATTTCCACCCTTTTTCTTCTTGTTATGGGGTGTATTTTGAAGGAGTGGACCCCACCTTGAAGTGTGATGAACCACACCTCCATTTGCCCATCCAAACATACCCAAAAGGGTAGGCCCATAGGGGGTGGACGGTCCACCTTGCTGGACTGTCCAACCTTGTAGAATGAGGGGAAAACACAAATTCCAACTTGATTTCTTGAGGGGTGGGCCACTTTTGTGCCACATTGCTGTATTTTATGGGAAAAATATCAACCATTCATCCCTCCCCTCCTAGGTAAAGTTTGGGCCCACCTAATTGGGTGAACATTGTATGGGCAGCAACATTTTATACAACAAAAATTTTAATTTCTTACCTTGCTGTCCATGAAATTCCTTCATGATTTGCTTGAGTTTATGGCTTCCCTAGTAGCCCATCTTGTGGCCCATCATGTTGGGACCCATCTTGGGGAAGTGGGCCACCACTTTCATCTTTTAAAAAAAATGTATGGCTGCTAGAATGGCAGCCCACAGTTGGACGTTCCAGCAGGGCTAGCATCCAGCCATGGGCTGGCCGTCCACCCTCCTAAGGCCCATTATGATGTATGTTTTATCCAGGCCACCCTCCATATTGTGAACCCCATGTGTGTGGCCATCTCCCATGTGGAATGTCCACATGTGGGACCCACCTTGATGTGTTTAAGGGGGGACGTCCCAGCCCCTTAGACAGTCCACCATGGGACGCCCAGGCCCATTGGGCTGCTGCTGGACATTCAGTCCAGCAGCATGGCCCACCTGATTTACGTGTCTTATCCACTCCTTTCATCTGGTGGGACCCTCTGTGACATGTGTGAGTCACCAGAGATTAAAGTAATTGTATAAATTAATTATTATTGAATTTCCAGCAAGCCCAGATAGTGGGTGGGCTGGAATTTCAGCAATAGGCCCAAAGTTGCTGCCCATAAATGCATATTTTGGGGCAGCATGACCCACCATATTTGGGGATATTTTTGTACATATCTTGCCCTATTTCTAATCAGGTTTTGGGCTTAATTAGTGTATACTTAAGGCCCACTTTAATTAGATTTTTATTGGACCAATATTCGTAGTTAATTGTTGGATTTCCGAGGCCCATTGTCCTGGAACTTTCTTGATAGGCCCATTGGACCTTTGGGCCTATAATTACCATGCTATTATGATGGGTTTTATGGGCCAAAATACTCAAGTAGTTGGGCCCTTGGCTGACTATTAAATTAACCCCATACTTGGGCCAAGATGTGAGGCCCAACTCGTTTCAAACATAAGAATTTGCCCATATGGTTGGAATAGCGGGCTGCCCATTAGGCCCACCACATTATGTGGGCTCATGATCTTTATGGTTGGGCCCAAACCTTGCTTGAGGGCCCACCATGTTGCCTATGTGTTGGGCTTGGTGTATAACCCACTAGGCCATGGATTGCTTAGGCCTTGGGCCTTGCTTTATAAGCGTGTAGGTAGCGGGCTACCTTTTGGGACCCAGTTGAGGTTGGATGTCCTCCTTGGTGGCCCTAAGGTAGGCTCATAAGGTTGTTATAGGTGGTTAAAGGCCTACCTTAGACCTTGATATGACCGATTCTTCTTTGTGCCTTTATGACCCTCTTAGCTCGTGGGCTACCCCAAAGTATTGCCCCTCCACTAGAGGGCTTCTCCTTAGAATATATGTCTATGTATCTAGACCTTGTCCCTCCTTGGGAAGGAGGAATATGTTCCACGTCATCATCACCGAGTAGCGTACTTACACCATTATGACTCATATGCATCATTTGCGTGAATGGATTGCATTGTGTGTGGTCATTGGGTTGATATGATTGAGGGATGAAGTTTCTCCCCTTGTGCATATCGAGTGCTTGAAGTTAGTGCATGATCTGTATGCGTGACTTATGCATTGGCATCGCATTTCTTGATGATACTGCCTTTGCTTCATCAGGGCCTTGTCTCCACAGGGACATTCGTGGATGGCCGTATGTGTGGACACCAAAAATGTTACTTAAGCATATAGGGTGCATAGGATGCCTATGGGTGAAATTTTTATAACTTCCATGGTACTAGGATCTGCCCCAACGCTGTGACCGAGTGGAAACTACGAGCGCACGAGGGCCTTATACCGTTAGGCCGTGACTCCCACTGTCGTGTAGTCGGTTGGGTAGGGGTGTGGCCGTACCCCCCTGGTGTAAGAAGGCAGGTTGAGTCTGACCAGCTCATAAATGGGTACACTGCCGATGAGCCTTGTTGGTGATTGGCTGTCCACAGGCAGGTAGTGAGGTCTCTTACGCTAATTTGACTGTGCAGGTCTGGAGAGCGACAGTCATCCAGCAGTGTACTGGACCCCTGTGATTTCCTTATGATGGAAATGTATTGATATGTGGATTAGATATGAGGACTGACATCACTTGGCGTTGTATTTGCATCGACAGTATAAGCCCCATTATGCATCGCCTTGGTATGACGTCTAGTACTTATTGCATTGTATTCATGACAAGCCTCGGTAGGGCTAGTGATATTATCATTGATCATGTTTCCCTTCTTGTACCTCCTATTATTCTTCCGCGCACTATTGTCACACTTTCACCACCCTCTAAGCTTCTATGAGCTTATGTACGATTGATGCGTTCAAGAGATCCTAGGTCAGCATCATAGCGATAGAGCTTGGATTAGAGTTGAGCCGAGGACCCCCAGTGTTGCAGATCTTCTTTCTTCTCCTTTTGGTTATCTGATATATTTCCTTTCTGCTATGTACTTGTAAAGTTCAAATTTATAGTGAATTTTATAATGTGTCCCTTTGTTATTTTTGAGATTTACTTGTTGTGATTTTAGGTATGCTTTCATTTGGAATGAATATACAGTTATGAAAATCCTCCTTGTAGGATCCCAGGATTGAAACCTGCATTAGGAGCCGAGAATGGGGTACTATGGAGGTTGTTGTGGTATCGGGTTTCTTGTGAGTCTGGTTACCGAGTTTGGGGCGTGATAGGAGTTGGTATCAAAGCATAACAAGTAATTCTGGAATAACTCGGGATAACATCACATGTCTGTTGAGAGTAGAGGACAAGTAGTATCCCGAGATTCCTTCTTTCGCTCCTTATTAAGCTGTAATTGTCTTGATTCCTTCCACCGTCATTATTCTATAGACGATGCCGCTTAGACGTGGTGCCTGTGGTCATGACGCCTGTGGCCGTGGTGCCCGTGGTAGAGGCACTCATGATACCCGTTCTACTCGAGCGCATCCCACTCTCGCTGGTGAGGACCCGATTCCCGAGATCCCGATCCAGCCACCTGTTGAGCCTGTAGCACCTGTTCCTTCAGTTGCTCCAGTTCCCCCACCGATTCCCCCTTCTCAGCTTGCTGTTCCGGTTATAGAGGCTCCCACTCCTTAAGCCGTCCCCGTGACTCCGCCCTAGGCGAGTGTCGCTCCTGTTTTTCCGATAGTGCTAGTAGGTGATGAGCATTTTCAGCAGCTGATGCAGCTTGTCGCTACCGCGTTGCAGACTCGTCAGCCTATAACCATTCCAGTTTCTGAGCAGAGTGATTTTCCACGTGCTTGCGCTATTTTCAAAGAGTTTAGGCAGCATGACCCTTCAAGATTCAGGGGTGAGCCAGACCTTTCTGCGGCCGAGGCATGACGCACTGAGATCGCGAGGATTTTCGACACTATGCAGTGTCCAGCTGATCAGAGAGTTTCCCTTGCGACCTTTCTTCTTCAGGGTGAGGCCCATCATTGGTGGTCGTCTGTATCTAGGATGGCTAGGCCAGATTTTGTTTGGACTTGGGAGGAATTCGTGGTCCGCTTTGACCAGAAAATTTTCCCATGTTCAGATACAAAGGGCGATTGAGTTTGAGACCCTAGTTCAAGGTGATATGTTGGTGTCACAGTATGAGGCCTATTTCTTAGCCTTGTCTAGATTTTTTCCTAATCTTACCAGTGATGAGAAGATGAGGGCTCGCCGTTTTGTGGCTGGCTTGAGTCCTGCCCTTCGTAGCCGTGTGGTGGGACATTGTTTGGAGACGTTCGATCAGGTTGTCCATCGAGCGTTGGTTTATGAGGAGGACTGGGCTATGACCCAGAGATCATGAGAGCAGAGTTCCGGTGGAGACCGGAAGAAGAGAGCACCAGCTGGCAATTCTAGGCAGCATCGTCAGCATAGGTGGAGGGGCAGATCAAAGTTTAGACAGCCTGGGGCTCAGTCAGCAGCTTCATCGTCATCATCAGTACAACCAACCGCTTCATCTTCTGACCCCTTTTTCGGTGTTTGCTTCGGTTGTGGACATGCTAGGCATCGGAGTCGAGATTACTCTCTCCCCATACAGACACAGAGGCCACCGCAGTTGCCACCTCCTTGTCCTCCTCCTCAGCAGCAGCAGCAGCAACAAGCGCAGCTTCTAGTCGTCGCTCCTAGGGCTCCTCCTCAGCAGCAGAGGCAGCCAGATAGACCTCCCAATGGCCACAACAGCAGTAGCAGAGACAACAACAACAAAGGAGATATCCGTATGTTCAGTCCCTAGGCCGAGTATGTATTACTGCACAACAGGCGTAGACTCAGGATTCGCAGTCTTCTGGTTTGCTTCCGTTGCCAGCTCAGGGCCGATTTTATTCCATGTAGTAGGTGTCAGGCCAAGACCCATAGTCATCGACCGACGGAGTTGTCGAGGGTATTGTTCTTGTTTCTGCTTACATTGCCCACATTTTGTTCAATTCTGGTGCCTCCCATTCTTTTATGGCTGAGTAGTTTTGCCGATCGACCTGTATTCCGTCGGAGTCCAGCCTTGGCAGTTTTGACTCCCATGGGGAAGTCTGTCGTGTTGAGCCGTCGTTACCCTTCTTGCCCGGTGTTAGTGGGCGAGATGTTCCTTCCTGCTGATCTGTTCGTGATGCCGATGACAGGCTTTGATGTTATTCTGGTATGGACTAGCTTGCAGAGTATTGTGCTGTCTTGGACTGTGCCGTGACGACAGTTATGTTTCACATTCCCGGCTTGCCAGTGTTCCAGTTCGTCGCCGAGCCCAGGGGAGAGTCGTTGTTTAGTTTCTTGGCTTCTATTGTCGAGGATTCTATGGCAGGGTGTATTGAGCAGCTGCCAGTTGTTTGTGAGTACCCGGATGTGTTCCAGGAGATCTCGGGTTTACCGCCGCATCGGCAGGTGGAGTTTCAGATAGATTTGGTGCCCAGTACTGCGCCTATCTCGAAGGCCCCCTACCGGATGCCACCGTTAGAGTTGAGGGAATGCAGGAGTAGTTGGATGAGCTCTGGAAGTTAGGTTTCATTCGCCCCATCGGTTCACCTTGGGGAGCCCTGGTATTGTTTATGAAGAAAAAGGATAGCTTATTACGGCTCTGTGTGGATTATCATGAGCTCAACAGAGTCATCATCAAGAACCGATATCCACTTCCCTTTATTGATGATCAGTTCGATAAGTTGCAGGGTGCACGGTATTTTTCCAAGATAGACTTGCGCTCCTATTATCATCAGATTCGGGTCCGAGAGGAGGACATTCCAAAGATAGCTTTCCGGACGCGCTATGGTCACTTTGAATTCCTGGTCATGTCGTTTGGGCTGACCAATGCACTCACCATATTTATGCAGCTAATGAACGAGGTCTTCAGGCTGTTCCTCGATCAGTTCGTGGTGGTATTCATTGATGAGATTCTTGTGTATACGAGGACCTGGGAGGACCATGTTGAGTACTTGCAGATTGTACTGGAGACCCTCCGTGCGCACTAGCTGTATGCAAAGCTGGAGAAGTGCGAGTTATGGCAGGAGGAGGTGAAATTCTTCGGTCACGTGGTGACGAGGGAGGGTGTCGCTGTGGACCCCTCGAAGGTTGATGCAGTGCTTCAGTGAGGCCAGCCCACGAACTAGTCCGAGATCTGTAACTTCCTTGGTCTAGTGGGATATTATCGTCGATTTATCGAGGGTTTCTCCGGTATTGCTGCACTGCTGACCTGGTTGACACGGAAAGGCGTCGAGTTCATCTAGAGTGACACCTGCGAGGAGGCATTTACAGAGTTGAAGGATCGCCTCACGTCCGCTCATGTTCTCACTCTTCCTGATGGGAGTGAGGGTTTCGTTGTATTCACCGATGCCTCTAGAGTTGGCTTGGGTGCTGTACTGATGCAACACGGGAAGCCAGTAGCGTACGCCTCACACCAGCTCAAGTTTCATGAGCTGTACTACCCACCCACGATTTGGAGCTTGTAGCAGTTGTCTTCACACTGAAAGTGTGGAGACATAATCTATATGGGATCAGGTTCGAGCTCTTCTCGAATCATAAGAGCTCGAAGTATTTATTTTCGCAGTCCGAGTTGAATCTACGTCAGAGACGATGGATGGAGCTGTTGAAGGATTATGATTTCAACCTTCAGTACCACCCGGGTAAGGTGAACGTGGTGGCGGACGTGCTCAGCCGCCAGCCACGAGGCTTGATGGCACAGATGATGGTTCGATAGTGACAGATGCTCGAGGATGTTTCAGAGTTTGACTTTGAGTTCGGTCTGCATTCTTCCATTGTTAAGCTTTCGAGCTTTTCGATTCAACCCTCTTTGGTGGCTAGGGTGATCGAGGCTCAGCAGACAGACGAGTCACTTCAGGAGTACTGAGCAGAGGCCGCATCCGTGGAGCAGTCAGACTGACAGATTGCTTCTGATGGTGGGTTATGCTTCAGAGGCCGATTATGTCCCGGACGTGCCAGAGTTGCATCGTGATCTGATGACCGAGGCACACCGATCGAGACTTACTATTCACCCGGGCTCCACGAAGATGTATCGTGATATGAGGAGGTATTATTTTTGGCAGGGGATGAAGTGCCAGATTGCTAGTTTTATGGCCGAGTGTGACACATGCCAGCGTGTCAAGGCCGATCACCAGAGACCCCCTGGTCCCTTGCAGCCATTAAGCATTCCAGTGTGGAAGTGGGAGCATGTGTCGACAGATTTCATCGCAGGTTTGTCGAGGACTCAGCGCGGTCATGATACCATTTGGGTTATCGTTGATCGTCTGACGAAGTCGGTTCATTTCATTCCGGTATGTGCTTCCTGGTCTATGGACCGACTTGCAAAGGTGTTCATTGAGGAGATAGTGAGACTGCACGGCATCCCAGTTTCAATCGTTTTTGACCGAGACTCCAGATTTACGTCTCGGTTTTCGAGGAGTTTCTAGCAGGCGTGGAGACCACTTTGCATCTTAGTACCTCTTATCATCCACTGACAGATGGGCAGACCGAAAGGGTTAACCAGATCCTTGAGGATATGCTCAGAGCTTGTGTGACTGACTTTGCGGGTAGTTGGGATGAGCATTTGCGCCTCGCCGAGTTCGCATACAATAATAGCTATCAGGCGACTATCGACATAGCTCCTTTTGAGGCACTTTATGGAAGACCGTGCAGATCTCCTACCTGTTGGATCGAGGTTGGAGAGCATCTTTCTCTTGGGTCTCGAGCTTGTGCAGTAGACGTCGGAGGCCATTGATGTTATCAGGCAGAGGATGCCCACAGCTCAGAGCCGACAGAAGAGTTTTGCTGATCGTCGGCGTTGACCCCTCGAGTTTGCAGTTGGGGACATGGTATATCTTAAGGTCTCGCCTATGAAAGGCGTGGTTCGCTTTGGTGTGAAGGGCAAGCTTGCCCCGAGATTTATTGGACCTTTTGAGATTACCGAGTGCGTGGGCGCTGTGGCCTATGGGCTTGCCTTACCTTCTGAGTTATCCATGATTTGCGATGTGTTCCATGTTTCTATGTTACGGAAGTGTGGGTCGGACACTATCCCTGTGATTGATTGGCCGCCACTCGAGGTTTGTGAGGATGCTTCCTACATTGAATAGCCGATTCATATTCTTGATCGGAAGGAGCAGGTCCTCAGGACCAAGGTCATTCCCTTGGTGAAGGTGCAATGGGGTCATCATTCGAAGGTCGAGGCATCTTGGGAATGCGAGGCCGAGATTAGAGAGCGTTATCCCCATTTGTTCGATGATTGATTGCTTGCATTGCTTGTATTTCCTTCTCTTGTGATTGATGATTGAGATATATATGATGATGTTTATGCATTTCTTTGTTCCGGTTTGGGAAATTTCAAGGACAAAATTTCTTTGTTGGTGGGGAGGATTGTAAGACCCGACCTGAGTTCTTGTGTGTGCATGTGTGTGTGTAAGTATGCATTTCATTTCTCTTGATCCCGCTGTTCTACAGGTCGAATCCCGGTGACCCGCGACCCTTGGATAGTGTTTGCGGTCATCCTTAAGTCCAGTCACGTTGACCCAACTCGGATCGGCCTGAGACCTATGCCATCTTATTCACATCGTCGTTGTGGTTCCCACGACGCATCTTGTGCGTCCATCCGATATATAGATCATAAGTTATGAACATTTCATTGTATGACCCTTAATCATGTGGCCCACTTAGGTGTAGTGCATGTGGACCCTCACCCTTGGTACAAGTTCCAATGCAATACTACACACACCACCAAAAAATTTCATAGCTAACATTACCCACCCCACACACACCACCAAAGCCTACCCTAACCTATCACTTTGGTTTCTCCTCCCATAGGGTAATCATTACTTTTTCTTACAAAAAAAATTATTACCACTCTCTCTTTCCTTATCTCTCCCTCCTTCTCATTTTCTCTCCATTCTAGCAAATCCCTCTACCAACGTCCCATATTCCCCCATTTATTCAGCCCTCAAAGCTCCAAAATCCCTCCAATCCCACCCTTAAAAACTCATCTTAACCATTAAATCCTCTTTATTGGACCAAGATCTACATGGTGTGGAAGGTTGAGAGCTTGGCTTGAATGTGGGTGACTATATCATTCTGATTTTCCTTTTTCATCTCTTGATCCTTCTATTTCTTCATGAATGGAACATATGGGACCCACCAATCCATGGTGGAAATCCCATTTGATCCTATGGATGTGGCCCTTGGCCCATCTACATGTATGTAATGTTCTATGATGGGACCATTCTCCATAGACCCCATCAAGATGTATCTCATGATCTACACCATTCTAAGGTCATCTAGTTCTTAAATATCATGTTGGGATGGCATCCCAACCATCCATTGTGGTTACAGGCTATGCATGTGATAGATTTATGTTGTAAGTGTAAATCAATGTAGATGTATAGGTATGATTGTTCTTGGGAGGTCCCATTAGTGGCGGGGATCTATTCCCATGGCCGGATTGTCCTTCTCTCTCTCTTTTCTCTTATTTTGGATGATGATATGTGTGGCCCACTTGGTGGGCCTGGGACGTCCAGAAAATCCAACAATAGTGGGACGCCCCTACCACCCTTTTTATGATTTTGGGTGCCTTATTTAATGCATGCAAGTGTCTTGGCTTGAGGCCTTGATCTGGATATTTGTGGGGCCCACTAAGGAAGGCCACACCTCTTTTTATTTGTTGTAATTATCTAGTTATGGGCTGGTATGTCCAGCCATATATGGCTGTCCAAAATTTCTGGACTGTTTGTTTGGACTGTTGTAGTTGATGTTTGGCATGTGATTGGTCCATGATTTCCACCCTTTTTCTTCTTGTTATGGGGTGTCTTTTGAAGGAGTGGACCCCACCTTGAAGCGTGATGAACCACACCTCCATTTGTCATTCTAAACATACCCAAAAGGGCAGGCCCATAGGGGGTAGAGGGTCCACCTTGCTGGACCATCCAGCCCTATAGAATGAGGGGAAAACACAAATTCCAACTTGATTTCTTGAGGGGTGGGCCACTTTTGTGGACCCCACCTTGCTGTATTTTATGGGAAAAATATCAACCATTCATCCCTACCCTCCTAGGCAAAGTTTGGGCCCACCTTATTGGGTGAACATTGTATGGGCAGTAACATTTTATACAGCAGAATTTTTAATTTCCTACCTTCCTGTCCATGAAATTCCTTCATGATTTTCTTGGGTTTATGGCTTCCCTTGTGACCCATCTTGTGGCCCATCATGTTGGGACCAATCTTGGGGAAGTGGGCCACCACTTTCATCTAAAAAAAATGTATGGCTTGTAGAATGGCAGCCCATAGCTGGACGTTCCAGCAGGGCTGGCCGTCCACCCACCTAAGGCCCACTATGATGTATGTTTTATCCAGGCCACCCTCCATATTGTGAACCTCATGTGTCTGGCCCATCTCCCATGTGGGATGTCCACATGTGGGACCCACCTTGATGTGTTAAAGGGGGGACATCCCAGCCCCTTAGACCGTTCACCATGGGATGCGCAGGCCCATTGGGCTGCTGCGGACGTTCAGTCTAGCAGCATGGCCCACCTGATTTATGTGTCTTATCCACTCCTTTAATCTGGTGGGACCCTCTGTGACATGTGTGAGTCACCAGGGATTAAAGTAATCGTATAAATTAATTATTATTATTGAATTTCCAGCAAGCCCAAATAATGGGTGGGCTGGAATTTCAGCAACAGGCCCAAAGTTGCTGCCCATAAATGAATATTTTGGGGCAGCATGGCCCACTAGATTTAGGGATATTTTTGTACATATCTTGCCCTATTTTTAATAAGGTTTTGGGCTTAATTAGTGCATACTTAAGGCCCACTTTAATTGGGTTTTTATTGGACCAATATTCATAGTTAATTGTTGAATTTCCGAGGCTCATTATCCTGGAACTTTCTAGATAGGCCCATTGGACCTTTGAGCTTATAATTACCATGCTATTGTAATGGATTTTATGGGCCAAGATACTCAAGTAGTTGGGCCCTTGGCTGCCCATTAAATTAACCCCATACTTGGGCCAAGATGTGAGGCCCAATTCACTTGTTTCAAACATAAGAATTTGCCCATATGGTTGGAATAGCGGGCTGCCCATTAGGCCCACCACAATATGTGGGCTCATGATCTTTATGGTTGGGCTCAAACCTTGCTTAAGGGCCCACCATGTTGCTTATGTTTTGGACTTGGTGTATAGCCCACTAGGCTATGGATTTCTTAGGCCTTGGGCCTTGCTTTATATGCGTGTAGGTAGCGGGCTACCTTTTGGGACCCAGTTGAGGCTGGATGTTCTCCTTGGTGGCCCTAAGGTAGGCCCATAGGGTTGTTATAGGTGGTTGAAGGCCCACCTTGGACCCTTGATAGGACCGCTTCTTCTTTGGGCCTTTATGACCCTCTTAGCTCGTGGGCTACCCCAAAGTATTGCCCCCCCACTAAAGGGTCTCTCCTTAGAATATTTGTCTATGTATCTAGACCTTGTCCCTCCTTGGAAAGGAGGAATATGTTCCATGTCATCATCGTCGAGTAGCGTACTTACACCATTATGACCCATATGCATCATCTGTGTGAAGGGATTGCATTGTGTGTGGTCATTGGGTTGATATGATAGAGGGATGAAGTTTCTCCCCTTGTGCACATCGAATGCTTGAAGCTAGTGCATGATCTGTATGTGTGACTCATGCATTGGCATCCAATTTCATGATGATACTGCCTTTACTTCATCAGGGCCTTGTCTCCACAAGGATATTCATGGATGGCCGTACGTGTGGACACCGGAAATGTTACTTGACCATATAGGGTGCATAGGATGCCCATGGGTGAAATTTTTATAACTTCCATGGTACTAAGGATCTGCCCTAACACCATGACCGAGTGAAAACTATGAGCGCACGAGGGCCTTATATCGTTAGGTCGCAACTCCCACTGTCGTGTAATCGGTTGGGTAGGGGTGTGGCCTTACCCCCTGGTGTAAGAAGGCATTGCTAGGATGAGTCTGACCAGCTCGTAAATGGGTCCGCTGTCGACGAGCATTGTTGGTGATTGGCTGTCCACAGGCGGGTAGTGAGGTCTCTTACGCTCGTTTGACTGTGCAGGTCTGGAGAGCGACAGTCATCCAGCAGTGTACTAGACCTCGGTGATTTCCTTATGATGGAAATGTATTGATATGTGGATTAGATATGAGGACTGACATCACTTGGCATTGCATTATCATCGGCTGTATAAGCCCCATTATGCGTCGCCTTGGTATGACGTCCAGTACTCATTGCATTGTATTCATGACAAGCCTCGGTAAGGCTAGTGATATTGTCATTGATCATGTTTCCCTTCCTGTACCTCCTATTATTCTTCTGCGCACTATTGTCACACACTTCCACCACCCTCTAAGCTTCTATAAGCTTCTGCACGATTGATGCATGCAAGAGATCCTAGGTCAACATCGTAGCGACAGAGCTTGGATTAGAGTTGAGCCGAGGACCCCCAGTGTTGTAGATATTCTTTCTTCTCCTTTTGGTTATCTGATATATTTCCTTTCTGCTATGTACTTGTAAAGTTCAAATTTATAGTGGATTTTGTAATGTGTCCCTTTGTTATTTTCAAGATTTACTTACTGTGATCTTGGGTATGCTCTCATTTAGAATAAATATACGGTTATGGAAATCCTCCTTGTAGGATCCTAGGATCGGAACCTGCCTCAGGAGTCGAGAATGGGGTACTACGGAGGCTGTTGCGGCAGAACTGACTATCAGGTTCCTTGTGAGTCCGGTTTTCGAGTCTAGGGTGTGACACGACATCCATTGCTAGACCGCTGGAGAAGACAGAAGAGGATAGAAGGGAGAAGCTAAGGAAGAAGAGTAAAAGAGATGGAGGAAGAAGAGGAAGCAGAGAGAGAAGAAAGGCGAGTCGCCCACCAGCCGCACCACCACGGTCGAGTCGATTAGGCCATCCATCTCTGAGTCGAGTTGGGTTGAGTTAGGTCTGGTCTGATTTCCATTGCTGGAATAGCCAGAGAGAGAAGAAAGAAAAGAGGTGAGAAAGAATGATGGAGTGGAAGGGAGAGTCTTAGTCCAGGTGACTCGGTTCAAGCTTGGAATGCTACTGAGTCGACTCAGTTGTTCTACCCAAGTCTGGGCCGTTTTCTTCATGTCCAGATTTGGACAATTCAGAGGAAGGAAGAAAGAAAGAGAAAGAGGAAAGAAGAAGAAGATGATGGAAAGAAGAAAAAGAGAGAGCTAGTTGGGCATTTCATTCCAAGTCGACTCCACCGAGTCGGGCTGACTCGGGCTGACTCTGTAGCCCAAACGTCCACCTCTGAACGTGACTGATTGAGAAGAAAAAGGAAGGAGAGAGACGCCATCACCGAGTTGAGCTATCGAGTCAACTTGACTTCCCCAAATTGGATATTTGATTTACCACTAATTGTCATTATTATAACATGATGATTAAATGATTAGCCATTAGTAGACTATTTATGCTAATATTAGTTTTTATTAATAAAAATATTAATTATTTAATATTAATATTTTGTTTATCATTCTAAAATATTATCATTATACCATTTAATATCATTGTAATTATTACTATGTTAGCCAGTATTAATTATTCCATTATGATAATAATTATTTTGCAGTACCAATATTATTAACGTTGTGCTTAATTATACATCAATTATAGTTTATATCCTAAAATCTAAGCCTAGACCAAATGCTTAGAATGAAACCTTAAACCTAAGAAATTCAAAACCTAGGTTATGATCTTAACCATAGATATGATCTAAACTGTGCGCACGAATTCCAACAAGCGTTGAAAAGTGAACCTGACTCTAAGGTGAGGAGCACCCTTCAAGCTTTTCTACATCTTGATAATTAGCTTGCTCATTCACCTTTGTTTATTTACTTTATTAATTACTAATGTGGTTCATTGCTTCTATTGATTTTGATTTCTTGTGATGATAGATAAATTGGATTTAAATTCAATATTTGAATATGCAGTAAGATCTAGATACCTCGATTTTGATTTGAAATGAATGCTTTGGATATGCATGTGCTATATCGATATTATACATGATTTAAGTTGTCATTCATGATCACTTGATGGAATGAAGGGAGGTCCTAGAACTAGTAGCCACTTTGTATAAATAAATTAAATGAAACATTTGATGTGGACTTACCATCTTACGGAATGTACATTGCCTAAGTGACCTTTGGGATAATTCTTTTTATTACATCCTTGGGATGGGTTGTTTGCCCTATGCTGTCTGATTTAATGTTTGCCTTATGCAACTTTAAGGAATCGTCTTCATATAACCTTGCGATGATAAGTTCCACTTGTAGAACTATAATTGGCCCCTAGTTGCGTGAGTTACTTTAAACACCCTATTTGCTAGCCTCATGAACCAGGGATGGTGGAATGAGACACTATGCTTGAGCTGTCGGCCTATGCTGGGTGACAAACTTCCCATAGTGACCTTTGAGCTCTCCTAAATGGATTGTTTGAAATTGAAATAATAATGGTTAGGCTAATCATGCATTTCCATGACATATGGTCTTTTTCGGGTGGTTAGTTCTCCTTGGGCGTACCTTTGTGTACTTTTTCGGGTGACTAATTCTCCTTGGGCGATCTATATTATTTGGTCTTTTTCGAGTGGTTAGTTATCCTTGGGCGTGCCTTTATGTTCTTTTTCAGGTGACTAATTCTCCTTGCGTGATCTATATTATATGGTCTTTTTCGGGTAGCTAGTTCTCGTTGGGCGTACCTTTGAGTATTTTTTCGGGTGGCTAGTTCTTCTTGGGCGACCTCATTGCATAGTCTTTTTCGGGTGACTAGTTCTCCTTGGGCGACCTCATTGCATAGTCTTTTTCGGGTGACTAGTTCTCCTTGGGCATACCTTTGAGTATTTTTCCGGGTGGCTAGTTCTCCTTGGGTGACTTTTTACCAGCTGGATGTGCATCTCCAGGTCTGTGAGCATGTGCATACATCCATGCATTTAAATAAGATCATCTTCTGTAATTTATTTAATTAATACGTATTTGATGAACCTTACCTGACTTCTGTGATAATCATTGTGTAATATTTGTTATACATTCTCTGATAACTGTGGTTAATTATCTTGATGATACGATAAATCTTGGGGGTTATACCTCACTGGATAGCCATTGATGCTATCGAACCGTATTCAATGTGCAGGAGACGCGGATGATGCTTATGTTGGTGTTCATGTGGAATGGGAGGAGCCAGATGATCTTGCGACTCTCCATTCCTGATTTTAATTGTATTTAATTTATGTTGTTATGTTTGTAAAGGTTAAGACATTAGTTTGTATAAGTTTTTGGGTAACCACTTGAAACTTTAGTTATGTATATTTGGACTCCCTCTTATACTTGATTTGTTTTTGTCCTGCTAGTTTATTAACTCTGATAAAAAAATGTACGTGAAATTTGGGATATTTAAAGGTTAACGCTCGGGTTTTTTGAAAACGAGTAGTGTACTCGGGTCCTGGGAACTGGCGTGTTACAATGAGTCACATCCAAAGCTCCATTGGACCCCACCATAGAAAACAGTGGAGAGAGTGATGCCACCGTTAAAAAATTCTAAAGGCCACAAAAGTTTTTGATCAAGTTGATATTTGTGTTTTCCCTTCTTTAATGTCTTTGTTAACTTTTGAACATGTTGGATTTTGAGAAAACATCATGGTGGGCCTTAGGAAGGTTTCAACGGTGGACATCAATCTTCCTACTGTTTTCTGTGGTGGGGTCCACTACAGCTTTGGATCTGCCTCATTCTCTTACTAATGCCTTAAAATAATATCTCCAAATAGATGGATGTTGTGGATACAACACATACATCATAGCGGGGTCCACAGAACTTGGTGACGTCACTTCAGTAACGAGTCTGGCTACTCAACCTGTCAGTATCTAATCCACATCCGAAACGGATTGGCTACTCCCTCTGCCACCAACCAATATCTAGTGGTCGGTATGTGTTTCATCCATGTCGTCCATTTATTTTTCTAGATCATTTTATGGTATGAGACCCAAAATGAGGTATATCCCAATCTCAACTAGACCACATTACAGGAAACAATGTTGAATGAATGTTGACCATTAAAAACTTTTTTGGGGCCATAAAAGTTTTGGATCAAGCTGATCTTTGTTTTTAGTTTCATCTGGGTCTTTATGACCTAATCAACAGATTGAATGTCAAATAAATAGTACAATGGGCCTTAGGAGGATTTTAATGGTGAATATCCAATCGCTATTGTTTTCCTATAGCATGGATGATCTAGAAAAATTGATGGATGGCATGGATGAAATACATACCGACCACTACCTATTGGCCGGTGGCAGAGGGAGTAGCCAATCCGTTTCCTACTTGAATGGGGAAAAGAGGATGCGGATTTCCTGCGAAAGCCTTTCACATGAAGTTTCTGCGCAAGAATGATGGGTGGGGCCCACCGCCATGTTAGTGAGAATTCTACTCCGTTCATCCGTTTTGAGATCTCATTTTATGACATTATACAAAAAATGAGGTGGATTCAAAACTCAAGTGGGCTCTAAGAGAGAAAACAGTGGGCATTAAGTGAGAACCGTTGAAATATTCTTATGGCCATAAAAGATTTATTTCAGGCTGAATTTTTTGTATTTCCATTTCATTCCACTGTTAATGACCTTATAAACGGTTTGTATGGCATATACACATCAAGGTGGAGCCTATGAAGGTTTTAACGGTAGGTATGTCTTTCCCCAATTTTTCCTCTCGTGTGGCCCACTTGAGTTTTGGATCCACCTCATTGTTGGTCTTTTGTCCTAAAATGAGATCTCAAAATAGATGAACAGAGTAAATTTCTAAAAAAATGGCTGTGGGCCCCACCCAGCATCCTTGCGCATAAACTTCCTGCGAAAGGCTTTTGCAGAAAATCCATCCTCGGGAATAAGTAGAAAGTGGAGAAAAAAGGAGACGCTGAAGGTTCTTCGTGGACCCGAGTACAAATCGGGCTAACACCTCTATTTGCTGATGTGTCCTATGCCTTTTGACGTTACCGCTCTCCACCAATACATGGGTTACATGTCTAGCCTGTTCTGAGCTCTACACGGGCGGGGGTAGTACCTAATCCGCGCCCTGTTGCACAAGGGCACGAATTAGCTACTGACAGGTTGAGTAGCAAGACTCGCTATTCAAGTGAAGTGACGTCACCAAATTCCATGGCCCCACCATGATGTATCTTTTGTATCCACGCTGTCCATCTATTTGGAGAGATCATTTTAGGGTAAGACCCAAAGAATGAGTTAAATCCAAAGCTCCAGTGAACCCTAACACAGAAAATAGTGGGGAGAGTGATGCTGTGAGACCCGTATCCTAGCCCGTACCATTCTGTCGGCTTTTGCGGTCCTCCCGATCGAATTCCGGCACCCCTCGACCTGTATCTGACGTTTGCGTGATCCTAAGCCGAGTCCTGCAAACCAGAGTCGGCTCGACCCGAGACTTATACCCTAGCGACCGCGCCCTCGCTACGGTTCAATGCCGCGTCTCACGCGCCGATCCGATACCCAGGCTAGGAGATGTGGGCCTGCATTCAGTTCGAGGAAAACGTCACGCGTACGAATTTCGGGAGAATCTCTACAACATGTCACATCAATCAATCAATCAATCAATCACCATAACCAAGTACACATAATCTCACACCCCATCCCCAAGCAACTTTATAAGTCAACAATTCCTTACACAACCTATACCCCTCTTACACAAATTACCTTAAAAGTCAATAAAGCTCTTACACACCCATCACTCACCTTACCCATCCCTCTCTCTCTCCTTATAAACCTCTCTCTCTCATTTCTCAAAACCCATTCCCAAGCAAACCAAGCTCCAACATATGAGCTTCCCAAGCTCTCATGGAGAAGCTCTAATGTGGCCCACTTCCTACCCTCTCATCTCTCATCTCAACCATCAAAACTTCATCATCTTTCGTTGAAATCAAAGCTAAGGATTTCGGTGTTCCATCTGACCAAGAAGGAGGCCAATAGGTGAGTGATCCACCGTTGATTTTCTATTAGGAGGCCCACTTGTGATGGGACCCATTTTTATGTATGTATTGTGATCATGGAGGGCCCATAGTGGCGGGGTCCCTCCACCACCATCCGATCTCTCCTTTTTTTTTTTCTTTCTCTCTTTTCTTTTTTTTTTTGTATGGTAATGATGATGATGAGGTGTGTGGCCCACCATGATGTTTGCATCCAAGCCATCTACCGGTGGACCCCATCCATGTGGGACACACCATGATGTTTATATGTCATCCCAACCGTCCATCTAGGACGTGGCCCACCCCACATGTGTGGGTGGGGCCCTCCTTGATGTATTTATTCTAATCCACTCCGTTCATCAATCCAAAACGGTGTGGCCCACCATGATTTATGTATTTTATCGACGTCGTCCATCTGTTTTATCCAGGCCATCTAGCGGGCCTGGATGATGAGAAAACACTAATACCAGACCGATCTAAAATAGGTGGGCCATGTGGGACCCACCTTGATGAGGTATATGTCCACACCGTCCGTCCAGCGTCCCTGGACGCTGGACGTAGCAGACAGTGGAGGTGGCTAATAGTGAAGTGTTAACTAACAGTGGGGTGTAAGGGTGCACATTTAACCGGTAGAACCGTGGAACTGGACCGGAACTGTTGGATCGGTCCAGTTTGGTCCGGTTCTAGTATGTTAACGGTTCGGTTCCGGTTTTGAAAATCCCAGAACCGTTAGGAACGGTTCAGTTCCGGTTTTGGGGCATGTAAAACCGAATTGAACCGTTAACCGAACCGTGGAACCGATCCGTTGAACCGTGGATTTGAACCTTGGATCCAGAACCATTTAATGTTAACCGTCAAATGGGCAGTTAAAATGAAGATGGTTAAGAATTTTAAATCTCGTCCGTTTATTAGCATGGGGACCACGTTTTGGACCATTGATTACGCATACACATGTACCATGCCTGAGATGACTTTTTTCATTCATGCATGAAGAGTTTTGCTAACCACACTCGTGTGGGCAAAAAGCTTATGTACACGCCACACGTGCCATCATGGCATGATAGATCTGATCCAATCCATCCATCAGAAAGGATAGACTACACTGATGACTAACCCATCCATCAGGGTTGATCCACTGCTCAGGCAAACCACCCTTTGTAAAACAAATGTCCAGCTCCAACTCATCTTTCTATTTGCAATATTGGGGCCCACATGCTAAGAGGACCAGATTATTTTTACTTGGGGAAACACATAGAAGGTCTGACCAACTTGATGGATGGATTGGATCTCGCACTTATGTGCATGATGGCACATGTGTGGTGAGCAGATGAGCTCTATTGCACACGCCTGTACACTTAACAAAGCTATGCCAGATGATTTTTTTTTCCACCATTTTTTTCTTTTGTCTAAAAACCCAAAACCATGGAACCGATCCGGAACCGAACCGGTTTTCACGGTCCGGTTCTGGTTCGGTTCTAGTATACTAATGGTCCGGTTCCGGTTCTGAAAATCCCAGAACCGTTAGTAACGGTTCGGTTCCAGTTTTACCCCAAAACCGGACCGAACCGAACCGAACCGTGTGCACCCCTCGTGGGGTGTACTACCCTATTTTAAAATAATAATAATATATATATTGTATATATTATATATGAGGGGGGTAGCCCATCACGTGGGACCCACCTCTGTTTCATTTAAAGCTGCAACGTGCAGCATAGCTAGGCAGCTGTCTTACCATTGGACGTCAGCAGGGTCCATGGGACCCATTCACACCGTCCACCCATGGGGATGGGCCACACCTCATGCGTGTGTCGTCCAAGGATAGTGGGACCCACCCACGTGTGATGTATGTAATTGTCCGGGCCATCCAGGGCCTGGACGTTAGATATATTATATTATATTATATATATTATACAATATATACATGATGGTGGGCCCTACGTGGGACCCACCTCTGCCTTTTTAGTGCAGAAAGCTGCATGTACAACAACTATTTAGCTGCTCCTTTGGATGGCAGCAAGCCCGCAGGCCCCACATTGATGTATGTATTTTAGCTACACCGTCCACTGTTTGGACAGTGGGGCCCACCATGATGCATACGTTGTATCCAAACCGTCCAACCATATTGAGATGTCATTTTATGGCATGAGCAAAAGGATGGGTCAGATCTAAAGTTCAAGTGGACCCCACCATTTAAATAGTGGATCGTGACATCCACCGTTCAAACTCGTAAGGGCCACAGTAGTTTCCAATTAAGTTGATATTTGTTTTCACTTCATCTATCTCTATGTTAACTTATGAATAGGTCGGATCTCAAAAATACATAAGTGTGGGCCTGACTTGATATACATGAGGCCCATTGGTGCGGCCCATATAATGTGGCCCATGTGATGTGGCCCACTTGACATATGAGGCCCAGTGATGAGGCCCATGGGCGAGGCCCATTGTGTTGTATTCGAGGCCCATGGGCGAGGCCCAATAACGTATTTGAGGCCCATGGGCATGACCCATTGTGATTCGTTTGAGGCCCTTGTATGAAGCCCAACGCGATATATGAGAGACCCATGAATGAGGCCCAACGTGATGTATGTGTGGCCGTTATGTTGTGTATGAATACATTATGTGGGCCACTCCTTAGGAGCAATGTTGGTTAGATGTCCACATTAATGGGCAATGATGGTTGGAGGTCCACATTGTGACCTTCCCTTAGGCCTTGTTAGGCCCATTCTCATCATTCTCTTAGTGGGTTAACCCAAATAAGTAGGCCCCATTCACCATGGACAGATGGCTTCGTGCTACTGGATTTGATATAACCACGGGCGAGGGCCGATCTTTATATTATGGTTGATCGACTGTTCATCTATGGACCCCGCCTTGTTTATGTGTTGGTTGTCAGTGTCGATTATCGATGCTGATTGTCGGTGCCAATTATCAATGCAGATTATCGGTGCCGATTGTCGAGGCCGATTCCAATTGTCGAGGCCGATTCCGATTGTCGAGGCCGATTCCGATTGTCGAGGCCGATTCTGATGGTCGGGGCCGATTCCGATTGTCGAGGCCAATTCCGATGGTCGAGGCCGATTCCGATTGCCGAGGTCAATTCCGATTGTCGAGGCTGATTGTATAGGCCGGTTATCAATACCGATTATGAGTATGTGACAGCATAACATCATGATACCTACACCTTGGGGCCCACCTAGGTGATGTATCTGTCGCACCGTCCAGCATGGGATGGTGGGCCTGCCATGATGTATGTGTTTCATCCCTGCTGTCCACGTGGGACACAGGTGATGTATGTGCCTTATATCCTGACCGTCTATGGGACGTGGACCCCACATAAAGTATGTTTTATCCACACCGTCCGTGGGACGTGTGATCCACCTTGATGTGTGATTTCATCCACGCCGTCCAGGGATAGGGGACCATCGTGATATATGTTTTATCTTTGCTATCCATCAGTTTTCAGGGCCCACTTGCTTTATGTGCAAGGCCCACTTGTGATGTATATTTGAGGCCTGATGTGATGTATTTATGACCCATGTGCCGAGGCTCATTGTGATGTATGTGCGGCCCATGAGTGAGGCCCGATGTGATGTATTTATAGCCCATGTGCCGAGGCCCATAGTGATGTGTATTAGGCCTATGTCATACGGCCCATTGCGATGCATATTAGACCTATGTGATGAGGCTCGACTTAATATATTTTAGGCCCGTGTGAGCAATCCATTGCGATCTATATTAGACCCATGTCATGCGGCCCATTGTGATGTGTATTAGGCCCAGGTATGTGGCCCGTTGTGATGTATTTATGGTCCATTTGATAAGGCCCATTGTGATGTATTTGTGGCCCGTATGGCGAGACCCGATGTGGTGTATATGTGGCCCTTGAGTGAGGCCCAATGCGATGAAGGTGCAGACCGATGTAATGTGTGATTTCACTATAATGTATGTAATGATATTTATGTGGGCTACTGCTTGGGAGCGATGTTGGTTAAATGACCACATTGATGGACAATGATGGTTAGATGTCCACATTGTGACCTTCCCTTGGGCCCATCGTGAGGCTCATTCTTGTTATGAGTAGGCTGTCTAGGCTTATCCTTGATATGAGAAAAGTACACCATTATCATATAACATGCTTAGTATAACTTCATGACCCATGCCCATGCGCATCACACCATCATCATATAACATGCTTAGTATAGGTTCACGACTCATGCCCATGCGCATCATTTGTATGCCCGATATGAAGAATGATTGATCATAGCACATGCCATTAGGCAGATTATTATGGGACTCCTTGATAGGAGGTGTTGCCCACATGAGCGTGTGGTACGCACAGGTTTGATGCATGACTGGATGGTATGACTCATGCATCTCGCATTTTATGATATGACCACCGTATGCCGTAACGACATCAGGGCCGTAGCCTCTACAGGCATATCGTGGATGGCTAGATGGGACATCAGAAATCTGTTCTACATGGGGTGCTATAGATATCCTTGGGTAAAAGTTCCAGAACCCTCTTAGTTCCAGAGGTTGCTCCAACGTCTAGACCGATTGGATGCATGAGCGCATGAGGGCCATATACCATTAGGCCGCATCTCCCACTGTGTCGTGGTCGTTTGGAAGGGGGTACGACCTTACCTACCCGAGAGGAGTGGGCAATGCTAGGTTGAGTCTGACCAGCTCGAGGAATGGGTTTGCTATCGAAGAGTCGGGCCTGATATTGGTAGGCGGATAATGAGGTCTCTTCCACTCACCTTGTTACGCGCGATGGGGCGGCAATCTGGTTTGGAGTGTAATAGATCCCGGTAATTTCTCAAAGAGGAACCGTATTGATATGTGGACTTATTGAGTAGGAGTTGCATATTCATTCATTCACTATCCACTCAGGCTGGTGGTACGTAATTAATTGTTGTGTACCTTCGTAATGGCAAGGATTTCGGTTGGGCACGCGACTAACCTGAGATCAGGAGTCTACTACATTGAGTCTGGCTATCTAAATTTAGGTATGAGACTGGTTTAGATAGAAGTCCCTTGTGATGGACCCCATAGCCTGCGATACAACGTACTATCATCTCGACTTCACTTCATCTTGGTCGTTTTATTCGCACCACATATTGTATTGCATCCATGGCATTTAGCATTTTAGGTTGCCATGTTTTTGTATTTATGGGGCCTAGATATGGCTGACGATATTCGTGGACTCATCAGGATTTGCATATTGCATTGCATCATCGACATCTGATATTTGGCTTACTGTCTCTGCATTGCATAATTGATCTACATTGCTTCATCTATATATGATATCGTTTTTATTATATTTTTACATTGCATAGCTTGGATAAGTCTGATGGTATCTATGGGCTTGTCAGTATTTCCGCTTATTCTAATTACTCTGATATTGCTTGATTGACACTTACGTTCTGCACACACTTTCACCACCCACTAAGCTTTCCATAAGCTTATGCACGATGGATGCGTGCAGGAGGCGTTAGGTTGCAGCAGCGTTGAGTTTGGAGCATGCAGCGGACCTCTGGAGCTTTGATTTTCAATATATGTATTTCCCCTTTCAGCATTGTATTCAAATGATTATATTAGTGGATATGTGATGATGATGTTGCCTTTGTGATTTGGGTAAAGTTGTGGTTATGCTTCTTATGAGATAAATGTACACTGAAAAATGCTCCTTGTAAGATCCCAGGATCGGAATCTAGCGTATGGGGGTTGGGAGCCGAGAAGGGGGTACTATGGAGGTTATTGGCACCGGATTCGGTGATCGGGATTCCTATGAGTCCGATCTCCTGGTTTGGGGCGTGACAGATGCCCACCGTTAAAAACTTCTAAATGCCACAAAAGTTTTAGATCAAGCTGATATTTGTGTTTTCCCTTCTTTCATGTCTTTTTTAACTTTTGAACAGGTTGAATTTCAAATAAATATCATGGTGGGCCTTAGGATAGTTTCCACGGTGGGAATCACTCTCCCCACTGTTTTTTGTGGTGGGGTCCACACTACAGCTTTTTATCTGCCTCATTCTTTAGCTCATGCCCTAAAATGATATCTCAAAATGGATGGACAGTGTGGATACAACACATACATCATGTTGGGGCCCACAGAACTTGGTGACATCACTTCAGTAGCGAGTCTCGTTACTCAACTTGTCAGTAGCTAATCCGCGTCCGTTGCACAAAGCCCGTGTAACAACAAACATTCTGGGAAATTGAATTGCGTAACTTAGTATGCTCTTATTGTACTGAGTAAACTCTGTTGAGCCCCCACCATGAATGCATGTGGTTTATCCACGCCGTCCATTTGTTTTTCCAGATCATTTTAAGGGTTGAACCCAAAATTGATGCATATCCAAAGCTCAAGTGGACCATAGCATAGGAAAAAGTAGAATTATTGATTTCCACCACTGAAAACTTTCTAAGTCTCCCAGTGATGTTTATTTGTCATCTAACCTGCTCATAAGATCAGAAAGACATGGATGAAGGGCATAAACAAATATCAGCTTGAGCACCCACCATTGAAACAAACCTTCATTGGGCGCACTGTGATCTTCGTGTTTCATCCAACCCATTCATAGGTAGGCAAAACAAAAGATCCGGTCAACTCATGTAGCCCCAACAAGGTTTCAATGGTGGGCATTCATCCATACTATTTCTTGCCTTGGCCCACTTATGGCCCAAACAAAGTTTCAACGGTGGTCGTTCATCTGCACTCACATGAGTTTTGGATCCACCGTCTGTACCGTAACCCACTTGAATTTTTGATCTTCTTAATTATTGGGCGCAAAAGTAACCTCAAATTAAATCAAACAAGCAATGGAAAATGAAAAATTCAAGAACACATGAGATTTAACGTAGATAACCCTTACAAGAAAAAACCATGGCACAAAGCGACAATCAATCCACTATATTCAAGAAAATATTACGAGAGATAGAACAACTTACAGTAGAAATTCTAGTTTTCTTGTAAAAATCCTCGAGTATTCGTGCTAGGCTCTAAAACTCTCATTCTACTCTAAATTTAATTGCAATTAGAAGAGTATCTATACGCTCTTTACAAGATTAGGAAATAAAACTCGCTCTTAAGCATTTTGTCGGTCGGACAGATGAGACCTTTACTCGAACCAACAGAAAGGAATTCACATCCATCCGGTTGAACCAAAAACATGCAAAAGTGGACAACATGTAATCTAAGAATTCACCACTATTCGGTCGAATCGAAAGGAACACCGGTTGAACCAAGACAATAATCGTCTTTGTACTAGGATTAAAGGTACTCGATCAACAATCTCCACCGTGACTTTAATCTCTGACTCAATTGCTCCGAGATGTTACCACCATCTCTAATCATCGTCTTCATTTTTTCTTTACCAAGTCCAGAAAAGTAGATCAAAACTTGAATTTCTCTGCGGGAACAACCTCTATATGCATGTCCGTTGGATTCTTGTTGGTGTGAATCTTCTTAAGAGTGACATTGTAATGACCTCGATAAATTTTGACCAATTCATCCATGCATGCATGTACCAAACCAAGCCACACACATCATACACCCTTCACATGGTGTGCATATGTAACACACATGTGAAAAGAGAAAAGAAATAAAGGAATATAACTACAAGTTAAAAAAAAATTTGTTAGAAGAAATGTTGGATATCCAACTACCCACGTTGTTTTGATTTTGATTTTTATTTATTGAGATTACGTTAGAGAGACATAGATAGTATTGGAATTCCATACATTCCACCCATCTAGACCATTCAAATCTCATTGTACTCATCTTCATTAACTAGCCAATGTATACTCACATCAATCTAAACCGTCCAAAGAGTTCAGTCCCTGACCTATTTCCTAATAGATGGTCCAACCAATTAAAACCATAAAATAGCGAACCATATTGTCTGGACTATTGAGTTGGAATCTGCCATGTGGACTTCCTATCTAGAAATTTAAACCATTCATTATCCGAACCATCTAAGCATACATCTAATAAACGATATTCTAACTACATAGCTCGCTTATGTGCAAATTATTTTAGTTAGAAATAGATGTATTAGCATGAGCCTTAGCATGAGAGGTGCTTACATAGGTTGAAACTTTAAATATTGGCATTAAATGTAGTATTGAACTTAACATTGAAGTTAGAAGTTTTAGAATTCATTTTTTTCTCTTCATGTGTGAAAACCACTATTGATTTTAGCTTTAAAAGCTCATTTGTAGTTAGAGTAAGGACTCGTATTTTGCTTCACATGTGAAGCACGTGCATGAAAATTTATGGCATAGAACAAATAGTATAAAAATGGATTTAGACATGAGCTTACAACATGAAGTTGAAGCATAGGTCTAATAGAGTTTAAGTGTGGGTCCATCCTTAAAATTATAAGACAATAGTTAGTGGGTGCATGGTGCATAGGAGTAAGTCAAGACTCGATTTTAGACATTGTACACATCGAGTGTATACGTTAGGTGTGTGCTGCACAAGATTTGGTCAAACACTTTAGATCAGGTAGGTGATCTCAACCCATAATTTAAATTTTCGACTCATTGTTTATGTAATTTTATTCGAAAATTTAATAATAATATACTGTTTAAATTAGTTTCAGATTACTTATATAATTATTGATGTGAGTGGTCATTTTTTCAATTAAGATTTATTTATTTATTTAGCTTAGTTGTTGAAAATTTGAAATATACCTTGAAATAATTGTTTAATCAAATCGTTTAGTTCATAGTATGATTCTAATTTAATATTCAATATATATATATATTATATATATATATATATTATATTATATAATATATATATATAATATATATATATATTATAAAGAAATTGAATCTTGTTTAGTTTATAATATAACATAATTCAATTAATAAACTATTTAAAGTATAATTTGATTTAAAATTTAAATTAAAAATCTGATTTTAATTCTAAACTTTTAGAAATTAATAATTTAAATAAATTTTGTTATTAAACAAATCAAATTCATAAGCTTTGGAATTTATTTAATAAATTTGATAGATTATAAATTGATTATATTTATTTATTTAAATCAATTTCACCAAAAGTTAAATTTAAATATGAATTAATTCTAAAATTGTAAAAATACTTGGTTTATATCAATTTGTTGAGTTTTAAATTAATATTCGAACAGTAAAATTTTTTTATTTTTTAATTAAATTTATATTATAATTTAACTAAAATTTAAAATTTAGAATTTAATGAATAAAAAATAATTTTTTTTATGTTAATATGCTTTATTATATTTTTGAAAAGAAATGAAAAAATTGATTTAAGTGAAAATTTTGATTTAATCAAAGTTAGAATTTAAAATAAAATTTTCTTATACATTATTAAATCTTAAAATTTTCTAAATTTAATAATAATAAATTTAAAATATCGTATTTAAAAATTTATATTATTAAAGTTTCGGCGAAATTATATCAAGAATTATTAATTAGAAATAAAAATATATATTATTGATATTTTGATAATTCAATTAAGTAATTATTGATTCTTATAATAAGTTGAGAATATTATTTTAAGAGTAGCAGAAGCATAAGAATAAATCCATGATAATTTGATGTTTACATTTGGAATTTTTTATTGTGAAGCAATGATTTATCTTACATGTATGTCTAGTATTTATTGAGCATCAAGATTGATATATTGGGTGTAATGTAAACAAGTAGGGCGATCGTGTTCCTTAGGTGAAAGACCTTAAAGTCAATAAGTAGGACGATTGTGTCCCTTGCGTGAAAGACCGTAGAACCCACTACATCCTTTGGAGTCTCATTTGTGTATAACATATGAGTACAATTGTATTCGATGACATATGTTAGAGGTATAACTAGAACAGTAGTCTGACCAGCTAATATATAAATGAATCCCTCACCATGAGGTACCAGTGTGTGTGTGTGTGTATGTGTGTGTGTGTGTGCATTAATACAACATGGTCATCCACTTGGGTATGGTGTTGTAAGAGATAACTGATATTATTTATGAGAATTCTTGTCAAGTATCACATGCAAAGCATATTTATGCTTCTAGTGCTTAAATTCGTGTTATTTTATTCTTCGTATTTTCTTTCTCTTCTGTTTATAAAATTTTGATATAATATGAAATTTTCAAAATTTGGGTAAGAAATGATTCCACTGGACTGTTATGCTTACACTATTACAAAAATCCACAAGTGCAGGACGAGAATATTACGAGTAGGCAGGAATCTACTACTAGTTTTTTTTTAAAAAGTAATTTAGGTTTACTTTGAATTTCAATTTAATTTTGTTCTTTTAGATTTATTTTGAATTCCAAAATTCATGTAGGAAAAAAAAACTATCATGGGAGTTGAATTTAGTAAATATTATATTATGTCACTAATATTTTCCTTTTGGAAGACTCTGAATATCTATAAAATTTAAGGAAATTATGTGGATTGTAATAAATATCAATCTATTAAAACTCACGAGCTTAGGATTTGGGTCCTGAATAACCCTATTCGGGTACCCTATTCGAGGTGCATGACAAACATCTCATTCCTCTAGCATTCGACAGATAAAGTGATAACATCAACATGTTTAGTCTGGAAGTGATACACCGAGTTCTTTGCCAAATTAATTGCTCTCTCGCTGTCACAATGCACAAGCATGACTTCTTGTTGAAGCCACAACTGGTTCATAATCCCTTTCAACCAAATTACTTCCTTAAATGATTTCATCGCTGTCATATATTCAGCTTCGGTTGTGGAAAGTGCAACTACAGACTGAAACTTCGACATCCAACTGATAGCTCCACCCGCTAAAGCAAACGAGTAACTGAAATTTGACCTATTATTATCTACATTCCATGTATAATCTGTATTCACATATCTTACGAGTTTCTCCTCAAATTTTTTGAAAACCAAGACGTAGTCCGTCGTACCTCATATGTACCGAAGTAACCATTTCATTGCTTTCTAATGTTACTTGTCGGGGTTTGACATATATCTACTCACGACACCAATTACATGTGAAATATCCGGTCTAATACAGAGTACGTCATACATAAGATTGCCCACCGCGCTCAAGTATGGCACATGAGACATATACTAATTTTCTTCATCTGACGTAGGACATCACTATGTTAACCAGTTTTTCCTTTTCCAGTCAAAATTTGACGAAGACCTTTTCAAGATATTCCTCCTGAGAAGACCATAGCCTACTCATTTTTCTGTCTTTGTATATATCGATGCCGAGAATCTTTTTTGTAACATCTAGATCTTTCATATCAAATGTTATAGATAATTGAGCCTTTAATATGTTAATTTTAGACATATTATGACTGACGATAAGAATATCATCAACATATAATACCAAAATAATGAATTCCACATCACTAAATGCTCTAAATATAAACACAGTAATCGAATTCACTTCTAATAAATTACTGACTCAACACGAAATAATCAAATTTCTTATACCACTGCCTAGGCAACCGTTTCAGACCGTACAACTACCTCTTTAACCTGCAAACTAAATTCTCCTTTCTCTGCACTTCGAACTCTTTAAGTTTATTCATGTAAATATGTTCATCTAGTTCTCCATGTATAAACGTAGTTTTTACATCTAACTGTTCCAGTTCCATATTGTAATGGGCAACCAAAGTTAATATAAATATGATAGATACTTGCTTTATTACTGACATGAATATCTCAGTGAAGTTGACACCCTCCTTCTAAGTATAACCCTTTGCTACCAATCTAGCCTTATACCTATTCAGTTTCTTCTGGTAAATCTACTTGCAACTGATTGCTTTCTGCCTAACAGGCGGCTCCATCAGCTCTCACATTTTATTTTTGTATAGAGAGTCAATCTTATCATACATCACTGTCTTCTATTAATTCCTGAAAAGTAAAATGATCTTCCTCATATATAATGAGAGTAAATGCAACGTTTGAGTCATCCCCATATCTCAACCATAAACTACAATCCTTTTGTGGATTTCTCCTTACATGTGGCTAATCCACCTCTTCTTGCACCTCAACCTTCAGCTCAGGTCCCCTCAAGTATTTCTCTCGTCTGTTTCAATATCAATAATTGATTTTTCTGTTTTCTTGTGCTCATCCTTCTGAAACAAGGAACCTTCATTAGACTTAACGACTTACTAAATATGATTTTCCGTAAAATCTGGTCATAAAATCTGTAACCTTTCACCCAATCACCATAGTTGATAAGAATACACTTCTTAGCGCTTCAATCTAGCTTATCTCTCTCAACTGACTGTATATGAGAGTAAGCATCACAATTAAATATCCGCAACCCCGAGTAATTAACTACCTAACTACATCATACTTCTTCTGGAATTTTGCAATCAATAGTTATAAAAGGAGATCGATTTATCAAATAGTAAAGCGTAGAGACGACTTTAGCTCATAACTCATTGCCCAACCTAGAATTACTCAACAAACTCTGGGCTTTTTTCAAAAGAGTCCGATCCATACTTTCAGTCATACCATTCAACTATGGTGTATGCCTCATTGTGTTGTGCCTCACTATCCATTCACTCTTTGCAGTATTGATTAAAATCCCTTGAAGTAAATTCACGACCGTTATTTGTCATTAGAATTTTTATTTTCTACACCGTTTGATTTTCAACCATTGCTTTACAGGTCTTGAAAGTGGAGAAAATATTATATTTATGTTACAAAAAATAAGCATAAACCTTCATAGAGAATTCATCAATGAATGTAACAAAGGATGACGACCCTCCTCCAGAAACAATAAGGGATGACCCCCACACATCATACTGCGCATATTTAGCTAACCTTTACCAACATACTTCCTGATTTTAAAGCTTAACCTTTATTGTTCCCCATATATGCAATACTCACATATATTTAAATCAAAACTTTTAAAGTGAGGAATTTAACGACAATCAAAAAGTACCTTCATACCTCACTTACACATGTAGCCTAGGCATGCATGCCACAAATGTGGCGACGTGGACTTCACTACAGTTGTTGCAACTCCACTCGATATAGTATTCCTGATCAACTTGTAAAGATTTTCACTCTTCCGTGCTTTTATAATTGTGAGTGCCCATTTTAAAATCTCCAAGACACCTTCATAACCGATGAACTTGCACCCAAGTGCATTTAAAGGTCTCAGAGAGATCATATTCTTCCTCAAATCCATAATGTACCTTACATCGGTCAAAGTATGATCCACCCCATCAAACGTCCTTATGCGAACCAAACCAATTCTGACCATCTTACAAGTATGATTGTTGCCTATAAGAACCATTCCACCATCATACTTGTTATATGTGGTGAACTAACTCCGATGAATACACATATGGTACGATGCCCACATATCTAAAATCCACTCCTAATAGAGGTGACCAATATTGGACACTGACAACATGTCAATGTGCCACGTGACTGCTTGATAACCAGACATTAATCCAGGCACCAAATGAGTATACCTTGATCCAAAAGCATTCCAAGTTGTAGGACCCATCATTGTTGATGCGAGGAACATAGATTGCAAGATCTTAAGCAGTGGCAACGAATGGAAGGTGTGAAAACAAAATAGACATTTCAAATGAATAATGGAAGAATAAAAGTCAATGTAGTCTCTTGATTGTGCCACGTGGACAACGGACCTACCCATTGAACGGTCCGGATCAAGTTTCGTTTCATCCACAGCTGCAACAATATGATTAGTCGGTCGGTACTATCCCCATTATCGTACAAAATACTTTCCTGATTTTGCAAGCGAGGGTCTCATCTAGGGAAGCGGATTGCGTGCTGAGTAACTTAGAAACTCTATGGGGCCCACGATCATTCATGCATTTTATCCCCTCTGTCCATCAATTTTACCAGATAATTTTAGAGATTTAGCCCAAAAATGAAGCATATCTTAAGCCCAAGTGGACCACACCACTGGAAACAGTGTGAATTGACGTTTACTGTTGAAAAGTTTTTGAGTACCACAGAAATTTTAGATCAAGATGATATTTGTGTTTTCCCTTCATCCATGTCTGTGTATTCTTATGAATTGCTTGGATGACAAATAACAATCAATGTGGGCCTAATAAAGGTTTCAATGATGGAAATCAATACTTTCACCGTTTCCTGTCGTATGGTATATTTGAACTTTTGATATATTTAGATTTTGAGAAATTTACGACAGTGGACCCCACCTTTTATCCATTGGATATTCATGAAGCAAAACAAACTAAACATACAAACTTAGACTTGTTCGTACGGACAACGAATTTGGGGATGAAAATACCCTTGCTTTTTAAAGGAGACTGGTGACGGCCTCTATGGCTACGGATTATAACCGTAGCCATTGCGGCCTGCCGAGGCAGTACCGCCGAACCGGCGGTAGTGCCGCGGTAGTCTGTGCACCCTCTATGGCTACGGATTATAACCGTAGCCATTGCGGCCTGCTGTGGCAGTCTCGCCGTATCAGCGGTAGTGCCGCGCCAGTCTGTTGTTTTTATTTTATTTTATTTTATTTTTTTATTAACACGGGGAACTTTATTCTACCTACCTACATTTTTCTCTAATACATATTTATATAAATATGTATATATAAGCATATAAAAAAATTTTTCTCTCTTTTTATAATTTCTTTCTTTATTCATTTAACAAGAATATGTTCTAAACCAAAATTATTTACTTGACATACCATATATGATTTTAGGGTAGGAGAAGCTACTTTAGCCAACTAACTTGATTATTTTCCAAGATTTCATCAGGTCGATGGTCGAAAATCCATTTCATTCACTTCGCAGTCAATTTTAATCAGTTTGCGGTCAATTTCAATCAAATTTAGATGGCTTGGATTGTCACGTAGCTATGCCATATACGGTGGAAGAATTCCCATAATTTTTTAGTCAGTGTTGCACTAAAAAAGAAGAGAAAATGGGCTTTATTGTTACACACTGTCAGCATGATGATTCATATGCAGGTGTAGCAATTATATATGACACAGGCAAATAGAAAAATTGTGTTTGCAAAATTGACGATTCATATGCGGGGCAAACTAGAAATTGAGTGGGCCAAACTATAAATTAAGTGGGGCAAACATGAAATTCAGCTGGGAAAACTAGAAATTGAGCAGGGCAGACATGAAATTTAGTGGGGGAAATTGGAAATTAAGCGGGGCAAACATCAAATTGGAGAGGCAAACTGGAAATTAAGTGGGGCAAACATGAAATTGAGCGGGGCAAACTGGAAATTGAGTGGGGCAAACACGAAATTGAGCGGGGCAAACACGAAATTCAGCAGGGCAAACATAAAATTCAGCAGGGCAAACATGAAATTGAGCGGAGCAAACATGAAATTGAGCGTGAAAAACATGAAATTGAGCGGGGGAAACTGAAAATTAAGCTGGGCAAACATGAAATTCAGCGGGGCAAACTAGCAATTGAGCGGGGCAAACATGAAATTCAGTAGGGCAAATAGGAAATTGAGCAGGGCAAACTTGAAATGAGCGGGGGAAACAGGAAATTGAGTGGGGCAAACACGAAATTGAGCGGGGCAAACACGAAATTCAACGGTGCAAACAGGAAATTCAGTGGGGCAAACTAGAAATTGAGTGGGGCAAACATGAAATTGAGCAGGGCAAACATGAAATTGAGCGGGTCAAACTTGAATTTCAGCGGGGCAAACATGAAATTGAGTGGGGCAAACTTGAATTTCAGTGGGACAAACATCGAGAGATCGTTCAATATTATCGAGCATTGCTTGATATATCGAGATTTGAACGTCGATATTATCGGGACATACTCGATATATCGAGAAATTATTGAATTTCAGTGTTGGTTGCTGAACATTTCAAAGGCAAAGTCAATATTATCGAGCAACGCTTGATATATCGAAGATTGAATCTTAATATTATCGAGACACTCTTGATATATGTCGATACTTGTATCTTAAACCAAGCTTACCGAGCTGAAGTGATTATGTAACTTTAAGTAAAAAAGTTACTTATAATTGATCTTAAACCGATCTTACTGAGCTTACTTATCTCGAATAAGCTACTTATCTACTGCTGTAGGTATATAAAGTAACTTATTTCGGGGTATCCAAATAGGCCCTAAAAGCCAAATACCTTACACCAGCACAAGTTAGTGACAAGTAAACATCATTTCAAGCTAGCCTTTGAGAACAGTTCGCTTTGGTTGATGTGTTTTGAACAGTGGTTATTATGTTTGTCAATCCAATCTCCAATATCTAATGAAAGACAACAATTTCATTAGAAGTGAAAGAAGGGATATGCCAAGCCAAATGAAAAGAATTTACAGTACATAGAAATTGTTTCGTGGGTACCTTAGTGAGCATTCATGCTTTTATGATGCAACAAGGATCTATTGCGTCAGAGAGGATCAAATACTATCAATATTATCTAAGTAGCCTGAAATTGAGCGAGGGAAAATGAAAATTGAGCGAGCCTAGCATAACAGGGAGTAAGGAAAACTGAAATTAGAGCGAGCTTAGCATGAGAGGGAGCGAGGAAAACTGAAAATTGAGCGAGCCTAGCATGAGATGGACCAACAAGATAACCCAATTAGTTTTAATCAGCCCTTTTGCAATCAACCCATCCCTCAGATCAACCTTCCCAAGGCATCGTGATTAGAGAAAGAACTCAGACTGAAATGCACAAACTTGGAAATTTACTGCACTCCAAGTTTACTGTAAACCTCGTACAATTTACTTGAATCAATGGTCTGTAAGCTGGACTGCGGGTACCAAACAAATAGAATATCATCTTCGCTAGCTTCCATAAACATTTTCCTTAGTTGTAGGTCATCTGGTATAAAGAGCTTTTCCTTCTCTACTAACCAAATTCCATCGCCAGAGGCAGTCTAGGAGGGCAGCCTGGTTATTTTCTCTTTGAGAATCTCTTCAGTTTTGGGGTTCCAATTTTCAAGTACATGAGTCCAAAAGGAGCAACACTTCGCCAAACTCACTTCATAAGACTAAGCAGCAAGAAAGAACCACATAATTTAACAAATGGTAACTGCAGGATCAATTATATACTGAAGTATTGGAATTCAGCTCAATTGAAGTGCTGGATTTCACACTAATGGATTACACATCATATACTAAAAGGGACATTGTCACTAGTCAAAATGGAAATTAAAACATGTGTGGTTACAATACTTGCCAATGTGAAAACTACAACATAATAAAAGATGAAATTTGTCATTGCATGCCAAAATGGAAAGAAAATCCTAACTACTCTATTATCAAGTTAGTAACCGTCATCGGTACTAACTACTGGTCATCCGAGTTGGGCGAAGGAGGGGGCGCTCCCTCTTTCTGTAGACAACACAATATCGCTTTGATGTTGCGACTCATCTTCTTAAACTTCCTTTCCAAAACTGAAATTGAGCGGGGCAAACATGAACTTCAGTGGGGCAAGCTAGAAATTGAATGAGGCAAACTAGAAATGGAGCAAGGGAAGATGAAAATTGAGCGAGGCAAACTAGAAATTGAGTGGGGCAAACATGAAAATTAGCGGGGCAAACATGAAATTTAGCGGGGCAAACTAGAAAATCAGCGAGACAAACTTGAAATTGAGCGGGGCAAACTTGAATTTCAGCGAGGCAAACATGAAATTGAGCGGGGCAAACTAGAAAATCAGCGGGGCAAATTTGAAATTGAGCGGGGCAAACTTAACAGATAATTTCATGGCTTGAACCAAAAAATCTAAACGTATCCAATGTTCAAATGGACCACACCACATGAATTGACGTGAGACCCACATACCTTTCAATAGTAAGGAGTTCCTACCCTAAGTTGTTGTGGGCAATTTACATCCCTTTGGATTATAGGGAATTCATATAACCCTAGGTTACAGGCAACTTGCATAACTTTTAGACAATTTAGTTTGCATATGGCTCAATTGAGTTTCAAAACTCCCTATTTGAGTAACTTAGTTAGAGTCGAATAGTCCTACTAGGGCTTTGATAAAGCCCGCTATAATATGTGTGTTTTATTTAAGTTGTTCATTTATTTTGAAAATCATTTTAGAACATGAGCTTAAAAAGAAAGTAGATAAAAAAACACAAGTAAATCACACCCACATCACAAGAATCAGTAACGATGATGATATTGCTGTTGAAACCTTCTTAGAGGCCATCGTGATATATATTTGTCATTAAACCTATTCATAAAATAATGTAAACCTGGTTAAAAGGAAAATATAAAAATATCAGCTTGATCCAAAACTCCTTGAGCCCCTAAAAGAGGTTTTTGGCAAGTTGTGTTCAAGCACCACCATGTGGCATGATCTACTTTAGCACTAGAGCTTCTTCATTTATTTTATCATCAAAACCTTCCTAGGAATTGAGCGAGAGAACCTAGGAATTGAGCGAGGGAACCTTGAAAATCAGCGAGGCAACTTAGAACTTACATGAGGCAACGTAGAAATTGAGCTTGGGTTTGAGATTACAATAGAATATTTGTCACCTTTTCAAACCACCATTTCAGTGTGTACCTAGAGCTTGGGTTTGGGATTATAGCAGAATATTTGTCACCTACAAAGATGACTTGAAAAATATATCAAACATAAAATTCACAAGATAATTATAATGTGCAAAATCAGAAATAATTGAAAATAATGTAGCATTTCATGAATTTGAACAAGCTTCATATGAAATCGATATAGAAATTGAGCGAGGAAATACCGAAAATTGAGCGAGACAAACTATAAAAATAAGCTAGGCAAACTATAATTTGAGCAGGGCAAACTAAAAATTGAGCGGGGCAAACTGGATATTGAGCGGGGCAAACTAGATATTCAGCGGGGCAAACTAGAAATTGAGCGGGGCAAATATGAAAGTGGGGCAAGCTAGAAATTGAGCGGGGCAAACATGAAATTGAGCGGGGGAAACTAGAAAATCAGTGGGGCAAACTGAAAATTGAGTGGGGCAAACATGAAATTGAGCGGGGCAAACTGAAAATTGAGCGGGGCAAACCAGAAATTGAGCGGGGCAAACCAGAAATTGAGCAGGGCAAACTAGAAATTGAGCGGGGTAAACTGAAAATTGAGCAGGGGAAACTAGAAAATCAGCGGGGCAAACTAAAAATTGAGCAAGGCAAACATGAAATTGAGCGGGGCAAACCAGAAATTGAGCGGGGCAAACTAGAAATTAAGCGGGGTAAACTGGAAATTGAGCGGGGGAAACTAGAAAATTAGCGGGGCAAACTGAAAATTGAGTGGGGCAAACATGAAATTGAGCGGGGCAAACTAGAAATTCAGCTAGGAAAATTTGAAATTCAGCGGGGCAAGCATGAAATTCAGCGGGGCAAACATGAAATTTAGTAGGGGAAAAGAGGCCTACATTCAGTTTGAATGCAATGGATCAAGATATCTGGTGTGTATTTAGAATACCTCGTAGACCTGATGGAATGGATAAAATAATGTCGATACGGGGGAGTTTGGA
Source organism: Magnolia officinalis (assembly GCA_021015155.1). Taxonomy (NCBI): domain Eukaryota; kingdom Viridiplantae; phylum Streptophyta; class Magnoliopsida; order Magnoliales; family Magnoliaceae; genus Magnolia; species Magnolia officinalis. Next base: position 86,442,103 of record JAJHSJ010000002.1, on the reverse strand, counting down.
TTGTAAGTAACTTGATATAAGCTACCTATGCGTTAAGTAGCTTATCTTGGTTCCTACTTCTCAAACTGAAGTGATTAAGTAACTTTAAGTAAAAAAGTTACTTATAATTGATCTTAAACCGACCCTACATTTAACAGAACACTTTCTCTAGTTATAGTAGATAGAGCTTTAGGAAATGTGAAATTATCGGCAGTCAATTTGTACACCTCTTCCATATCCATCACAACTCCTAACAAATTGAAGTCAACGATATAGCAACCAAACTTGTTTCCATAGAATGTTTCATCGATGACAGGAAGGTTTGTTATTTGTAAAAGAGCTCCTGTAATGGATGGAAGGAAATTCGACCCAAATGGGGTTACATACCCTTTAGAGCTCTTCATCCATTCCCCCTTTTTTAGAGTTCTCAAAAAATCATCATTGACTTTCCCCCTCTTCTTTAAGTACCTAATAAACTACAACAGTAAAATTCCTTGTTTGCTAGTAATTCTTGATGAAGGAAGAGATGTAACATGATTGATTATTAATCTACATACGTGCACTGACCCAAACCACACCCCATCAATTTCAGCTTATCCATGATTGATTATTAGTCTACATAAATGATTACTAGTAATTCTTATGCCTCTATTTTACTAGTAGGACGGATTGGAAGGGATTGGAAGGTAAAATCCCAGAATACGACGAGCATGCCAAACAGACTCGGTGAACCTATCCTGGGATATAGCAATCCCATGGAGGTCCCGACCTTTGATCCAGGCATTGAGAAGGTCCCGACCTTTCCTCAAATCAATCTGCATCCCTGATATGGCCCAGATATCCAGTCCGAACAACTAGATAGTCCAAATCTTCAACACAGATGGTTGGAACTTAAGGCAGGATCCTCGTGCTCTTCAATCTACCAGCATGGAACTCTCTTCTTAAAAGAATGGAAGTAGAGAGTTATAATCACATTTACAATCTGGAAGGATTGAAATGATAATTGAATTTCAGTCCTTGGCTATTAGCTTATATGGTGGTATCCAAATTCTAGGCACAATAGCAGTAAGAAACATGGATTGAAATCACACTAATAATAACCCATGCCATGTATTGAAACTATAAAACTCTAGGCACAATAGCAGTAAGAAGCATCATATCTAAAGTACCTGAAGCCCCATCATGCTTGCAGTAACAGCACCACGGTTGTCAAGGCTATGATGTGCCTCAAACAGCTTAAGGACTAAAGAGTTCCAGTAATCCAAGCATACATATCCATGCATTTGACGCAGACAAGGTAAGGCTCTATGCAAACTCAATTACAAAGAAAAGAAGGCATGCAGTTAACATGACTACCTTAAAAACCTCAGTGTCATCAACATAAGAAATGCCAATTAGATATTTAAGACCCATTAGAAGTGCAAATCTGTTCTCTGGAGTGGATTCAAGTACTCGGATATGGGACTGCATAAGAAAAATACTATCAGAGTCACTAAGAAAGTTTCATCCAATTACATGTCCAGCAAACCGGTAAACATGAAAACGGGATATAATATTAAATCCAGTATGTTTGTCACTCTACGAACAATAATGAACACAATATCCATAATTTGACAGACAAACGCAGGTTTTCGATTGAACACCAAGCTTTAAAACCAAGGCCAGAAGAATGCATATCACTTCATATTTATCATACACTATTACCTTTGCAACTAGAAAATGAGCGGTGCAAACTGAAATTTGAGTGGGGCAAACATGAAATTCCACGAGGGAAGCTTGAATTTCAGCAGGGCATACATGAATTTCAGTGGGGCAAACGTGAAATTGAGCGGGCAAAGTAGAAAATCAGCGGGACAAACATGAAATTGAGCGAGGCAAACTAGAAATTGAGCGGGGCAAACATGAATTAGTGGGGAAAGCATGAAATTGAGCAGGGCAAACATGAAATTGAGCGGGGCAACATGAAATTGAGCGGGGCAAACATGAAATTCAGCGGGAAAACATGAAATCGAGTGGGACAAACATGAAATTCAGCGGGGCAAACATGAAATTCAGCGGGGAAAGCATGAAATTGAGCAGGGCAAAAATGAAATTCAAAGGGCCAAACTAGAAAATCAGCGGGGCAAACATGAAATTGAGCGGGGCAAACATGAAATTCAGCGGGAAAAACATGAAATCGAGCGGGGCAAAAATGAAATTCAAAGGGGCAAACTAGAAAATCAGCAGGACAACCATGAAATTGAGTGGGGCAAACATGAATTTTAGCGGGGCAAATGTGAAATTGAGCGGGGTAAAATAGAAAATCAGCGGGTAAACATGAAATTAAGCGGGGCAAACTAGAAAATCAGCGGGTAAACATGAAATTGAGCGGGACAAACTTAATAGATAATTTCATGATGGACAACACCACACGATAATTTAAACATATCCAATGTTCAAATGGACAACACCACATGATAATTTTAAATTGAACTTCTACTGTTGATCATTTCTTAGGGGCCACAGAAGTTTTGGATCAATCTTATAATTGTGTTTTCTATTAATCCATGTCTGTATGATCTTTTGAACAGGTTTAATAACAAACAAACATCACTGTTAGGCCTACTATGGCTTCAACGTTGGAAATCATTACCCCCACTGTTTACCGTGGTATGATCCACTTAAGCTTTTGATATGCTTCAATTTGGGGCTTAACCCCTTAAATCAGAAGGAAAAATGGATGGACGACCTGAATATAGTACATACATTCAATGTAGTATATCCACACCGTCCCGGGATATACTGAAAATGAGTTTTTTTATCTTTTTACATACATTCAATGGGCCTGTTTGGCCGGACCGATCCCACGGTATTAGGAGGGATGGGATCGCGATATCCCGGGATATGCATGATGAGCCAAACAGACCCGGTGAACTTGTCCCGGGATATAAACAATCCCATGGATCTTAAAACAATCCACTGACATCACCATCATTACCTTAAAATTGATCCCATCCCTTGGTTGGACGGATTGGAAGGTAAATTTTTGGGATATGTCGGGCGTGCCAAACAGACCCAGTGAACTTGTCTCGGGATATAGCAATCCCATGAATCTTTTTCCAATCCACTAACACCACCATCATTACCTTAAAATCCATCCCATCCCTCCTAATCCCATGGGATTCGCCCAGCCAAACAGGCCCTTATTGGAACGGTGAAAATGACAGTGAAATTAATAGGGAAAGCAATGCAATGGAAAGGGGGGAAAGAAACAGGACAGAAAACAACGCAGTGGAGAGGAGGGGTAGTTTCGTCCTCAAATTCGCTGTTAGTACGAGCAGGTCTAAGTTCGTATGTTAAGTTTGTATTGCTTTATAAAAATCGCTGGATAAAAGGTGGGGTCCACAGTTGTAAATTTCTATTAGATTTTTGGTTCAACCCTTAAAATTATCTGAAAAAATGGATGGACGACGTGGATAAGCAACATGCATTTACAGTGGGCCCAATAGAGTTTTCTTAGTACGATAAGAGCATACTGAGTAACTCAGTGAGTAATCCGATGAGAAATTTAGGACTGTGGACCCCACCTTTTAGCCAGTTGTTTTTATGAAATAAGACAAACCTTCTTTTGCAACTTAGACCCGCACGTGCAGATTACGAATTTCAGGATGAAATTACCCCTCCTTTTTGCATACTCTTTTCACTGCTGCTATTTTTCTTCTCCCTTTTAACTGTTTCCTTTTCCTTTCCCTTTCCACTGCTACTTCACTATCGTTGCTTTCACCCCTTTTCTGCGCCCGGTTAGAAAGACAAAAAAAACCCTTTTGTGGGCCCCCCTTATCAACATTTGTCTTCTTCTGAAAATGGTCGGTCCAGCGAAGAAAGCACGCAGCACAGGTATATTTTAAACTCAGTTGGTCCCACATTGAATGTATGGGTATAGGAAACGGATTGGCTACTCCTCCAGTGCTCTGTGGGCCCCACCATGATCTACGTGGCTGGTGGTCGGTGCTCTGTGGGCCCCACTATGGTGTACGTGGCTGGTGGTCTGTGCTCTTTGGCCCCACCATGGTGTACGTGGCTGGTGGTCGGTGCTCTTTGGCCCCACCATGGTGTACGTGACTGGTGGTCATTGCTCTGTGGGTCCCACCATGGTGTACATGGCTGGTGGTCAGTGCTCTGTGGGCCCCACATGGTGTATGCGTTTCATCCATTCCGTTCATCCATTTTGTATGCTCAATTTCCATCTAATTTAAGGGGTTGAGCCCTAAATTAGATGGAAATTTGGCTGGTGACCCGCTAGAGGAACAATGGTGATTGGATATCCATCATTTAAATCCTCCTGAGGCCCACTGTACTGTTTGTCTGAAATCCAATCTGTTTTTTAGGTGATAAAGACCCAGATGAAGGCTAAAAACAAAGATCATCTTGACCCAATACTTTATGGCCCCCAAAAAGTTTTTAATGGTCGATGTTCATTAAACACTATTTCCTGTAATGTGGTCCAATTGAGATTAGGATATACCTCAATTTTTGTATAATATGATAAAAAATCTATAAAAATAGATGATGGGGCCCACAGAGCACCGAACACCAGCCATTGGCTGGTGGCAGGGGGAGTAGCCAATCTGTTTCCTGTAGTATATCCATGCCGTCCATCCGTTTTTCCATCTAATTTAAGGGGTTGAGCCCCAAATTGAAGCGTATCAAAATATCAAGTGAATCATACCATGGGAAACAATGGCATAATGATTTTCTAGTTTGCCCTGCTGATTTCATGTTTCCCCCGCTCAATTTCATATTTACCCCGCTGATTTTATAGTTTGCCCCACTGATTTCATGTTTCACCCGCTCAATTTCATGTTTGCCCCGTTGATTTTCCAGTTTATCCAGTTCAATTTCATGTTTCCCCCACTCAATTTCATGTTTCCCCCGCTCAATTTCATATTTGCCCTGCTCAATTTCATGCCTGCCCTACTCATTCCTAGTTTGCCCTGCTCAATTTCATGCTTACCCCGCTCATTTCCTAGTTTGCCCTGCTCAATTTCATGTTTGCCCCGCTGATTCTCTAGTTTCCCCCCACTCAATTTCATGTTGGCCCCCGCTCAAAACCTAAACCTAAAACCTAAATATATTCTCAAATCCCTAAACCTAAACCTTAACTTATTCTCAATTCCCTAAACCTTAACCTATAATCTAACTTAAACCTAAACCTATGTTGTACACTTGTAACCTAAAACCTAAATGTATTCTCAAATCCCTAAACCTAAACCTTAACCTATTCTCAATTCCCTAAACTTTAACCTATAACCTAACTTAAACCTAAACCTATAACCTACACTTATAACCTAAAACTTAAATGTATTCTTAAATCCCTAAACCTAAACCTACACCCAATCCTAATCTCAACTCCTTAACTAAACCTAAACTTGAAAGCCCAAACCTAAACCCGGTCCTGAACCCGATTTCCTAAACCTAAACCTTAACCTATTATCAGTTCCCTAAACCTTAACCTATAACCTAACTTAAACCTAAACTTATAACCGACACTTATAACCTAAACCTAAACCTGTAACCTAAATGTATTCTCAAATCCCTAAACCTAAACCTACACCTAATCCTAATCTCAACTCCTTAACCTAAACATAAACTTGAAAACCCAAACCTAAACCCGGTCCCGAACCCGATTTCCTAAACCTAAACCTTAACCTATTCTCAATTCCCTAAACCTTAACCTATAACCTAACTTAAACCTAAATCTATAACCTACACTTATAACCTAAAACCTAAACCTATAACCTAAATGTATTCTCAAATCCTAAACATAAACCTACACCTAATACTAATCTCAACTCCGTAACCTAAACCTAAACTTGAAAACCCAAACCTAAACCCGGTCCCGAACTCGATATCCTAAACCTAAACCTTAACCTATTCTCAGTTCCCTAAACCTTAACCCATAACCTAACTTAAACCTATACCTATAACCAACACTTATAACTTAAACCTAAACCTATAACCTAAATGTATTCTCAAATCTCTAAACCTAAATCTACACCTATTCCTAATCTCAACTCTCTAACCTAAACCTAAACTTGAAAACTCAAACCTAAACCCGGTCCCGAACCCGATTTCCTAAACCTAAACCTTAACCTATTCTCAGTTCCCTAACCCTTAACCTATAACCTAACTTAAACCTAAACCTATAATCGACACTTATAACCTAAACCTAAACCTATAACCTAAATATTTTCTCAAATCCCTAAACCTAAACCTACACCTAATCCTAATCTCAACACCTTAACCTAAACCTAAACTTGAAAACCCAAACCTGGTCAAGAACCCGATTTCCTAAACCTAAACCTTAACCTATTCTCAATTCCCTAACCCTTAACCCATAACCTAACTTAAACCTAAACCTATAACCTACACTTATAACCTAAAACTATAACCTACACTTAGATGGGCCCACATTAAATGTATGTAGTATATCCACACCGTCCATCTAATTGAGCCCCAAATGAAGCATATCAAAATATAAAGTGAATCATACCACGGTAAACAGTGGGCATAATGATTTTCTAGTTTGCCCCGCTGATTTAATATTCCCCTGCTCGATTTCATGTTTGCCCCGCTGATTTTATAGTTTGCCCTGCTGATTTTGTGTTTCCCTCGCTCAATTTAATGTTTGCCCCGCTGCTTTTTCAGTTTGTCCCTCTCAATTTCATGTTTGCCCCGCTCAATTTCATGCTTACCCCGCTCAATTTCATGTTTTCCCCGCTCAATTTTATATTTACCCCGCTAATTTTATAGTTTGCCCCACTGATTTCATGTTTCACCCGCTCAATTTCATGTTTGCCCCACTCAATTTCATGTTTGCCCCGCTCAATTTCATGACTGCCCCACTCATTTCCTAGTTTGCCCCGCTCAATTTTATGCTTGCCCCGCTCATTTTCTAGTTTGCCCCACTCAATTTCATGCTTGCCCCGCTCATTGCCTAGTTTGCCCCTCTCAATTTCATGCTTGCCCCGCTCATTTCCTAGTTTGGTCCACTCAATTTCATGGCTGCCCCGCTCAATTTCTAGTTTGCCCCACTCAATTTCATGTTTCCCCCACTCAATTTCATGTTTACCCCCGCTCAAAACCTAAACCTAAACCTAAACCTAAACCTAAACCTAAAACCTAAACCTAAACCTAAAACCTAAATGTATTCTCAAATCCCTAAACCTAAACCTTAACTTATTCTCAACTCCCTAAACCTTAACCTATAATCTAACTTAAACCTAAACCTATATTGTACACTTGTAACCTAAAACCTAAACCTTAACTTATTCTCAACTCCCTAAACCTTAACCTATAATCTAACTTAAACCTAAACCTATATTGTACACTTGTAACCTAAAACCTAAATGTATTCTCAAATCCCTAAACCTAAACCTTAACCTATAACCTAACTTAAACCTAAACCTATAACCTTCACTTATAACCTAAAACATAAACCTATAACCTAAATATATTCTCAAATCCCTAAACCTAAACCTACACCTAATCCTAATCTCAACTCCTTAACCTAAAACTAAACTTGAAAACCCAAACCTAAACCCAGTCCCGAACCTGATTTCCTAAACCTAAACCTTAACTTATTCTCGGTTCCCTAACCCTTAACCTATAACCTACCTTAAACCTAAACTTATAACCGACACTTATAACCTAAACCTAAACCTATAACCTAAATGTTTTCTCAAATCCCTAAACCTAAACCTACATCTAATCCTAATCTCAACACCTTAACCTAAACCTAAACTTGAAAACCTAAACCTAAACCGAGTCCCGAACCCGATTTCCTAAACCTAAACCTTAACCTATTCTCAGTTCCCTAACCCTTAACCCATAACCTAACTTAAACCTAAAACTATAACCTACACTTATAACCTAAACCTATAACCTACACTTAGATGGGCCCACATTGAATGTATGTAGTATATCCACGTCGTCCATCTAGTTGAGCCCCAAATTGAAGCATATCAAAATATCAAGTGAATCATACCACGGGAAACAGTGGGCATAATGATTTTCTAGTTTGCCCCACTGATTTCATGTTTCCCCTGCTCAATTTCATGCTTACCCTACTGATTTTATAAGTTTGCCTGCTTGATTTCGTGTTTCCCCCGCTCAATTTCATGTTTGCCCCGCTGATTTTCCAGTTTGTCCCGCTTACCGCTCAATTTCATGCTTACCCCGCTCAATTTCATGTTTGCCCCGCTGATTTATAGTTTGCCCCGCTGATTTTATAGAATGTGCTGGAAATCTTCTCACATGATCTTCCTTAGCTGGTTGTTAAAAAGTACAAGCATTAAAAGTAAACAAGGTACTGTATTATTATTCACACAGCAAATTCAAGAACACATAACCCCAAGTTCTCGCACAAATGCAAAATTTCAAATACTCCCAATAAGGATGGAATTTAATCATCTTCGCATCCTTCCCTAGTGGGGATGGCTAATGTGGAGGGAGTGTACTGACATGGGTGTATACAACAACCAAACCCAAGCCAAAAAAACTAAAAAAAATAAAATGCAAAAGATGCAACCGTCGATATCATCTACATATCGAAGATATTATCGACATAAGTCATCGATATATCGCCGAGATATCAATATATCGACGTATAAAACAATCAGAAATGTAAAGTCGATTTAATCGACATATCGTCGATATAATCGACGTAAGTCGTCGATATCATCTACATAACATCGATATTATCGACGTAAGTCATCGATAATATCGACAACATGTCGATCATATCGAATGTGGAAGACAATTGTCCAACAAGCTTTGATGTATTTTCGTATTTTATCGATATATCGATAACGTCTCGATATATCGATAGTAGATACATATCGATATATCGACATTATGTCGATAATATCGAATGTGGATGAGAATTGTCCAGCAAGCTTTGGTGCATATTCATATTTTATCGATAATATCTCGATATATCGATAGTAGAAACATATCGATATATCGACATGTTATAGATAACATCGAATTAGTTATGTAAGTGTCCAGCAACTAATCAGGAAATATTCATATTTACTTGATATATCGACACGTTATCAATAATATCGACGATGTCGATGCATACATCGACGACTTGTCGATGATATCGACGTATAAAACAATCAGGAATGAAAAGTCGATTTAATCGACATATCATCAATATAATCGACGCAAGTCATCGATATCATCTACATATGATCGATAGTATCGACGTAAGTCATCGATAATATCGACAATATGTCAATAATATCGAATGTGGAAGACAATTGTCCAGCAAGCTTTGACGCATTTTCATATTTTAACGACATGTCGATAACGTCTCGATATATCGATGGTAGATACATAACGATATATTGACAATATATCGATAATATCGAATTAGGGCTGTAAGTGTCCAGCAATCAAATATGAAAATGGAACTTGACGATATATCGATAGTTTGTCGATATATCGACAAACTATGGATATATCGACGAATATCGGTTTTGAAAAAAAAAAAACAGCATTAACTGCTTTCACCAACCATCATTTATTACACTAAATGCCCATTTACTTGCACTCTTTCTTCTCTAACCTTCCCTCCACTTCGTCTGCAGCGGATTTCTCCACAATAGCAACCTTAATCTTTGGACGATTTCTGCTAATACGATATCGGTAAGTTTGTGTTCATTGCAATCAATATGAAATGCTGAGTTTGTCGATGATGGAAATCCCCTTTCACCTTTTTTTCTTCTATTATTCAAACTATCATTCGGATTTTAACTTCTTTATTTTAATTTGAAAACGGAAAATATAGATGTTATGAAGTAAATGATCGTAACCCTGTTAGAAATGAGTTATAGAACCATGATCCTACACACTGTTAGAAGAAATAGAGATGTTGAAGTAGCCTTCCATTTTTCCGCAGTTTGGGTACCACTTGAAGGATTTTTCATGCCCCATAAAGTTTGGATCATCATAAGGAAAAATTACCTTCAATATTCAGCTATGATATTATTAAACATCGCCAAGGGTATCTTAAACGCAAACAATGCGTTTAAACTGCGGGTGTGACTTACCTGATCCTTTTTGTTCTGTTTTAGCTAGTTTCGGCATTGATTTTACTTCCACGTGGAATATGTATAGATGATGATGGATTCCACGCAGGAATATTTATCGAATTAGGGCTGTAAGTGTCCAGCAACCACAAGTTGTGCTACAATTGCCCATGTGGATAATCATTAGATGATTTATATAGATACATTAGTTCAAATGTTCAATGATAAATCATGAATTGGACAGGTATATATATTCTCAATTTCGAGTTTACTTTATCATTTCCTTTATTTGAAACAGACAAAATCATCGCAACAGTCATAATGACTAAGGATAAAGGAAAAAAGCCTATAGTTGGAGAGTCATCCAGGGGAGTTCGTGCAAAAATCCAATCAAGACCTAGGTCGGAACGGACAGAGGAACAGACTTTCCCGCCCGAGTCGCCGGTTAGGCGAGCTTGTACTCACAGGAGTGCTCCAATTCAGGACCCCCCTCAACCAATCCAACCAGAACAACTGATCCCGCAGGTTCCTCCTCCTCCTGCGAACATGTACAACAAATACCGCGCTCGAAAAATTGTATATGAGAAAAAGATCGATCAAGCGTGCATCGACGAGTTTGGGATTCCACAGATTTTGGAGAATGTTGGGTGGAGTTTCCTCTTAGATTTTGGAGGGATGGTTCAGAATGAGCAAGTGATCATATTTCTATCATATTGTTACTCGCTGGTAATGCACCATCCTTCATTTCAGGTGACCATTGGGGAGAACTCCACCACCATTAATACTGGGGTAGTTGCACAACTTTTAGAGATTCCAGTCATAGCTCGAGGCTTAACTGATCACGACATCGATGACGCAACTGTACGGATAGAAATGACGAAGTATTTTTGTAACGGTCAGAATGTTCCGTGGAATAAGGGTAATGTCCTGAGAGCAATGCACCTGGAAGCCAAGTATAAGGTGCTACACAATATCTTCTGCTCAAATGTTTATCCGAGGGACTCGAACAGGTCTGACATTACTTCGTATATGTTAGACATTCTATACAGTATCTGTCATGGTATTCGTCTATGTCTGCCCACCATCATTACTCAACTAATCGCCGACAACATAGCGACTACGAGAAGGGATGCCATTCCATTCCCACACTTATTATGTTTACTCTCCCGTCATGTTGGTCTGATGCCCACCACTGACCGACTCAGACCCGTGAAAATGTTTATACAAAACAACATCAAGCGCATGAAACTGGGGTTGAAAGGGGCTTCGACATTAGTAAGGCGCAGTGAAGATTTTATGGTAGAGACAGAAGCAGAGGCAGCGGAGACAGAGGCTCCAGAGACGGACGCAGCTGAAACAGAGGCAGCCGACACCGACTATCCTACAGAGGGAGAGCAGCCACGATCCTCGTATAGTCATACTAGTTGAAGGATGTCATACCGTAACCGAAGTGCATACATTGTCAGGCACATGGATGAGCAGGACAGACGACTCACACGAATGGAGCTGCTTTCTGAGGCCTTCCAGAAGGGTATGGAACAGGTCGAGCATAAGATTGACACTCTTATTGCCACAATCACCTGTCGGCATGATGATGTCGATCCACCGGATGGCGGTCCGTCCAGCTAAACTGCATTTAGTCAGGTCTGTTGGCTTGTGCATCAAATATCTTTTTGGGATGCCAAGCCTATCGGATATTATTGTTGAACTGTTTCTTTAAATAGTGGCTCTACGAGTACTTTGACTGATGCAGTGGACTATGATTTTAGTGCCTAAACTTGGGGTACTTATTTTGATTATAGTATTTGTTGTTATGATGAAATTTATTTATGCACTTCCTCTGGACTGTAGATGGACTCAAGAATCTCAACCATGCCATTTACCTTTATCAAAGAATTCATTGTTCATAAACTATCCCCTCAATCCTCTGCCACACCCGACTGCCACTCTTATATCAATCTGCCCATTCGACAAAACTGAAAAAAGAACTCAGCCCAGCCTTAAGTTTACTACAAACAGACACATTTAGTTGCCCCTCTTGACACACATTTTTCAGAACTATATAGCATTCTCATAGAGCATATATCAGAGGATATTGACCATAAGGTATACATCATTACTTCGTAACAGTTACCGGAATCAATTTTACTCCTCTTACCAAGATTCTTCAGTCCGTAACCTCTGGTTTATACCAGTCGAAGTTAATTGCAGTTTCTTGTCTTTTGTACTACTGCAATGGTCACAAGACTGGTTGCTAACCTTCTTTCCGAGTTGAACCTAAATGTGCGGGAGATCCATTCTAAAAAGTCGCAGAGCTATAGAACCAGGGTTGAAGATGAGTTCCGGAAGTCAAAAGGTCTTATTCTTGTGACTTCTGATGTATTTGCACGCGGTGTTAATTATCCAGATGTCACCCTTGTTATGCAGGTAATATAGTAGATAATTTCTTTTTATTATACAAGGGGGCATTATGGAATGCATGCATAGATAGGGCTGACAATTAGTGCATTTTTACACGATATGTTATACATAAAGATCAACTAGGAGCAATATATAACTTTCAATTGTATGTATCATACAAAGTATATAAATTACACGATATGCTACCCAGTGGGTATCGAAAACTTGCACGACCGGCGATTATGGCCGGTTTGTTTGCATCGCCCACATTTTACTGTTTTCGATTCCTCTCCACACAATGGAATTCTAAGCTTTTTGGGTCTTCCAGCTGATCTCCTCTGTCTTAGAGGCTTAATCTGTGCACAATACTCCTTCATCCCCGCTGAAATTTCTCACTCGCTATTGTCGCGTACTGGATACACCGATTCACTATACGTGGTCAGGTAATTATGCGCCGTGTAGAATGGGGAGCAGTATAAGTAGTGATCCAGATTGTAGTTTATACAGGCTGACAGGACATGCATGCAAGGGTACCCCTTCACGCCAAACTCACGACATGTACATGAAAACTCACCGAGCTTCACCATATCGTTATAATCTCCAACGACATAGTACTCATATCGAGAAATAGCATGACAGCGAACATCTCGCGCCTTCTACACGATATCTTTAACTGTTTCTCCGCCCATGGTGTCAATGGACCCACAAATGATGCCGCAGATTCTCGTCTCTTGTAAAACAATTCAGGTATCTTCAGTATTACAACTTTTATCAATTTCGTAATGGGGTGTTCGCGTGTTTCTTTGAAAAGGGCATTAATGCTCTCTGAAATGTTCGTCGTGATCAAGTTGAATCTTCTTCCTGGAAAGTGCGAAGATGCCCATCTCTCGTACTCGATTTTTGTCAGCCATGCATGTACTAGGGGATTGACCATTTTGATATCATGCATTATTTTTTCAAATTCGGCCCTCCTGCAAGTCTTCACAGCCATCCAGTAATACATCTCCAATGACTTGTTCTTAAAAGTGTTCACAAAGTTTCTGTAGATGTGGTACGCACAATACTCATGGCTTGCACGCGGAAGACTTGGGGAACCTCTTTCATTAGACCTTTATGTCGGTCGGATATAATGACAAGACCCTCCACAGACCCTAACACATTTTTAAGGTGGGTAAGGAACCAATTCCAACTATTGTTGTTCTCTGATTCCCCGATGCCAAACGCAAGTGGAAATATATGATTGTCTTCATCTAAGGCCGTGGCGATGAATAGCACACCCTTGTATTTGCCCTTTAAGTGTGTCCTGTCAAAAGTCAATACCCTCCGCAATGATTTTTGAAAACTTCATATGCATTGTCCGAGAGCTAGAAAACATCTCTTGAACCTCCAAGTCTGTTGGTTTACAGAAATGACAGTAACTGTCCCTAGGTTAGCCCTCCTCAACTCATGTAAATACAAAGGGAGTTGATTGTAGGAGTCTTCGTAAGACCCCATTACGTGATTAATTGCAAGCTCCCTAGCTTTCCATGCCTTCCAATAACTAATACGAATATTATATTTCTCCTGCATGGCGAAGATAATGTCAGCTGGCCTCAACCCTAGGCGTTGTTCAATACGGCTAATAACCAGATCACACGCTAGCTTACTGCTGGCTTGCCGGTGATCACTCTTCATCCATGTCATGCCGCATGTGTGTTTTGATTCATAAGTCCGTATTTTGAATATACTCATATCATTCTCTTGAGATGCATGAACCCTCCATTCGCATGCATCTTCAAAGCACACCACGGTAAATCTCCTAGAATTTGAGTATACTACTCTATACTGAAAATTATTTCGAATTGCAAATTGACTCAAAACATACTGGCACCGACTCTTGTCCTTAAACGTTTGCCCAACAGCTATATCGGTCGGTTCACATAACAAATCAGTATATTCCAGCATTTTTGCATTGGTGAATGCATCATCATCAAATGGCGCGAGAACTTGACGAGTCATGAGGTTTGATGTATCGGGAAGGTCTCGAAGTGGAATGTCGCTTACACGCATAGATGGGATGGTGGATGATGATGGCAGATCTGCTGTTGATGCTAATGGCAGTGTCTTGTATTCATAATTACTTTTAATGTCAACCGCACCACTGACTTGCGTAGTCACGACGTTAAGCTCGGGTAATTGATCATTGCTTACTACCACTTGTAATGGAGAGGGATTGTATTTGAATTCCACGCCATACTCATCAGCCACACTGTCCACGTATGTTGTGTTGGATTGTTTCGATGACTAACGGGATGAATTTATCCGAATGCTCAAACTGGTAAGACAAGAACTCTTTGATGTCATCGTCGTCTTCGATTTCGATTGGAGGCATTGATTCGTTAGTGCAAGGATTCAATACTTTCATCCTAATATCACAATCTTCTTGTCTGCTCTTAATAATATTGTAAATTCTAGATCGAAGCACCTCGTACATACTCTCGAGACGTAGCATCATTTGTTTTGATGTTCCACCCGTGTACAAGTATCGCTTGTTTTCAAATTTTAACTCCCTGCCAAAAGAGCACATGATTCTTGCAGCCATTATCTGAAAACCAATACAATGACACATTATCGGTGAATCATAAATCAATGGAACCATGTCATATGACAAAACTCGATTAAATAATGAAGGACCTTCGTCGTTAACGAATGGTTTCAAGTGGTGCTTGTTTAATTTTGTAACGCTATCTATCATGCCATTAAGCGAGGGGGCATTATCAGTTTGAGCGGAGCACACATGAAATTCAGCAAGACAACCTGAAAACTGAGCGGGTCAAAATAGAAATTTAGCGGGAGTTACCTGAAATTGAGCGGGGCAAACTAGGAAATGAGCTGGGTAAGCATAAAATTGAGCGGGGCAAACATGAAATTGAGCGGGGCAAACAAGGAAATGAGCGGGCCAAGCATGAAATTGAGCGGTGCAAACTAGGAAATGAGCGGGGTAAGCATGAAATTGAGCGGGGCAAACTAGGAAATGAGCAGGGCAAGCATGAAACTGAGCGGGGCAAGCATGAGATTGAGCATGGCAAACTAGGAAATGAGCGAGGTAAGCTTGGAATTGAGCGGGCCAAACTAGGAAATGAGCGGGGTAAACATGAAATTGAGCGGGGCAAACATGAAATTGAGCGGGGCAAACTAGGAAACGAGTGGGGTAAGCATGAAATTGAGCGGGGTAAACATGAAATTGAGAGGGGCAAACTAGGAAATTAAGCGGGGGCAAACATGAAATTGAGAGAGGTAAACTAGGAAATGAGTGGGGTAAGCATGAAATTGAGCGGGGCAAACTAGGAAATGAGCGGGGCAAACATGAAATTGAGCTGGGCAAACTAGGAATTGAGTAGGGCAAGCATGAAATTGAGCGAGGCAAACATGAAATTGAGCAGGGCAAACACGGAAATGAGCGGAGCAAACAATATTTCGAACGAGCATAGCGTGATATTGAGTTGGCCAAACATTTCTTCGAGTAAGCATAGCATGATATTGAGCAAGGCAAACATTAAATTGAGCGAGCATTACATGGATATTGAATGGGCAAACTGTAAATTGAGCGAGCATAGGATAATATTGAGTTAGGCAAACAGTAGATTGAGCAATCCTAGCATGAAATTTAACGCGGCAAACATTAAATTGACCTTATCTACCATGAAATTAAGCTGGGCAAACATTACATTGAGCGATCCTAGCATGAAATTTATCGCGGCAAACATTAAATTGACCTTATCTACCATGAAATTAAGCTGGACAAACATTAAATTGAGTGATCCTATCATAAAATTTATCGCGGCAAACATTAAATTGACCTTATCTACCATGAAATTGTATGTTGGGCAAACATTAAATTAAGCGAACCTAGTATGATATTTATCAAGGCAAACATTAAATTGACCTTATCTACCATGAAATTAAGCAGGGCAAATATTAAATTAAGCGATCCTAGCATGAAATTGAGCAGGGTAAACATGGAATTCAGCGAGCGTAGCATCAGATCAAGTAAGCCCTAACATAGAATTGGGTGAGCTTCAAATTGAATTGAGCGAGTTTGACATGGATTCAATCGATCAACACATAAAATTAACTAAGCCTAACGCATGAAATTGACTAAGCCTAACACATGGAATTGACCAAACTTCGCATGCAATGCCATTGTACGTGTAGTTTTTTTTTTTCAAGATCTATACCTCCGACTGCCGCAGTACCGGTCAAATGCAGGTTGAAGAGAGGTGCTTTGGAGTGAGGGAATATTTTGAACCTTTTCAAGGAGATGCAACCAGTTCATTGGATTTCACGTAACCCTAGCCAAGATGAAATATGAAAAATGTAGAATAATGATATCTAGATGGATATATAAATGCTTCACAGAGATTTCGGTCAGGAAAATGAGAAGAAAACCCTTCGTACTTCACTTCTTCGTTCGAATAGAGTGTAGGGGAAGCACCTGTTTTTTTTCATTAAAGAGAGTAAGGGGAGAAGAAAACAGCAGCAGCGGTGAAAAGAGTATGCAAAAAGGAGAGGTATTTTCATCCAGAAATTCGTAATCCACACATACAGGTCTAAGTTGCAAAAGAAGGTTTGTCTTCTTTCAAAAAAACAGTTGGCTAAAAGGTGGGTCCACAGTCCTAAATTTCCCTAATCCGATTTCCTCATCCAGAGCCTCGCCTAATCTGCCGGCAACATCCGACCATCTCATGATCGACAATACCACTCACCTGCTTACGAACACTAATGATCCCCGATCGGTAAGATTCCTTTCAATGTCGACCACAGATCATACGAGATTAAAGTTGAACGGTCTGGCAGGCAGATTGGGCGAGCCTTTGGGGGAGAGTCTTGCTAGCAAACTAGGAGGGGAAAAGCAGGGGAATCTTGCCCGCACTAAACTCGTGGCTCAAAATCTATCCAGCGTTTCAATCGCAGTACGGGAACGGATTGGTTACTCCCCTGCCACCAGCCAATGGCTGATGGTCGGTGCTCTGTGGGCTCCATCATGATGTATTTGTTTCATCCACGCCGTCCATCTATTTTCCTATTATATTTTATGCTATGATACAAAAAAACGAGATATATTCCAATCTCAAGTGGACCACATTACAGGAAACGTGTATTGAATGAACATTGACTATTAAAATCCTTTGCCATAAAAGTTTTGGATCAAGCTTATCTTTGTTTTTTGCCTTCATCTGGGTATGTATGACCTGATAAACAGATTGGATGTCAGATAAACAGTACAGTGAGCCTTAGGAGGATTTTATTGGTGAATATCCAATCACTATTGTTTACCTATGGTGTGGTTCACCTGAGACTTATATCACTCTAATGTTTGGTATAAAGCACTAAAATGATCTTTAAAAATTGATAAACGGAATGGATGAAACACATACATCATGGTGGTGCCCACAGAGCACCGACCATCAGCCACGGAGCTGGTGGCAGGGGAGTAGCCAATTCGTTTCCTCGCAGTACGGCCGGCGGCTTGCTAGAAATGCTTTAATTCTCCGGCAGAGTATGAACGATGCGCAGGCATCAAGAAAAAATGCATACGTGGCATCCAAGTAAAAGAATTAAATTGTCCAATTTCTGGAGACCAGTTTACATACACCGCGAAATAAAAATTAATGTATTTTATCATCAAACATTTAGTGGACTGCTACATAGCAGGTGATTGGCGTCAGCAAGTTATGTGGGTCCCATCATAAGGTATGTGTTATATCCAAACGGTCCATCCATTTGGCGAGCTAGTCTTAAGGCTTGGGCCAAAAAATAAGACATATCTAGATATCAATTGGACCACACTGCAAAAAGCAGTGTAGGATTAAACGTCTACCATTGAAACCCTTTCGGGGGTTACAAACGTTTAGAATCAATATGAAATTTCTTTTTCCTCTTCATCCATGTATTTGTAACTTTATTAACAAATTGGATGGAAAATAAAAGTAGGTGGGCCCTACGAATGTTTTAACTATAAAAATCATTATCCTTACTGTTGTTTTTGGTGCAGTGGATATGAATTACCGTTTTTTGTCTAATACTCTAAAATGATCTTGAAAAACGGATGGGCGGTGTGGATGTAATAAATACATCATTGAGGCCCATGTAACTTTGATCTCCTTTGAACCGTTCGTACAACTCAGGAGCTCGAGGAGCGTCCGCCCTCGTCTGCACGACATCGTATCTACACAAGCTATATAGCTGATGTGTGGTACACTAGCCAATCCGCTTCCAGAACTATTAGAACGGGAAACGGGTTGGCTACTACCCCTGCCACCGGCCATTGTCTGATGGGTCGGTGCTATGTGGCCCCACCATGGTTTATGTGTTTCATCCATTCTGTCCATCTATTTTTATAGATTATTTTATGGTATAAAAGAAAAAAATGAGATATATCTTAATCTCAAGTGGACCACGTTATAGAAAACAATGTTGGATAAACGTTGACTATTAAAAATGTTTTAGAAGCCATAAAAGTTTTGGATCAAGCCAATATTTATTGTTTCCCTTCACCTGAGTCTTTACTACCTAATCAAATAAACAGTACAGTGGGCCTTAGGAGGATTTTAATGGTGGATATCCAATCATTATTATTTTTCCTTGTGGTGTAGTCCACCTAAGATTTGTATCCCTATTATTTTTTGTATCAAGCCCTATAATGCTATATAAAAATATGGATGAAAAGAATGGATGAAACACATACATCATGGTTGGGCCCACAGAGCACCGACCTACAGCCACGGGGCTGGTGTCAGGGGGAGTAGCCAATCCGTCTCCATTAGAACGGCCCCCTGAAATCTTTGGATCCAGAAACAGCGGCCATTCAATGATTGGGCCCGCCATAAAAGGACGCCAGTTTGGTATAAACGCTGTTGCACAAAGCCCGTGTAACAGCAAACATTCAGGGGTCACTGAGATAAGTATGTGACATCAGGTGGGCCCAACCACAGGAAACAGGTGGCGCTTGAACACCCACCATTGAAACAAACCTTATTGGGCGCACCGTGATCTTCGTGTTTCATCCAACCCGTTCATAGGTAGGCAAAACAGAAGATCCGGTCAGCTCGTGTAGCCCCAACAAGGTTCCAATGGTGGGCGTTCATCCATGCTATTTCTTGTCTTGGATCACTTATGGCCAGGACAAAGTTTCAACGGCTGGCCGTTCATCTGCACTCACCTGAGTTTTGGATCCACCATCTGTACCGTAGCCCACTTAAATTTTGGATCTTCTTAATTATTGGGCAACCTCAAATTAAATCCAACAAGCAAATGGGAATGAAAATTTCAATAACATGTAAAGAACACATGAAATCTAACGTAAAAGAACACTCTTGCAAGAAAAAACCATGGCACAAAGTGACGATCAATCCGGTATAACTTATAGTAGAAATCCTAGTTTTCTTCTCAAAATCCTCCAGTATTCGTGCTCGGCTCTAAAACTCTCATTCTACTCTAAATCTAATCGTGATTAGAAGGGTATTTATACAGTCTCTACAAGATTAAGAAACAAAACTCATACTTATGCAATCTGTCAGTCAACAGATGAGACCTTTGGTCGAACCAACAGGAAGGAACTCACATCCATCCGGTTGAACCAAAAACATGCAAAAGTGAACAACATGCAACCTAAGAATTCACCACTAATTCGGTCGAACCGAGACAATAGTCATCTCTGTACTAAGATTAAAGGCACTCGATCAACAATCTCCACTGTGGCTTTAATCTTCGACTCAACTGCTCGGAGATGCTACTGCCATCTCTGATCGTCTTCAATATAACACTATCATCGCTTCGTGTGTGCTTGGTCTTCATTTTTTCTTTGCCAAGTCCAGAAAAGTTTATCAAAACTTAAATTTCTCTGCAGGAACAACCTCTATAAGCATGTCCGTTGGATTATTGTTGGTGTGAATCTTTTCAAGAGTGACATTGTAATGACTACGATAAATTTTAACCAATTCATCCATGCATGCACGTACCAAACCAAGCCACACACATCATACACCCTTCACATGGCGCGCATATGTAACACACATGTGAATAAAGAGAAGAAATAAATGGATAAATACAAGTAAAAAAAATGTTAGAAGAAACGTGGGACATCCAACAACCCACGTTGTTTTGATTGATTATATATATACATAATATCCTCATTTGCAAATTTAAGTGGAAGAAACTTGCAGAGTTGTGTGATAGTATTGAAAAATCATTAAAATCTCCCACGAATCAGTCTTATGCAGTTCTAAGTTTCTTTTCTGGCAGTGACTGTATTATATGGATCGTGATTGTCATGTTATATGTATTGTAGTTGTCATGGATCGTGGTTGTAATGTTATAAAGGTCGTGGTTGTAATGTTATATGGGTCGTGTTTTGCCTGGGTCGTAGTTGTCATGTTATAAAGGTCGTGGTTGTCATGTTATAACATGACAACCATGACACATACCTCATGACAACCACAACCCTTACCATATTACAACCACATGAAGCGACCAACGCTACTATACAGATATTGTTTGCACGACTATGGCATGGCTTGCACCAACTTGGTGAGTACATAAGATAAACGATATCTACATATGTCATGTACTAACTTTGATGGACGGTAAGAATCTTACAACCACGACCCTTACCACATTACAATCATGACCCTCGTGGTTGTCAGTTATATGGGTCGTAGTTGTCGTATTATATGGGTAGTAGTTATCATGTTGCATGGATTGTGGTTTCATGTGTTCCGACACGAGCAGTGTACACTTCTAACAAACATCATTGTGAGCCTGGAAAGTTTCAACAGTCACCATGCTACGATCCATATAACATAACAACCACGACCCCATGAAAACTACAACCCATATAACATAACAACCACAACTCCATGGGAAACCACGACCCATATAACGTAACAACATAACATGACAACCACGACCATAATTACAATACAATATGAAGAACAGTTCTCTTCAATGGGCGCCTAATGAGCTGAAAATCTCTGTTGAGAACTTTTATAAGCTGGTCAACCAATGGTTATGGCGTTGATTCTGAAGGGTCGCGCTAATTTCGAAGGGATTACAGGGAAGTAGCAACATTAATGTAATTTTCTGAAAAAGAATGTGGTGCTGATTCTGAAGGGTCGCGCTGATTTCGAAGGGATTACAAGGAAGTAACAACATTAATGTAATTTTCTGAAAAAGAATGTGGTGCTGATTCTGAAGGGTCGCGCTGATTCCAAAGGGAATGATTATGGATATGACGAACAATGGGTCGTAGTTGTTATCTACAATGGATCGTGGTTGGGAACCACGACCCTGTCATGTGATCGTTGTTCACATGCACATCGGATCATGGTTTTTATTCATGTTGAATCGTAGATCAGGGAAAACGGAATGACAACCACGACCCGTGTTACATGAAAACCACAACCCATATAATGTGACAACCACAACTCAAATAACATGACAACCACGACCCATATAATGTGACAACCGAGACCCATATAGCCTGCATTTCCTGCTCCTACAGTTTATCAATAGTCATCTCTACGTTATGGTCCATTGGTCGTAGTTCTCATGTAATATGGGTTGTGGTTGTCATGAGTCGTAGTTATCATGTTATATGGGTCGTGGTTCTCATGTTATATGGGTTGCGGTTGTTACATGTTCACTTCCTTTACTACCAAATGCATTGGTACAATAGCCTAAGGCCAACAATGGGGAGATCCGTTCCATCGACCTTGTTGGCTAGCTAGTCGTAGGCCTAAAAAGTCCTGACTTGGGCAATGTCCACTTCTAACAAACATCACAGTGAGCCTGAAAAGTTTCAACAGTGAGTTCTATTGTCACCATTATTTTTATTATGCGACCCACACAAGTTATGGATCAGGCTGATATTTGAGCCCTAGCCCTAAAATGACACTGTAAAAAGGATGGGTGACATGGATTATACACATACATCAATGTGGGTCCCACGAGTTTAGTCCTTGCCTACGTGCAAAAAGGGATTCCGTACACATCACTTTCTTGACATTAACCGTACAATTACTGAAACAAAGACAAGGGCATTTGGTCCAAGTAATTTTCGGAAGCTTGTCACAAGGCCACTCCTGAGATATATGGAACATTGTAGCTCCCAAGGTAATTTGACCAAACTTCGAGGTCATTCAAGGTCAATACGGTCAAAATCCCATATTCCGGCCGCAGCAAGACGCCCATCATGTGGCAGATCATGGACCAAAGTCCCAATCAGCTGTTGGTGGCCCACCAAAACCAACAGTCCAGAGCATATTACAAGAAAATTGTCCTTGTAAAGGTTTTACCGGCGGTTTTGCGGACGCCCCTAAATTGTCACGTGGAAAACGGGAAAAGGCTACGAATAAAATCCGTAGCTAAACAGATTTGGCTACGGTTATATTCTGTAGTACCTCTGTAGCCATTAGGGACAGTAAAAAAAAAAAAGGGAGAACAGCAAGATAGATTGGGCTGTATGGGGCTGTGAATGTGTTCTCTACGATTTTCTATCTTCTTTATTTCGATTTTCCATAAAATTAATTAAAAAATTCAGACATTACCCCAAAATGGCCGGTTTGATAATACTCCAGAACCCAACAGGAAGGAGCACTGTTTTTTTTTTGTTGTTTTTTGTAAGGTATGCAGGAAGCAGCACTTTGTAGCTTCTGCGTGACCACAAAGCAATGGTAGAAACGTGATTGGGACCAGACCCATTGCATTCGAATCGGCATTTCACTTGTAGCTTCTGCGTGACCACAAAGCAATGGTAGAAACGTGATTGGGACCAGACCCATTGCATTCGAATCTCGCTTAAAAATACTATACAGCATCTGCACAGACCAATTTCCACTTCCCTTGCAATGTGCTGCAGGTGCTCCCAATTCAAGCCAAGCTGTCCGATCAACCCTCACAACGGAGATCCTTCCACATAGTAACTCCCCATTTTCATCCCCATTGACTTAGAGCTCAGACCCTATATTTGCATTCAGACATCACCCACTTATCTTTCGAAGCTGGCTTTGTAGAAGGCAATAACAAGGTTGCAGTTCCTTCTTAGGCTTTTACATGTCTTGCTGTATCTTAGAAGATTGCTGCTGGTTTTGGTCAGAATATCTTGTCCCTTTAGATGTATTCTTCAATATCGCCACAGGACTGATGCCTTTGAGAAACCATAACCAAGGAAGATTGCTATAGCCAAACATACAGAAACTGTTAGCTTGAGAGACTAGCCAAACCACAATCAATGGATGAGACAGTCATCTAAAATCAGAAGTGCAGACCTGAACCGAAAACCAATCTCTCCATCTTCCGTGGCCGATTTTAGAATTCCTACTTGGTGTGCCGAGAGTCCTAAATATCTGCAATCATGTAGAAATTAGATGAACATATTGAGCCAATGTGGCAAAGATTAGAGATGAACAAAAAATTTGATTAACTAGAGATTACCTTGTCGAGCTGGTCAAATTCAGTTTTCCCATTGAATAATGGTTCCTTTGCAGTTGTTGAATTTTCTTTACTCCTAATATAAGTTCAGTTCAAGTGCCCTGTGAAGAAAGAAGTTGAGCAGAACTGCAGTGAGTTGCTAAGAAAGCGCAATATTTTATAGAAATGACAAATTAAAAGTAAACAAACTCCGATACCATTAAATTCTGTGGAATTTCATACTTACACCGAGTAGGGTGGAATTCAGAAGACGTTACCACATCCGCGAGTAGAAGAAAACATGTAAGAAAGGCATTTTATTTCATCAAATAGACGTATCAAGAACCTGTAGCAAGCGGACAAACACCAAGAGCTACTCCTTGACTAGCAACATAAAAGGCCCCCACAAAGCCTGCACACGTGGTGACAACACATCATCAGAGAGAGAGTACATCTAAGACACTAAACATAACAATTGAGAAGCTCACATACCATGATACCACCAAGCAGAAACCAGATCTTCTAAGAAACAGAGATCCAACATAATCTTCTGTAGAACCAACAACTGGCATGTGACAATCCCTACAAGGAAACCACAAGATCCACCGTAGAAAACAAAATCCAAATAGGAAGTGAGAAGAGAAACCACATAAAGGAAATGGACTCCCATGCCACCATCTGCACATCCATCTCCTATTTACATGTGTCATCAGAATCTCTACTATGAAAGAAACAACTAATTATCAAACTTATGATCAAAGATTTGGCTAGTTTAAAAATATGTAAAATAAGTTGAAGCATATACATGATTTAAAACTAGTCATGTATAAAACAAAGACAAGAATTAAGTTCCTAGCACCCTTACATGCACATCCAATAGCAATTTCTTCCGCTTTGAGTATTTTCACATTACATCCAAAAATTGATACACTAAATACAAATCAAACACTTGAGGTCATGTTTATGGTGGCTATCACTTGATGAATGGCTCAGATATCATTGACATGTGCCACATCAGTATGCGTTCTGTATTCTGCAAACCTGCCTCTTGAAAAAAACAATCAGCCAAGAGACTGATACTAGGTTGTGGAGGAGAAGAGGATTTGGAAAATTGTGAGTTATAGAGCTAATGACTTCCCTAGCTCATTTTATTAAGAAAAATGGTATGGTGTCTCAAGGAAGCACCAAAAACAAAATACACTTTTTATTTCCCTCCAAACTGTTTCCATGGCTGTGGCTCACATAAATCATGTAGGAGCCTACTCACAGTGGCCCAGGCATAACTGTCTATAAGGCAGTTGATGGTTGCTGTGGATTTCAAATAATCATCAGAAGGCCCTTTAAAAATAAGGTGGATCTCCATCTCCCAACCCTAACAATGCATTAAACAACTAATGATTTTTTCCCCTAATATTTTTTTGTTGGATGTAGTATTTCCAAATGGAAGTTTCGATAAGATAAAACTGTTGGAGGCTCATTCCATAGAGTGACTTGGACCTGACACAGGAGCAGTTGTTGAGTTGATCAAATTGACAGGACTCAGCCGATTTTTTATAAAGATTATATTACTTGGATATGGTAGTACTTAAGAGAGATAAAGATGCACATGCTAATTCAAGGGCTCCATATGAAAATAAATGGGTATATGCCATCTCTCTGACAAATGTGCCATCTGATAGTGGGAGTCGGGCGCGTCATGCGAGGCTAACATTCTCTCAAACCTTCTGTTCCTTGTTACATAACATACAAAAACAAGTTGTATGGTGAAAATTAACCGAAGTGAAATTCACATGAATCTATCAAAACAATGGAAAAAATCTATTTTTTCTAGATGAAGCGAGATGGCTCAAAGCAAAACAAGCAGATGATAATAACAGATCAGGAAAATCAAATACAGAGCAGAATTTTTTTTATTTTTTATTTTTAAAGAACTTAACTGTCGGAGATGAATGAATACTTTTGATCTGTCGATCACCACAGATTCTTATTGGTGCTTTTACTAGTCTCTTGAAAGCATCACTACACGGACTTTTAGATAAATAAAAAGAAAGAAAGAAAATTTCAGAAATTGCATTTTGAATCGGAGCAATTTGTATGATTTGTGAACTCAACCAAAAAAAAAAAGGCTATCTAAGACAAATTAGAATAGAAAATGCAGAACATTGAACAATCACAAAAATTCCAGGTAACCAAGGATTGGTGCATGTATACAGTAATCAGATATTCTAACTAACAACCACATTATGTAAGTATTTAATTTCTAACAAGCGAAGACCATAAAATCAAAGAAGCCAGCAATTTAAAGCATTGACAAGCAATCAAAATAATAAAATTGCTTCCTGCAGTTTAGTTAATAGATGCACTAAAACTAATTTAGTGTTTACATGATGTAATTTTATTGTTACTGTTTAACAATAGATATGACAGGCTGCATTTCCTTTCAAACAGTGATAGATCAAGCACGAATGCTAAAAACTTGATTCCCACCAAATGCAGTGCAAATGGACAAAATAAAATAAACGTAATAACTTCCAGTTTCCTTCATTCAAATGAGAGTACAAAAATTATATCCACAACGAAATAATGTACTCATAAAATTATAAAAACTAAAAGAGAAATTTTGAAGTGATAAAGAATGGTTGTACTGTGCAGATTGTTTAGTAGTATTGAAATCATTCTTTCCACAGCAAATGTGATGCTTCCAATTTGCTGGCTCAAAGTCTTCCCTGATCCAAAGATGTAGCCAGAGTGACACAGTTTGTTTAGTAGTATTGAAATCATGAATGCTTAAACTTCTTGTGATCTAATGGCTTCTGTTATAACTACAGCAGCAACTGCTTGACCTTCAAATCTTTCTAGGAAGATTCTTTGAGTGACATCAGAGAAAGGTGTAAAATGTCACTTTTTCTAAGAAAGTTGCAACAGAAACTTGAACATCCATAATTTCATTTTAAAAACAAAAACACAGATAAACAGCACTTTTTCTTTTCTTTTCTTTTTTACATAGGTTTCATAGGAGATGCAAGAAACATTTTGGGCAGAAAAGCATGCACAATAGATAACATGGGGCAAGCAGGGCCTCGAAATACTCCCACAGGGTGTGCTGGATATTCCAGAAGGTATGTTGGACATTCACATGTTATTTCACGATGTCCCCATGATCTAATTTGTAGAACGTATGTGTTAAGCCACTTACCAACACAAGCTTATCAAAGAATTTCTCAGCGGCTCAACAGAAAGCTATGCAAATGGTATTGGTGGATGGTGATATGTTTGGATATGATAAATGATGTAAGGTCAGACAAATTTTCATCACATTATATTATCGTGTGCTTATGGGATCTCCAAATGTACCAATTGATTCAACCAAATATGAAGGTGTATGAGCTTCAGGCACTCATGAACTCTTTCGGAAAAACAATGAACCAGCTCAATTTATCTTTCAAAAAATAATGAACCAGCTACATTTGGCTCCCACTGCTTCACGTGCCTGATGCCTCAAAGGCTTAAACACAAGCTTTCTCATTGCGACAGTTTCATTTAGTGTTGACTTGGATCATCTACTGCTTTTGTATGTTCAGCATGAACGAACTAAAAAGAGAGAACCTCTACTAGAGCAAAGAGGTAGACAGAGCACAGAAAGTATATTGATCTACCAGCAAAGAGGTAGACAGAGCACAGTAAGTGATTAGCAAAGCTTAACTTGAAATCTGACGATACCCGAAATAAAGGAAGCTTAACTTGAAGACTCAAGCATGCTGCATATATTCTTGGGTATGTGAGCTGCTGTGGATGGACCACGCTTCCCAACCCTCCCAGATTGAAAGCCGAATGTGGACCATTGCCGCATTTCACTTCTAAACTGTCACTTTGCAGCCAAATTATTGAAAGCTTAGGATGGTCCTATCCAGGAGAGTTTTTCAGGCAACGGTCCTTCCAAAGTGGGGCTCGGCTGACAAACGGTCTAGATAACAGAACATTACACAAACTAAAAATGAGTATGCTGCATATCTTGGGGCCAAGGATCAAATAGTTCATCTGCATTTCATGAAAACGAGTTGCTTCTTCTTCCTTGTTGGGTCGAGAGCAATCGCTCCATTGGTGCTGCTGCTGCAGCAGTAGAAGCGTCGAAGGAGCAGAGCAGAAGTCATCTGCTTCTTCTCCACTTATTAATAAAAAAATCAAGAAATCAGATCCGTCACTCGAAGTAAGAAATGCATGAATGGTTGAGATTGATGGACAGTTGAGATGGGAGACGGGGATTGGATCTGGAGGAGAAGGAATTATGTATACAACGGAAAGTGTTCAAGTGTTATATCATGGTAGATGGTGAGTCTAGTACATAAAAGTGGGTCTTGATCTTGATCCACCTTTCTTATCCAGCAAACTCATAGCAGCTTCCCTCAAGAATCAAAACATGATCAATGCATGCAGTCCTACTCATTAGACATCTCTAATTCACAGATAAACACAAAGTAGGTGAAGAGGCAAGAAGAAAAGAAAAAGACCAATGACTCACCAGGAAGTCATTTGTTGTCTTAAAACTTTCATCCTCACAATCTGTTCTTTCGACTGAACCGTTGCTAAACCCATGCTCTGATGCCTGCAAATTCAAACTTCTGATATTGGGTTGAAAATGCAACAAATTTGGTGGATTTTTTGAGCAATTCAAGTGAAATCTAAGACATCCCAAGTTCTTATTACGACATTGGAGGGCTGAGAAAATTCATCAAATCTGCTGGTTCTCAGAGCATTTCAAGCGGCCTCTTCCACATCCGCTGTTCTACTTCTAACATTGAAAACCCAGAAAATGCAGTGAATCTGCTTGTTTCTAGGGTAATTCCAATGTCGTTGGAAACCGAATGAAATCTGTTGGTTCTCAGATCATGTCGAGTCAAATCTCGAACACCTGAAGTTCGACTACCGACATTGAAAACTCACAGAAAATATAAAATCAGCGGGTTTTCAGAACACTTCAAGCTGTAGCTACTACAGCTGAAATTCGAATTCCGATGCTGAAAGCTCAAAATAACACACAAAAAAAGCCCCAAATCTAGATATCTTCACTAGCATTCCTATAAAATACACGGCCATAACAAGACAAGGGAAGAACAGAGGAACATACCTTTAAAAGAAGCAACGAGAGATCTGAAATCTGCAAGCATTTCCTTCAAAGAACTGCATAAGGATGCTGCAGGTCCGCCATTAAAGCCACAGAGAGCTTCGCTACACAAACTCCTTGAATCTCTAAGTTTCTCTCACAAATCCCAATTTCAAACCTCTGGATTCTCCATTTCGGCCAAAACCAATGCAAACGGAGCTCAAAATCTGCAAATTTCTCCCAAAATCCCCTATAACTCTTCTCGTAATCGAACGATTCGCTCAACCACTGGAGCTCGATTCAGCTGAAATCGAACCAGAGAGCTCGGAATAGCGAGATTTACATCAAGAATCCATATCGGTTGATGGGTTAGGGTTGGAGTAGAAAGTAAAACAGACATGGTACTCTGCTTGTGATGGTGGTGCGGCAGGCGACTGCAAAAGTTTGGAGAAGAGGAGGGTTACGGTTTGGAGATAGCAACGATCAGGGTTTTGGAGAAGAAGAGGGCTAGGGTTTGGAAAAGGAGGGCTTTTCATGTAAGTAGTAAAAAAAAAAAAGAGGGGGGGGGGGGGAGGGCGGGGGGGGGGGGGGGGGGGGGGGGGGGGGGGGGGCGAGATAACTTTTTATTACGAGAGAGAGAGGGCGTGAGCGTTTATTTCGCGGGCCGTGGTTTCCCACATAACGGGCTGCCGGTAAAAATGGGTCGGGAATTCCCACATTTCCTGTAGTGCCAAAAGGCACCCGACCAAGCCAAAGTCTCCAACCCGTCTTTGTAACCCCTCACCAATATCATCAAAACAAAATAAAAAAGATGCACCATTCAAAATGACCTTGATGGCCCACCAAATCAACAATCAGGACCATCCAAAAACAAAACCAAAGAAACATATCATACCCAAACACATCTTCTTATGTATTAGAAACAGGCAAATATCTCTGCAACATGAAAACAGAAAAACAAACACCAAAACACCCCACTACATAAACATTCAAACAAATAACCTTTATTTCCTACCAAAAGATCCCCTCACCATTTCATCACATCTTCCCTTCTCTTCCCACCTGATCTTATGCCTTCAAAGCCCCACCAAGATCATCACCATCATCTCCTCCCTCAACTACAATACTCTCCTTCACTCTCTCTCTCCTCCTCCATGCTCCTGTTTCTCCTCCGCCGCCTCCTTCGTCCCCGCCAATTTCCCCTTTATCACCTCCGTCACGTTCCCAATCGAGCTCAAGATGTTGCTCTGCGCCGCACTCCCTCTGGCAATTAAAACCCAAAAAATTTTTAGAAAAAAAAAAAAAAATCAGTCTTACATTCAAGCAGAGATCTCCTATAGTAGTCCTTCGAAATTCAGATACAAGAAAAGAACCACCTTTCACTCGCGGCTTCCTTAGCTACTTCTGCTTTCTCCCTCCCTCCATCAGCCGACTCTTTCTCCCTAATCTGCAGGTCCGCCATCTTCCGTCTCGCCGCTTCCTCAGTCTCAGTAAACTTCTCCTTAAATGAGAGAGAGAGAGAGAGAGAGAGAGAGAGAGAGAGAGAGAGAGAGAGAGTCAATAAAGAAAATGCAACGCAATATCAGTATAATTAGGATGAAAAAACAAAAACCCAACTCACTTTGGCTGCTCCACCAGTCTCCGCCGCCTTCTGTTTCACTGATTCCCCCGTATTGGTCAACTTCTCCTGTAAGAAGAAACAAGATTGAATAACGAAATAATGCAATAAAATGTAAGCACTAGAATTGAAAGAAAGAAGGAAAGAAAGAAGGAAAGAAAGAAAATCAGTATAATTAGGATAAAAAAACAAAAACCCAACTCACTTTGGCTGCTCCACCAGTCTCCGCCGCCTTCTGTTTCACTGATTCCCCCGTATTGGTCAACTTCTCCTGTAAGAAGAAACAAGATTGAATAACGAAATAATGCAATAAAATGTAAGCACTAGAATTGAAAGAAAGAAGGAAAGAAGGAAGGAAAGAAAGAAAATCAGTATAATTAGGATAAAAAAACAAAAACCCAACTCACTTTGGCTGCTTCACCAGTCTCCGCCGCCTTCTGTTTCACTGATTCCCCCGTATTGGTCAACTTCTCCTGTAAGTAGAAACAAGATTGAATAACGAAATAATGCAATAAAATGTAAGCACTAGAATTGAAAGAAAGAAGGAAAGAAAGAAAAGAGTCCTACTTTTTCTTCTTTGGTTGTCTCTGCTGACTTCTCCGTTGCCTCATCCTTCTTCCCCGACAAGAAATCCATTGCACGCCTAGCTACATCCACTGCAGATTCCTTGTACTCCACTATCTTCCCCGACATAGAGACCTTCCCCTCCCCTGCCTTCTCCTCCGCAGAATCCTTGTATTCCCCCATCTTCACCGCAGTAGTGTCCTTCGCTTCCTTCGCCTTCTCCCCTGCAGAGTCCTTCACTTCTCCCGCCTTTCCTGCTGAAGAATTCTTATACTCTCCCATCTTCTCCGCAGCAGAATCCTTGTACTCCCTTGCCTTCTCAGTAGCAGAACCCGCAGTTTCACGGGTTTTCTCTGCAGCGGAGTCTTTGGTGCTGATTGTCTTTTCGGCAGCAGCATCGCCACCTTCCTTGATCTTCTCCGACGCGTCTTGGGGTTTGCCGATGGTGGCTTCTTGAACCGCCTTGAAGATCGACTTCGTGCCTTCTTGGAGCGTCTCTATCACGCTCGACGGAGGGCGCTGCTGTTGCTGCTCTTCTGCTTTTTCTTCTTCCTTTCTAACAGCTTCTGCCCTCTCTTCCGACATTGTTCAAACACAAGCTGGAATTTCTTTTCTTTCTTCTCTGAATGAAGTTCGCTTGAGAGAGTATAAATAAGAGGGAGGAGGAGAACGTTACGTATCTGGGTGCAACGCGGAGAAGACACGTGGCATCGGTGCTGTAGGATTTTGACACGTGTGCAGGGTTCTTTGTTTTAGGACACGTACAATGGCGCTCCTGAATGTGATGATCTTTTGCCTGTAACTTCTGGGCGATGCCGCTAACACGTGGCCTCCAGCATGCATATCAGTGACTGCGGTTGAACCGACATGTACAGAATCGAACCGACATGTACAGAATCGCCAAGTGGACCAATCGAGTAAACGTTGGTCGAGCACACGTGTGGGAAATGGAGACGGATTGGCTACTCCCCCTTACACCAGCTCCGTGGCTAGTGGTCGGTGCTCTGTGGGCCCCACCATGATGTATGTGTTTCATCCATTCTGTTAATCAATTTTTAAAGAGCATTTCATGGCATGATATAAAAACTGATAGGGATAAAAATCTTAGGTGGACCACACCACAGGAAACAAATAATGATTGGATATCCACCATTAAAATCCTCTTAAGGCCCTCTGTGCTGTTTATTTGACATCCAATTTATTGATTAGGCTATAAAGACCCTAATGAAAGATGAAGGGAAACAATAAATATCAGCTTGATCCAAAACTTTTATGGTCCCCAACACGTTTTTAATGGTCAATATTCATTCAACAATGTTTCCTGTAATGTGGTCCACTTGAGATTGATATATACCTCATTTTTTGCTTTAATACCACAAAATGATCTATAAAAATAGATCGACGGAATGGATGAAACACATAAATCATGGTGGGGCCCACATAGCACCTACCACCAGCCAATGGCTGGTGGCAGGGGAGTAGCCAATCCGTTTCCATGGGAAATGGGCATTGCTCATTAGATGCTCCTCATTTGTAGGTGTCGTGTATTGCAAACTCGGAGGTATGATGATCAGCAGGTGGGCCACATGGGTTAAGAACAAATGAAAGGTTACCGTAAATTTGTTGTTAATAGATGTATTAAATCTAAAAAATTCAAATAGTCTGGAGAAGGTTCGGCTGAAAGTCCAACAACAATGTATTTTGAAAATTTTTGAGAAATTCAATTAGTTGAAGGATAAGTTCAACTAGTCGAAAGGCACCCTTCAACTAGCCTTAGATCTGGTTCAACTAGTCGAGGTTAGGTTACGCGGATTGCGTAAATTTGAGGTGGTTTCCAGACTATTCCAAATCGGTGCGAAAGTTGGAATTTCCCAACTATAAATAGGAGTCCATAGAGCCATTCTAAATTGATTCTAAAGCTTCTTAAAGTATTCCAAGGGTTTCTAAGAGGGGTTCTAGGGTTTCGAATGGTGTAACAAGGGTGAGATTCGAGGTTGTTCGAATCGGGTAAGTCTTCTCTCTTTGTAATTTTTGCTTTCATAATGAAGATCTGTCGCTTTATGCCGTGGTTTTTTCCCGAAAGTGTTTTCCACGTTAAATCTTTGTGTTCTCTTTTGTTTGCTTGGTGCTCTTGGATTGTTATCCTAGATCTATCTCTGTGTGATTCCGCAAAACAATCCCCAACAAGTGGTATTAGACCAATCGTTGGGACACAGATTTGAATCTGCAGAATTAACAATAATGGGAAGCATTATGTATGATATTGAGAAGTACTAAGGAAAAAATAACTTTGAGTTATGGAAGATCAAGATGATCAGTTCCTTAACCAAGCAAGGTGAGGATGGTGCTCTTGAGGAGAGAAAGTCTACTATGACTGATGAAGAATGGAATGAGCCTTTTCCTTTATCCGTTTATGTCTCACGGATGAGGTCCTATATAATGTTTTGAGGAAGAAAACTACAACTGGTTTATGGGCAAAGTTAGAGGATATTTATGCTAAAAAATTCACTGAGAATCGCCTACACTTAAAGCTACAGTTGTTCACCTTCAGATTGGCAGATGGTGGAGATGTAGAGGCCCACATCAGTAATTTTATTAAACTGATTAAATTGTCGGACATGGAGGAAGTAATCAAAGATGAAGATCAGGCATATATATTGTTAAATACTCTACCACCATCATATGAGTCATTCAGGGACTCATTGTGCACCAGAAATAAAATCCTAAGTGTGGACACCGTTATCTCAGCCATTCAAGGAAAGGTCATGAGAAATATGAACAGTGGCTTAGGGTCATCTTCTGATGCACTGTTTACAAGGGGAAGAGATACTGAGCAAGGTACATGATCTTCAAGGCTTAGATCTAAATCTAAGGGCAATGACAAAGGTAAACTAAAGTGTTGGAACTGTGGGATGAACGGATACATGAAAAAGGATTGCACAAATCCTAAAGCGAAGAAAGAAAATTCAGAGGTTTCTTCCATGGAGGCTAATGTTGTCACATCTGATGAAGAAACAAGTGGAGGTGATGCTTTGTCTGTGTCTATGGTCGGACACTTGCATGACAATCTCAGAGATGAGTGGTGACACCTCGTCACTGTGGTCACATGTGGGCGGGCCCCAAGATGGCTGGCAGGCTACTGTGTGGCTGACAGGCTACTGTGCTGGCAGGCTACTGTGCACACAGTGAAAAGTGAAGCTTTATCCCACATCAGAAGTATCGTCTGAAGTTGTGGTGGTTATATGTAGAGTTGCCACCCTATACTGTATGAGGCCTTTTGGGGCTATCCCAAGAACAAAACCGTGCGGGCTATACCCAGAGCGGACAATATCATACAGTGTGGGCGTGGGCTGTTACAAGTGGATCCTTGACACATGAGCATCATATCACATGACTCCTCATTGAAGTTGGTTCGCTAGTTACAAGGAATACGGTGGTGGACAGGTCATTATGGGCAATGACAATGCCTGTAATGTTGTGGCTATTCGTACGGTGAGCATCAAGATATTTGATAGGATGGAGCGTACCTTGATTAATGTTAGGCACGTTCCTGATATGAAGAAAAGTCTAATTTCTCTCAGTGCACTCGAAGCTATAGGGTGCAAGTTCACTAGTATTGATGATGTCCTTAAAGTTTCAAAATGGTCACTTGTGATTATGAGAGCGCAAAGACACGGAAACCTTTACAGGTTGATCGGGAACACTTCAGCAGGTGGAGTGGCAGCGACTGTTACAAATTTCACGTCTGTACATATGTGGCATGCTCGTCTAAGCCACATGAGCGAGCAGGGCATGAAGGTACTATCTGATCGTCGTTTGATTCTAGCTTTTAAGAATTCTGATTTAGATATATGTGAGTATTGTATATATGGTAAACAATCTAGATTATCTAGAAAACATGTACGTAAGGGAATACTTAATTATGTGCACTCTGACGTATGGCGGCCATCGCCAGAGGTTTCCATTAAGGGGTCGTCATGGTTTGTTTCATTCATTGACGACTATTCCATGAAAGTCTGAGTTTACTTCATGAAACGTAAATATGAAGTTTTCACCATATTCAAATAATGGAAAGCAATGGTGGAAAAACAGTCAAGGCGAAAAATAAAGGTTTTAAGGACTGACAATGGCGGGGAATTCATTTCTGCTGAGTTTAATGAATATTGCAAAGACGAAGGGATCATTAGGTACAACACAATGCGTCACACACTTGAACAAAACGATGTGGTTGGGCGGATGAATCGGATTCTCTTAGAGAGGGCGTGATGTGTTATGCCCCAAATCTAGAAATCGGATTCACTGGAATCCCGATCTCCAAATCCGGTGCCGACAGCCTCCGTAGTACACCATTCTCGGCTCCTAGCGTCCATACGCCAAATTTCGATCCTAGAATCCTACAAGGAGGATTTTCCAATGTACATTTAACTCATAATAAGCATAACCACAAGATTACCCAATTCACAAAGGCAACATCATCATCACATATCCACTAATATAATCATTTAAGTACAATGCTGAAAGGGAATTACATAAATCAAAAATCAAGCTCCAGAAGACCGCTGCACGCTCCGAGATCAATGCTGTTGCAACCAAACATCACCTGCACGCATCTATCGTACATAAGCTTATAGAAAGCTTAGTGAGTGGTGAAAGTGTGTGCACAAGGTAAGTGTCAAGTATGCAATATCAGAGTAATCAGAGTAAGCGGAAATACTGACAAATTCATAAATCATCTGGTATCAGAGTAATGCGAAAACATGCTGATAGGCCCATAAATACCATCAGTCTTATCCAGGCTATGCGATGCAAAAATATAATAGAAACAATATCATATACTGATGAAGCAATGTAGATCAGTTATGAAATGAGGAGACAGTAAACCAAATGTCAGATGCCGATGATGTAGTGCAATATGCGGTGTGAATGAAATGACCAAGCTGGAGTGAAGTCGGGATGATAGTACGTAGTATCGCAGGCTATGGGGTCCATCACAAGGGACTTCTATCCAAACCAGTCTCATACCTAAATTTGGATAGTAATACTCAATGTGGTAAACTCCTGATCTCAGGTTAGTCGCGCACCCCAACTGAAATCCTGGCCATTCCGAAAGTTCACATTACAAATAGTTGCGCACCACTAACCCGAGTGGATAGTGAATGAATGAATGAATGAGTATGCAAATCCTGCTCAATAAGTCTACATATCAATACGGTTCATCTCTGTAATCATCACCGGGGTTTAGTACACTTCAAATGGCACTGCCGCTCTTACAGCCGCACAGTCTAAATGAGCGTAAGAAACTCACTATCCGCCTGGCCAATAGTCTGCCAATACCTATTCGGCACGTCGATAGCGGACTCATTCCTCGAGCTGGTCAGACTCAGCCTAGTAATGCCCCCTACGCTCGGGCAGGTAAGGCCACACCCCCTCCCAACCGACCACGACACAGTGGGAGATGCGGCCTCCTAGTATTCAGCACTTCGGCGCTCATGTATCCACTCAGTCTCGACGTTGGGGCGTCCTCTGGTACCAAGAGGTTTTTAGGGATTTTCACCTAGGGTCATTTATGACAGCTCGATGCTAGAACAAATTTCTGATGTCCCGTCTAGCCATCCACGATATGCCTGTGGAGGCTACGACCCTGATGTCACTAGGGTGTATAGTAATCATAATGCAAGATGCATGAGTCATACAATCCAGGCATGCATTAATCCTGCGCATGCCGTGCGCTGATGTAGATAACCTCAGCCTATCAGGGAGTCTCATAACAAATATGCTCAATGACATATGCAATGAACAACCACATCTCATAACAAACATGCAGATGATGCGTATGGACATGTATCATGATGTTATACTATCACATACTCATAATCGGTACCCATAACCAGCATCGACAATCGACCTCGACAATGTGGACATTTAACCAACATTGCCCCCAAGGAATGACTCACATAGAGCCTAACATATAGTGGACCCATGGCCTCACACAAGGACCTAATATACAACATCATGAGCCTTACTTAAGGGTCACATATACACGACAAGTGGGCCCTGCTCATGAGCCTCAAATACATGTCATGTGGGCCCTACACAGGGGTCCCGAATACATCAAAGGGTCGTGCATCATGGGCTTAATACATATCACAATGGGCATTGCCCATAGGCCACGAATACATCACAATGGGCCTTGCCCGTAGGCCATAAATACATCACAATAGGCCTCAACTACGGGTCGCGTATGTATCATATAGGTCTTGACAATCGGCCTCGGCAGTCGAAATTGGCCTTAACAATCGGAATCGGCCTCGATACTTGGACTCATATACATCAAATAGGCCACGACAATCGAAATTGGTAAATCGGCCACGTCAAACGGAATCGGCAACCGGTCACGACGCAAGGGGGGTCCATAGATGAACGGCCGATGATGGTCTAAGCAATATCAATGGGGGCCCATTCGTTTGGGTTAACCCATTAGAGAATGACGAGAATGGGCCTAACCAGGCCTAAAGGAAGGTCATAATGTGGATGTTTAACTATCATTGCCCATCAACGTGGACCTTTAACAAACATTACTCCCAAGGAGTGACCCACATAGGGCTAAACGTACAGTGGGCCCGCGGTCTCACACAAGGGCCTAATATG
Organism: Magnolia officinalis; assembly: GCA_021015155.1. Classification (NCBI taxonomy): domain Eukaryota; kingdom Viridiplantae; phylum Streptophyta; class Magnoliopsida; order Magnoliales; family Magnoliaceae; genus Magnolia; species Magnolia officinalis. The sequence continues at coordinate 86,404,269 of JAJHSJ010000002.1, read as the reverse complement.
CATCACCATGGACCTCGCTCAAGGGCCAAATGTACACCACAACGGGTTGCGTTACATGGGCCTTATACACATTACAATGGACCACGACATATGGGCCGAAAATATATCTTAGTAGGCCTTACCCGTAGGCCACGAACATGTCACAATGGGCCTTAGATACATCTCAACGGGCCTCGCCCTTAGCCTCGAATACATCACATTGGGTCATAACCTATGGTCCTAATATACATCACAATGGGTCTTATATAATGGCTACATACACAACAGGTGGGCCATGCGTAAGCAGCAAGTGGGCCTATTCATCTCAGCTGGGCCTACCAGCGGCCCAATCAAAGAACAACCTAGATAACATACACATCACGGTGAGTTGCGTCATTGGGCTACACCAATGGGCCCCATATACAACAAGTGGGCTGCATCAATGGGCCGCACTAATGGGCCCCATAAATATATCAAGGTAGGCCTCATAGATGGGTCACAAGTATATCAAAGCGGGCCCATAACATGGGCCACAATTACATCAGGATGGGCCTAATCACATGGGCCTCATATATATCAAAGTGGATCGAATCAATCATATGGGCTAAATCAATCAAATGGGCCGACACGAGTGGGCCGATCAAATGGGCCGATTCAAATGGGCCGAGTCAAATGGGCCGGGTCAAATGGACCAATTCAAATGGGCCGAAACAATGGGTCGGATCAAGTGGGCCAATTCAAATGGACCGAATCAATGGGCCAATTATGCATCAAGTGGGCTACATCAATGGGCTGCACTAATGGAGGGTCATGGATGTAAAATAGATGAGTGGCATGGAATACACCACATAAATCCAGTGGGCTCCATGGAACCTGCTAACATCAATTTCTCAGCTATCAAGCGGGTGTGAAGTACTCCAGTTAATCCACATCCATCGTCCATGGGTTGGACGGTGTTGATAAAACACATCTCAAGGTGGCTACCACCATCTAGTACCTCTGGACGGTGCAGATCAGATACATAAATCGAGGTGGAACCCACGTGATGGATCACAAGATATACACCGACAATATATATATTATGTAATAATATAATATGTTATTATATTATAAACAACATCAATATAGTTGGTGTAAACATACACCAGCCAAGCCTCTTTCACAAAGGTGGGCCTCATACATGTACCAAGGCGGGCCTTAATGGACGGCCACAAATAAATCAAGATGGCCTAATCACATGGGCCCCATGTATATATCAAGGTGAGCCTAAGCAACGGGCCACAAATACATCAAGGTGTGGCCCACCTTAATGTATTAGAGATCCAACCTATTCATAAACTAACATAGGGATAGATGAAGTGGAAACACATATCAGCTTAGTAAGGAAATACTGTGGCCCCTTAGAAATTTTGAACAATGAAAGTCACTGTCTCCACTATTTTCGAGGGTGGGGTCTACTTGAACTATAGATCTGTCTCATTCTTTCGTCCATGCCATAAAATGAGCTTTCAAAGTGACTGGACAGATTGGATGCAACACATGCATCAAGGGTGGGGTCCACTGAAGGCCCACCATCCTGTATATAATATATAATATAATATATAATTTATATACAATATTATATATATACATACATACACACACGCACACACACGCACAAACACACACACACATGCACACGCACACACACGCACGCGCACACACCGTCCCCTGGACGGTGTGGATAGAACACATAAACCATGGGGGGTTCACCGTCCACCGTCAGTGGACGGTGAGAATGGAACACATACATCACTGTGGGTCCCACGTGGGGCCCACCATAATGCTTATATGCCATCCAATTTGTCCATAAGGTCACGCAGACCCAGATGGAGAGGGAAAACAAATTTCATGTTGATCCAAAACTTCTGTGGACCCAAAAAGGGTTTCAATGGCAGAGGGTCAGCCCCACTGTTTCCTGTGATGTGGGCCACCTGAGCTTTGGATGGGCCTGATTTTTGGAGGGCAGCCCGCTGCCCTAAGAGCCCACAGAATGGACGGAGTGGATACATAACACACATCATGGTGGGGCCCACGGCTGGGGCCGTGGGGCCCTGGCTCGTCCGCCTACAAGCATGGACGCCTGACGTCCTATCTCTAACAGCAGCAGCAGCTGCTGTTACTGTTTTTTTTTTTTTTTTTTTTTAAAAAAACTAGAAATCCTTGGGTTTTTCCTACATGGGGCCCGCTCCAAGTGAATCCAACCCAGCCATTACATCCCATGGCTCAAGACAAGCCAAACAAGCCCAATATTGAGTAATTTTCGGTGCATAGAAAAAAAGTGAAAACCATCATTTGCTATGCTATGGCCCGCTAGAACCTCGGATTGACTTCATTTTTCGGCTCAACGCCTAAAATGATCTGAGGAACGGAATGGACAACTTGGATTTACAACAGGCATCAAGGTGGGGCCTGTGTAAGTGGCTCACCCAAAAGCTTGCCAATCCAGCTAATATTTGTGTTTTCACGCTGGACGGTTGGGTGCAACGCACACATACGAGGTGGGCCCTACTCGGTGGGTCACCAAATGATGGATGGTATGGATAAAACATACATTAAGGTGGGATCCAACCAAGTGGGCCACACATCACATAAAAATAAAAAATGAGAAAGAGAGAGCATCCACCTTAGATTTTGGACGTCTTCTTCCACCAATGTGATCTAGAGCTACAAGGGAACAAGATTCAATGGTCGAGATTGATTTTGGAGGGTTGGATTTGGGGGTGGAGAGCTTGCAAATGGTTGGAAATGGAGAGCTCTCATGGACGTTGGGAGCTCTCTCTACTAGGGGAGGAAAAATGAAGAAGAAGAGAGAGAGTAGAGAGATGAGAGAGAGTGAAAGGATGGGTTTGTAAGAGGATAATAATGGGTTGTAAGAGCATAGAGAAGAGAACCTCATAATGACTTGTAAGAGAGAGTTGACTAAAGCTCTCATGGGAAATGGTGCTCCTAGGGTGGGTCCACTTAGGGAAACGTGTGCACCCCCTCAAGTGGACCCCACATCAATCAATGGCTCAAATATTATAAACGGTACATCTTTTGATCTACCTGTCGGATTGGCGCACGAGATACGGCGTTGGAATCGCAGCGACAATGCGGTCGCAATGACATAGGTCTTAGGTCAAGCCGACTGGGAATTACAGGATGACACTCAAGGTCGCGCGCAAATGTTATCTACGCGTCGCAGGTCGCAGAAATTCTACCGGAAGGACCGCGGAAGCCTACGGAACGATACAGTCTAGGACATTATTCTCACATGATGCATGTTAAGTAATGCTGTGTTGGGCAAGGACTTATGGACTGAGGCCGTTAACATGGCTTGCTACTTGGTGAACCAATCCCAGTCTACGATAATTGAATGTAAAATTTCAGAGGAAGTATGGAGTGGTCAAAACTGGACTACTCAGATTTGTGCAGATTTGGTTGTGATACTTACTCTCATGTATCATCAGTTGAGAGAGATAAGCTAGACCATAGAGCAAAAAAAGTATATTTTTGTTGGATATGGTATTTGTGTGAAAGGTTACGGGTTATTCGACAAGGTCACACGCAAGGTCATTATAAGCCATGATGTAAGGCTCAATGAAAGCTCTCTATTCCACAAGAATGATCATGAGGAGCAAGAGGAACCAGAAAGGTTGATCGTAGATGTACAGATTGATACAGATGATACTCAGGCAAAGACATATGCGCAGACAGAGGTACAGGAGCAGGTAGAGCAGCCACCTGTGAAGAAGGAATCCATCGCGTGATTGCAGGTTACCGGCAAGATACAGGAATGACTCTAATATCACATATGCCTTCATTACAAATGAGGGGGACCCATTAACTATTCAGGAGGCTCTCGATGAGCCTGATGCAGAAAAATGGAAGGCGGCTATAAATGATGAGATGAACTCGTTGTACAAAAAACAATACATGAGAGCTGGTGGAGCTTTTAGTGGGCCAAAAAGCGATCGAATGCAAGTGGTTATTCAAAAGGAAATAGGATAGATACAAAGAGAGGTTGGTAGTAAAGGGTATGCTCAGAGAGAATAAATCGACATCACAGAGATATTTGCGCCAGTGGTTAAGTAAGTATTTATCAAATTTGTCTTGGCGGGTTGCCCAATACGATCTCGAGCTGGAACAGATGGATGTCAAGACTGCATTCCTGCACGGAGAGTTGGAAGAGCAGATTTACATTAAGCAACCAGAGGGCTATGAAGTTAAAGGGGCAGAAAAAAAAGTTTGCAGGCTAATGAGGTCTTTGTACGGCCTAAAACAGTAGCCTACACAGTGGTATAAGAAATTTGATTCTTTCACGTTGAGTTAGAAGTTTACTCGGAGTGAATACAATCATTGTGTCTATTATAAGACATTGAGGGATGACAAGTTCATCATAATAGTATTGTATGTTGATGATATGTTGATTGCCAATCATGATATGTTTGAAATCAACGTTTTAAAGACTCGGTTATCAGGGACATTCGTGATGAAAGATCTGGGGGCTGCAAAGAGGGTTCTCGGTATAAATATTCATAGACATAGGAAGAAGAGCAGGCTTTGGTTATCACAGGCAGAATACCTTGAAAAGGTATTGATCAAGTATGGGATAGACCAGGCAAAGCCGGTGAGTGTTCCACATGTGGCTCACTTCAAGTTTTCCTCAGAATAATGTCCTAAATCAAATAAGGAAAAACAGGTTATGTCTTATTGTAACGCCCTGAAAATCGGGGGTCGAGCATAAGCCCGACTCCCGAGTTCCAACACATCACTTATGCAACATAGATAATGATGATTAAATGTTGACCGTGTTAGTACATTAAACATGAGTGAGATTAAGCTAAATCAGTATATCATACTCCAGAGACAATTGAATCACGCAAGCGGAAGACTGTCATAGATAGATAATAAACATATAAGTTGTGGTATGTCTCCAGAGTATAAACATATCCTAGGTGAAATATTACAAGTATCGATTCAAAATACAAAATGTCCAAAATGTGATGGTCCTCTACGATGTATAAGCCCTGAAGCCCCATCGATCAGAACATGGCTCACGTGAACCCACCTGAATACTGCATAAAAGAGAATGCTTCCTCGTCATCTTTGAAGTCTGGCTCCGCCTCGTAAGCATTGCCACCACCTGCAATTAAGACAGGGTCTGGTTGGTGTGTACAACACCGTCCCGTAACGTGGGAGTGAGTGATCAACTAGTAGAATAATAAAGCAAAGGTTAACATGTTATCAATTCAGTCAAGTAGTAATGATAAAACAACACAATCAACCATCCCTAAGTACTCTGATTAATGCAAAAATGGTATGTATAAATGATGCATGCCCTCGCCTGCACTCCCTCTGCGATCTTCATCTAACGGTCGCTCATGTCAGTCACTTCCTCAGTGCACTACCCAACGCCAAATGGCACATGCAGTGCGGTGCATGAGCATGATTACCAAGTTCTTATTAGTGGCCTTTTCATACAGCAGGATCGAGAAACTAAGGTACCTCCCTTATATCATTCCCCAAACAAAGATCCATTCTAGGGTCGTCAATCCTAGTAAATCTCATACGATGTTACGGTTCTAGGTCACTACAAAGGGCTCGTCACCTCAATGCAGTGTATGCCTAGTTTATACTCTAGTTACTACGGAAAGGCTTGTCGCCTCAACGTAGGCTCAGAGTATGCTCGAGGTCACTACAAAGGGCTCGTCACCTTATTAGTGTAGGCCGACAGCTCGAATACAGCGTCCCATACCACCGTATTCGGCTCATGAGCTTATGTTGCTCACTGGTCACTACGGGTGGACTTGTTGTCCCGGCGTAAGCCGACAGCTCGACCACAGTGTCCCATATCACCATGTCCGGCTCATGAGTCTTAGCGGATCGAGGTACCAAGGTTAACGGGTTTTCACTGGTGAGTTTGATACCTTAGGTTTAAGCAGTAGCGTCCAAACATGGTGAACATACATTGGGCCATTAAGTTACTTGACGAGCTCAACTAGCACGAGCGCACATCGAGCTGATTGACATGAAGTGCATGAGCACTCCGCGTGGCCTAACCATTGTCAACAACCGAAGTATGGCTCAGATTCGTCGGGCACGTCCCGTGTGGCGAAACAACATCAGCCACCAATTCGAGGTCGTTACCGATTACCTGGACTATATAATAGCCCCAACCACATTCAATTACGACAAATTATCATATGAGATAATCAAAGCAGTAATAGATCAATACTTCAAATCATACTATCATTTGAACATGTTCTGAAATACAACGTAAACATGAATTCACACATATTCAATTCATAAACAAAACAGACATCAGAATATGACATACATGGAGGGAATCATACACATCATTGAGGTAGTTGAGAATCATATCTCAACTCGCATACAGGTACACCTGGCTAACTGCTAACTCATTCAGACATTTTTACAAATACTTAATCTACACATTTCACCATACATATTATATATTAGTTATCATACGTATTAGGGCAAATCCTTTCGTTAAAGGATTGTCGCCTATACAACAATCATTTATCCACGACAGTTAGTCATGGCGAGCACGAATACAAATTCTATACTCATTCAGTCATTTTCACAAACACTTAAGCTACACATAATAACATACACAACGTATGTTGATATAACATGTATTAGGACTAATCCTTTCACCCAAGAGTTATTATACATACATCTAGCATACATATACGACAGTTAATCATGGCAAACTCAATTTCAAATTCCCTATGTATACGATCATTTCAACAACCACATGGATTACCCTATATTCAACATAGTGCATAGATAACTGAAAAGCGAAACTGACATCGCATTTTGCATGTGAAATGGCACTCACGTCAGTAATAAATCATTAACTGACATTGAAAGCCTTGAAAACCATAACTTATACGTTTATAGTTCGCACATTTCGCTGGTAAACGCGTAACAGAGTCGTTTTAGACCCTTAGTCTTTATCAAGGGATTGGCAACCTATAGCATGAATTAGGTTAGATATTTCATAACTTAAACTATCTGAAACCCTAAAATAGATTAGGGTTAGGTTTTCTTACCCAATATTGGAGTCAGAATCGCCGGAATAGCGATTCGGTAGCAATGGGTAAGCACGTGGAGAGGCAGGGTAGAATCCCAGGAACAAACCCCTAGTCTCTCCCACACTTTCTCTCTCTCTTTCCTTCTCTTTCCTCTCTCTTTTCTCTCTAGGGCTTGGGAAATTCGTCTGTGAAGGGAGAGAGGGGGTTTAAAGCCCTTATATAGGCTAAAACTTGAGCTCAATGGCCCTAGGGCCAAGGTATACCTAGGTTATAGCCAAAAGTGGCCTGTTTCAGCTCAACGGAGCACTTCTAGAGGCCCTTTTCTGCGTGCGGTCAGACTTAATATCCCTAACATTGGATCTAGGTCAGGCTGAGTTTTCGTTCCGATCGGATTTACAGATCGACCGTGGCAGACCAGTTTCAGTTCAACGGTCACCGACACTCGATCAGGGCCACAAGTATACTGACATGTGTTAGAAATTTTTTCTGATCTGAGGGTATAATTGGGTTAGATTCTGACGGTCTAAAAGCTTAGATTTGGCCCGCAAGCGAACATCCCAAATCACTTAAATCTAAGTTCATTTCTTAAAGATATTCGCATTTCTTACACACTTCACTCCGAGCTCAAGTTGTGCGTTTCTGGATACTATCTGGATTTGATTTTTGAGATGGTTGTCAAGCCCAGTAAAGCGGTCATAAGCGTTTAGTTTCATGGTCATCGGATTTTCGACGTGCGGTCCAGGTCCGAAACGAAGTTTTAATGGGCTCCCAAGAGCAACTGGGTAATGAGATTGATCCTAGATTTCAGAGTAATGTAGCGTTAATGATTCTGCAAGTTTTGAGTCTTGCAGTTCGTATTTAAAGTGGTTCAAGCGAATTTCACAACTAATCTAATTTAACACTTAATTAATTTCGTCTAATTTCTAAAGGATTTGGTCCTGAGTGGTTTCTGCCTGAGGTGGTACTCGGGTCTTTGTACGAATTTTTCCGAGACGTTACACTTATGTGCCTTATTCGAATGCGGTTGACAGTTTAATATATGTCATGGTCTGTATGAGACCAGATATTTCACAGGCAGTCGTTGTTGTGAGCAGATACATGTTAACCCTAGGCAAGCAACATTGGAAGCGGTGAAATGACTACTTCGATACATTCGAGGTACAAAGACTACGTCTTAACTTTTGGGAAGACTGGGACAAAGTTGGTTTTGTATGTGGCTTCAGACTACACAGGTAGTGTGGATTCCGGAAAGCCGACTTCTAGTTACTCATTTGTACTAGCTGGTGGAGCAATTAGTTGGATGTCGAAGCTTCAGTCCATGGTGGCTCTTTCCATGACCAAAGCAGAGTATATGGCAATGACAGAAGCGTTTAAGGAAGATGTTTGGTTGAGAGGCATGATAAATCAGTTGGGACTTCGGCAGGAGGCCGCGCCGGTTAATTGTGATAGCGATAACGCTATTAATTTGGCTAAAAATTCTATTTATCACTCACATACTAAACACATTGATATTCATCACTACGTTATCCTACAGGTGCTTGAGGAAGGAGGCGTAACACTGGAGAAGATTCATAGCAGTGAATCCAGCAGACATGCTCACCAAGGTCATTCCTACAGAGAAGTTCAAGTTCTGTACGACTTTTCTGGGCTTAGCGATGACGTAAAAGAAGGATGGAGTGTGCACGGGAAGCATTGATTGAAGTTATGATACGATGCAGAAAGAGAAGATGGCAAGAAGCTACACATTTGAAGATTGAAAACATGTGGAGATTGTTGTTAACAGATGTCTTAAATCTAAGAAAATTCGACTAGCCGGAGAAAGTTCGGCTGAAAGTCCAGCAACAATGTATTTTAGAATTTTTGAGAAATTTGACCAGTCGAAGGACAAGTTCGACTAGTCGAAGGTTACACAGACTGTGTGCGAACTACGTAAATTTGAGGCAGTTTCTGGACCATTCCAAGTCGGTGCGAAAGTTGGGATTTTCCAACTATAAATAAGAGTCCTAAGGGCCATTCTAAATTGATTCTAAGGCTTCTTAAAGTATTTCAAGGGTTTTTAGAAGGGGTTCTAAGGTTTCAAAGGGTGTAACAAGGGTGAGATTCGAGGTTCGAATCGGGTAAGTCTTCTCTCTTTATAATTTCTACTTTCATAGTGAAGATTTGTCGCTTTATGCCATGGTTTTTTTCCAAAAGGGTTTTCCACGTTAAATCTGTGTTCTCTTGTGTTTGCTTAGTGCTCTTGGATTGCTATCCTAGATCCATCTCTACGTGATTCTGCAGAACAATCCCCAACAAAATGACCAAGATCAATATGCGGATATGGGGTCCACTTAATTGATCAAATCAACTAATATTGTATGTGCTCGAAGATCCACTGCTCTGGGAGCACTGTAAAGCTCCCATTTACATTTACTTGCATTGTCATCAAATCCAATGAATGGTTCATTAGATCAAGCTCACGTTGAAACATAATAGCTTTTTACACTTGATTTGATGAAGTTCCATTGCCCAATAAAAAACTGCTATATGTTGCCATAATGTAGAGGTGGCAGAAGGAAATGTGATCATTCCATGGACCAATTGTCCATTACAAAATTCAAAATTGGAATACAATAATTTTGATATCGAATTTTATAATATGAATTAAAATTTAGGCATTTATTCTTTAAAATTTAGGCTTATTTATACTAAATTTAAATAAAACTTTATTAACTATCATTTAATTCAAATTTAAATTTAATTTTTTTGAAAATCAAAATATAAATGTTAATTAAATTCATAATTCAAAATTAGTTAAACTACTTTCATTGGATTCTCTATTAAAGGAATGTTTCACAAAGTGTTTTATTACATCAAATTTATGAAATAAAATAAATTAACTTAAGCTACGAACTATGTTTTAATAGAAATAACCGTCTAAATACTTAGCTTCGCTTGTACCATCTTCTTTATGAAAACATATATATGATATATTAATTGAGTGAATTAGAAGTCGTTGAGATCATATTCACCATAATTTAATTTCAAGATAGGTAAAGATAATTCGATAAAGGTAGAAGCTAAACAAAATATCACTACAATAGAGACATACCAATGTTTACACAATGCACAATGTGTGACTACATATTTTTAATGCCATGAACGCATGATAAAGTTAGTTATTTTCATCTTAATTAATTTAACAAAACAATTTTTCATAACTAGCATAGCACCGACATTAGGAACATTTTGCAATTCTTACATGTTTAGCTCACTTAACTAGTTCAGTAAGGTGTGTACTTATATCCAAGATCTCGTATAATACTTACATTAGGAACCCTTTGCAAGTATGATGTTACAACAATCCTCACTACAACCATCGTTTTAGCTTATAGTGACGAATCAACAGCAGAATAAGTATCCACCATTGTTGTCGTCATCACTATATATTTAGGGGTGGATGTCTAATCTGCCGCTGTGTCTACAATTATTGTGGCCGGTATATACCATTATAACACATCGGCAATCCCTACTATAACAATCCGAAATTTAGAGTACAAGTTTACCCATACGAAAGAATATATGATTACACTTGTTTAGTTGTATATTTGTAAATATGTTAATTTTAACTGTCTATCTGTAGTATAGATTGAATCTAAACCATAGGGAGTACTTTTGGACCGTTGATTAAAATGACAAATCATCAAATACCCTAGTATTCTTATCCGTACATTAAAACTTACCGCTGATACAACCTATCACCAACAAATATAGATATATGACCATCCGCTTTGAATTTAGACCACTTAATCAAAGTAAATTAACTACTAGATCTTCAAATCCACTCGTTCACATATCAAATTAAAATTTGAATCCATTTATCTTCTTCGTCACTTATAAATATGCTTAACATACTGTCAAAACTATAATCTAAGCATTTTATACCCGTGAACTAACCACTTAAATTTAATGGTGTATATTTGTAACATAGACTACATCAAAAGATTACTTTATTCGTATCTGTTTGTAAAACCGACCATACAATAACCGGTATACATTATTAATATCATAACCATCAAATTAATTAAATATTAGACCATCGATTGATTGACCATCACAGTCTGATATGCCAATTGGGCCATCTAAATGCCTAAATAAACCGATCATTTAGAAGATCATAGGGTATACGTCAAATCTAACTGCTAACTTTTTCATTAGATGTGTGTAAACGTTATTTTGGATCATGAAGTGTGAGAAGTCATTAAATAGGCATCTTGGTCATCCTTGAGAGATCAAGGCCCAAACTTAGTCTGTTTATAGGGTACGCAAAAAAATAAGCCATGGTAAAGTTTTGCTCCAAATGAATGGTCCGAATTTAAGAGATTTATGCTTTAAGATTTCCAGTACAAAAGTGAGATGAGAGTTATTCCGAGTATTTAAACAGATATGCATATAATAAAAAAAAAATTAAATAAAAAAACAACACACGAGAGTCCATTTTATTCATAGAAATGGTTTGATTCATCTATATACATCACCTACGGTTCTCATCCCTCACACATGTGTACGTACACACATGTGAAGGATGGTGGTAAACCAGAAAATAATAATAATAATAATAATAATAAATAAAAGAAAGAAAAAAAAATAAGAAAAAGATCGGATAAGAAAAAAAAAATGTTTCAATGGTAAGCATTGCACTGTGATGTGTGGCCCACCTAAGATTCGATTCTACCTCATTTTTAGCCCGCATCCTAACATATTATGAACACCTCAGTGGGCCCCATAAGTCTCAATCAATTAAAAGAAAACAAAAGACAAAAAAAAAAGGAAAAAACAACTTGTATCACGTCTCTGCGATGAATCTCAATCCTGGTCGTCTCTCCTAGTCCATCCTTCACCTCCTTTTATTTGGCAACCCAACCCACATTGCATGCCACCCATCTTTGTAGAGCCCACCTTGCCGATCTGGACCGCACATCATTAGCCACTAACAGTCAATATCACATATTTATTGTTCTTTACGGTGCAACCTATCTGAGATTATGATGTCTCATTTTTCAGACTTTTACCCATCATGATATTTAAAACCGGATGAGTGGATTGGATTCTTCAGAATTATTTTTTTTGGGACCCCACCTATCATCTTGTGTTCCCCCATCCACAATTAGGAAATTCAAACAAATGAGATCGCTTTCAGTTTTGTATAACAGTTGAGCCGCACACGACTTTTCCTCTTAAAAATCTTGGTGAGATTCTCTCCAACTCATCCTAACCATTTATAAATCTCCACCTAATGTTTTTCGTTGTTCCAGCACATCTCCATGAAGAGAGTCGATCAAAGAACTCATCCCAAACATAACCTTTTCTCTTTGTGATGGTCGAACACATCAACCAAAACTCGTTGGAGCTTCGAATTATTACGTCTCTGAATTTCCTTTGATCAATCTGATCCATCCAATAACTCCAAAAACGTGGCCAAGTCTTCTAGATCATCTCCAAGTAAATCATTCGATTAAACCCAAGCATTTGTTCAAACATATCATGCTTCATGGTATCATTGCACCATATATATTAAACTTCTAACCTCTACATAGATGTTTATATTTTGCTTTTAATATGAAAATTGGGCCTAACCCATGCTGACATGTGAGATCTGATCCACACTGTCCATCTGATTATTGAGGTCGAATTATATTGGAACCACAAATATTATGTCGATCTGACCATCAGGTGGACCGTGTCAATTAAATGGTATTTGTTAAAAAGAGAAGAATTAAAAATACCATGTGAGCTACTAAGGTTTCAGATCAAACTAATTATTTGGCCCTACTTAAACCATTCTTTAATAGGTCATTAATCAGTTAGGATCTAACTGATGTATTTAAAGTGTACTCTAGATCTTAAATAAGATAAATATCAAAACTTTGATCTCTAAAAAACGGAGTAGAATTCCAGAGTTTGTCAGTTTGACACATAGGATTATCGATCTAAACTGATAGAGAGATCCTAACCAAATTTGACAGAGCATGCACTTTGCCGGTTCGGCTTGGTCCGACCAACAAATGGTAAAAACAAACTACTTATACTTTGAATTTAAGAACTCTGATTAATTCAGTTGTTTGATTTATGATCAACTATAATTATTGGGTTATTTGAAATATAAATGGAAATGGTACAGACCACTTTGATTAATCAAGTGGGTCTCACATGAAATGGTTGTGATTACAGACCCTATATCAAGGGCTAGATCTAAAGAGATCCAGATTTGATAATATTGTGGACCCTGATCATATCTTCGATCAATCAAAGGTGGGTCCTATCATATGAATTCATATAAATCAAGATAATGATTCTGTGTATATGTTGTGTTTTAAGAATTTTTAAACTATCATATTTTGATTATTTGAAAAACAATTCAACCTCGTCAAATCATCAAGCGAGTGATCCTAACCCGTTTCCTCTCAGTTGTACTTAAAGTAGTTGTTTGATTGATATGTTGAGTGTAATTCTTTATATTGATTGTTTTATTGTATTTGTTTAAGCTTGAAATTGTATGAATATGACATGATGATATATGTGACAACATGATAATATGATGCATCGATTATTTTCATTAATTCATGTCATGCATAGCACACATGTGTTGAATCTTAGAGGCACTCCTTGGAATACCTGTAGTACTTACAGTACCAGGTGACCTAAGGGACCATCCCTGGATGCCCACGATATGTTGAAGCCTATTAAGATGGTGGAATCCTATCCAAGAAGGAGAGATGCGGGTTGATGGAATCCAACTCAAGCAAGTGTACAAATCTACTCACTTGATGCATTCACGCATCCATGCATTTCATAGCATTCATGCATTTCTATTTTAATTATGACGTGCATGAACCATGATAGGTTCACTCACTAACCTGGCCAGCTAACGTTGTGGATTAACAACCGCACAAAGACAATGAAACAAGAAATTCAAACTAAGTGATGAAAAATGAAGACCGTTTTCCAGATGAATCGTGGGACCATGTGCCATATTTGGTAAAAGATGAACTTGCTACGATGGATTAATGACTTATTTAGGAGTTTGATTTCTTTTTGTATCTATTTGTACATAAATATGATTCACCATTATTTATAAAATGATCATGTGGAACAATATTTGATTTATTATTACTTTATTTTTTTTCTTTAAATGAAGTTTCAAATGAGTGGACTCGGATGATTCCTGTTCAGATGATATGGTTTGGAATATATGATTATAGAAATTATAGGAAAGTAATACAAACGTGGATTAATGGATGTTAAATTTAGATGTGAACTTAGAATTCATTAAATTGTGCATCTAGAAAACTATACGGAGAATGAATTAAGTACACTCAGTGTACATGTCATGAGCCGAAACTCGGGTCTGAGGGTGCACACTCTGTATTCGAATTTCGGAGCGTGACACCTACAGTCCGTCGCGAACGTAATTTATAGCAGTGAATATATTTACCATTGTAGGTATTACTAATGACATATTAATACACCGGAGGATTATATTATCCATTGAAAATGTCACAAATAGTAGCAGAAATATTTGTGGTCATGCTCTGCAATTTGGATACAGAGTGTACAACCTCAGACACGAGTTACGGTCCATGACTCGTACACCAAGTATACTTAAGTTGATAATTCATACTACTTGGAAGCATGACTTAATATATTCTAAATTCATTTTAGATTCTATCATTCACACGTCCACATGTATTATATAATTCCACACATTTCCATAACCATCATATTCGCTAATCACATCGTAAATTTGATAACTTAATTATGTCCACCCATTTAAAACTTTATTCAACCATAATACTACCAACTATCCAACATAAATGCCTATTAACAAGTATCATAATAATGTCTAATTGTTAATGGTTAAATAAAGCAATAAAGTTTCATAATCAACAACTAATGTTAAACAATTCATCTAATCAATTAATTGTAGTAAGTTCGTCTTCAGATAAATATGGCCACTAATCATTTGTGCCGTTCACCATCTTGGCCTCATTTTCTTGCGCTTAACTTACGTTTCCTGTCTTGATCACCTGTGTATGATTATCATTCAACAAACGTCAGCTGGGCAAGCCCATTGAGTGAACTCATCATGGTTCATGCTCGACACAATTAAGATAGCATAGAATAACAATTAAAGTATGGGAATGCAAGAATGACTATGAGTTCAGAAATGACATGGAACGCATGTATCAAGTGGGATAATTTTCCATACGCTTGGGTTAGATATTCATCAACCAACATCTACACCTAGTAAGCTTTTACCATATTAAGTAGGCATGAGCAAGGCTCGCATCTACTCCTTAAGTACGCTTCCACTAATAGTGGGCATCCGATAATGATTTTACCAGAAAACCATCCAGAGAGATCCCTCAAGAACTCAGGCACGAGGTGTGCATGCAAGTCATCTAGAGCAGGCCTTTAACAATTAGCATGGGAGCATTATGTGATGCATATAATGCATGCTTAATGCACAATGCATTGACACACACAAGTTGTCATATACACATATCTCCATATGAGAGAAAACTATGATTTGCATGATTGTAATAATATCCATGTCTATATAAACAATTCACAGAAATAACCATTCAACACAATTATTCATACATCAATATATCAGTCTAACATCACAATACAACAACCACAATAATCAAATTCATCTTATTCGCATAGAGATGAGATATGTTGGGATTCACTTACTTGTACTTGGTAGAGATAAATCCGTTGAACAGTCGTACATGTTTGAATCTAGAATCCCTAATGAACAATTTAAACAATCATAAATTGATCCAATCATTTCATTCAATGGGGTCAGTCTTTGATCAACTCAAAATGACCCACCCTTATTCATTTATTTATAATTAATTCAAGGTTATATGTGTATATAATACACTTATTAATCTAAGTATCACAATTTAGAATCTCAAGATCAGTCCAGGAGTCTGTGGATCGATCTCATCAATTGATAGAGCCAGATCGAAAACCCTCAATTGATCTCTCCGATCGAACAAACATCTATTGAAGAATTCTGAATTTCACATATTAAGTCCCTTGACACTTTTTCTCTTTTCCAATTAATCGAAACCATTAGTGGATGTATGAAAATTAGAATTAATTTTGTTTGGTCATTGGACTATTTTTAACATTTTCAATCAATCCGTTTGATCTATCGAGTCTGATCGATGCTCCCTTAATCGATCGAAACCAATCGTCGATCAATCGAGAAAGTACTAAAAATGAACATTTTGGTTGTTGGAAAAAAAATGACATGTTCGATCGATCGAAAACCTATCCCTGATCGATCGATTGAAGTCAAATGAGCTCCACTGCACAATCCGATTTTACAACTTTTTTGGGTTTTTCTTATTTTTTAAGTTATTATTGATTTTTCCCACACATGGTTTTTCCCACGCATGATTTGAATCCAAACATTAAGTTTGGGAAAAGAAAATGTTCGTTCATATCTGAGCCATTCAAAATCTTTAATCATCACATGACATAATTTATTATTAATACTATCTGTTAATCGTTGAGGATAATCTAACGATCACATCCATCCAAAATATTGGGTAACATCCTAGTTCTAACTCAAAATCAATATGACCAGTGTAGATCGATCTGATACATAAAAAAATCCAACATATCACCCAAAACACTAAGTAGTGATCGAGATTAACTCTGATCGATGTGGCCCACTGGTGGTCAGATCAATCTAGAATTTGGGGCCCCGATGTATTTTAGCTTTAAAAAACACATGATCCGAACTAATCTGAACTAGCATCGTTAGATGGTCCCATCCCGATCTATATGACAAGAGATCTCGCTTAGAACCTTCCTCTTATCATCAAAACTTCCTACGGATCATAGCGATGAACGTGAAACCGATATGCCCATTAATGGCGTATATTTGAGGGTTTTTAGTCAAAAGCATTAAAAAAAATCAATAAAAAAGTATCGAAACCTATTGGCGAGAGCTTTCTTCCACAAGTGGATCGAACATGTTCTTAATCGGTTTTTATAATTTTGTACAAAAAGTTATTTATAATACATTGACATAATTCAATCAACTGACCTCTCTTTCATCCAAGGGTGTTTATACCATCGTGCTAAGTGTTCTGTTTGGTTATTAATTACAAAAAATTAATTTTTTAATCGATTAATCTAAAATTTTATGTGGCTCGAAACTTAGGGATGTTATATATGCCATTGTGGGTGTTGCTAATTATATATTAATACATCAGTGAATTATAATTTCTGTTGCCACCATAGTAGTGAAAAATGTAATTAATCGTTAAATAGTCTGACATGAAGTAGGTAGTTGTTGTATTTTGTAAAGAAAGAATATCGGATTAAAGTTTTTTTTTTATTATTATTACACACTCTCCGTAACCAACGAGAGAGTTGCCTACATACTTATCATCGTGATAGGTTTCGATCATTGTAATTTATTATTATTAAATTTATATTACAATTGATTCTATTTTCTTCATGTTTAGATGAATATGAAGAGGAATGAGAAACAAAGATCCTGCATGTGCTCCATGAGGAAATGTACATCTTGGTGTGTGGTTGAATTAATAAATTTTTAACCACATAATAGAGATCATCTGTTAGTGGGTTGGCCTGACCAAAGCAGGTGAGTTCAAGTCACTAACAGAAGATCCCATCATGTAGTAAGAAAGCTATTAGTTGAGCTCTACACCAAAGATATATATTTCATGATAGAACTCATGCAGCTTACTTTTGTCTCTTTTATGTTGTCATTCATCCAAACAGGAAGAAAAACGGAATCAATTGGGATCCAAGTAATATATATGATGATGAACTATAGTGACCTAAATCTATCATTATGATAAGATCAGGTCATTGTAACTCATTAATAAGAAGAGGGGCATGGGTTTAAAGTTATGGATTCATGAGACTGAAGCCGGATGAGCACCGCTACCATCAAGTGTCAGAGTGCCGTCGGGTGAAGCCAATAAACAATGTTACTTTGATTATTAGAATAAAGAAATACAAGTGTTAAGATTCTTAGTTTTTTTTTTTTTTTTTTAAATGGTGAAATGGAAAGTTATTACCCGTGTACCATGAAGTATACTATCCATGTCCATAAGATTGTCGAGCTGTTGACCCATGTATTGCAACAATGCAGCGAAGGACGCTTGAAGCTGCATCGTGGTTGAATTGCCTCAGCGGCCTATTGAAGTGCCTTAGCGCCCGCTTGACGTGCCTCTAAAACCTCTTGTCATGCCTGGGTAGCCCATGCCATATACCCATGATGGCTTACTTGATGCCCCCACAATGTGGATGGACTGACTCCCATCCTTGTCATATTTATATGACTATGTTTATCTTCCATCGTGACCTGGGAGAAGATGTCGATCCTGACCATACTGCTATGGGAGCCCTCTAGCTGCTGGGACTCCCTTTCTCATTGCGCATTGCAATAAATTAAATATAATCAATACTAACATGTTTATAAATATATATATATATATATATATATTATATATATATATATATATATATATATATATATATATATATATATAAACATAATTTGGATACATATACTTACAAACACCCGCATCTGTATCCTATCTACAAACTCACATCCTTTTTTGTACGTGTTACTCTGAACATCTCCACCGAGACGGCTCCGCTCCGTTGGACCGTTGTATCTCTTGATAAGCAGACAATAATAAATTAGTGCATACGTCAATACAAAAAAAACAAGTTTGCATCTATCAGAATTTACCTCTTCACACTTCCTCGCAAAGCTCTTCGTACCAGATGTATGGGTAAGCCTTTGGTTCGCATGATTTTGTTTGTTTTTCTCTTTGGCCATCTACAAAGCGATGAATGAAAAAGTTAAAACATATTATAATACAAATGACATTGGTATATAAATGAATTTATATGTAATTATAACTACCACTCATACTTTCCCATCATCACTCCCTAAAAGTTGACCAGCTAATCCCCCTTTGCATGATCGAGCTTTGTGGGCGGTTCTTTTTAGCATAATCCAAATCACCCTAATAAGATGCATAGTGTGTCCTTTTCAAGTTGGACTTGTAGTCCTTCTATTCTTTATTGAAAGACTTAAGAGCCCACTCTTTCAGGACATAATCGATGTCGAACTTCTCTTGCAATACATTTAGAAAGTATGTGAGTAAATTTTTTTTTTTTGTTCGAACAAACATGAACGATTAATACACTTCAATTGAACTACTTTTTAAGTTACCTGAACTAACCGTCAAATGTTCTCTGACTTCGGAAGGCACCTGCCTTCAATCCCCATACATGAGAGAGATTGAAAACTATGATTTCCTGACCACAGTGCCCAAGAACTATTCAAGTTTCCCTGCCCAACCCAAGATTATTGGCCCGAATATGTAACTTTGGAGCCTCTGGACCCATGCTTCAGACTAACTCAAGACGTGTGCTACCTTGCACACATCTCTGATGCGTCTCAGAATGCCCTACAAAAATACCATGTATAAGAGATTGATTAAAATGTATTCATGCACACACATATATTTAAGTAATAATTAAACTTAAACATGATTATTGTTTCTTTTATGCAGTGGAGGTATTTGTTTGATCTTGAGCATGTGCAACCTCATCCCTTTGATGGGACGACTCTACACGATATTGATGAGGCATCCTACAACAAAGTTGAGGAATAATACAATAATCTTTTATAATAATGAGCATGTGTAACATAAAGATGTTGACCATGTAAAAAAAAAAGGGTCTTGTTGTATTAAACCATATAAATAAATAACTACATAAACCATGTAAGAGTGTTGAAAGTACTGAACCATATAATTAAACAAATATATGTTTTTCCTTATAACTGAAATTTCACGAGACGGTGAAACCACAGTTTGTATATGCGGAAGCTTGACAAAGCTATAGAATGAAGGATATATCTTAAAGGGAGATGGGTGATTAGGATCAAATAAAATTTTAGCCAATTAAATTCACAATTGTTTACTTAAACTAATATACAAATTAAACCAAGTAGAGAAATTTAACATTAAAGTTTTCGAGTTAATAGTGGGTATAATCATATATACTGCAAATGATATAATATGCTAAGTGACTAGTCTATAAATGATAGTATACTTGTATGTGTGGGATGTGCTAACTATCAACTCCTATCATTCATTTAATCATGTATATATATAATTCAACAATCAATCACATAAGCATAATTAAATAAGTGCTCAAAGATAATCACAAACACAAGCATGTATAGTGGTTTTGTTTTCCTACTCAACTCCCAGCGAACGTACTCAACTCATGAGTGTACCAGATTTCACTATCAGAGGTTTTAAATCAGGTTCGCCTCTAACCCTTACAGTCATAAACAATGACCTACTTAGTGTACACTCCTGTCGGAGGTTCATGTAAGAGACTTCAGTTGGTTTTCAATTGGCTAACCAACAATCTTGGTCCTAGTCCAATGACCTACATTTGCTCCCACTTGAAGACTAATATGTATACACCCGTGTCTAGTGAATTCAACCCTGCATAATAGCCTGAGCCCTAAACAAATGCTTAATCTGTACACAAGGAAAGATAGTATGAACTCATAGAAGACACTTCTGATTGAAGGGTTAGATTAAAGTATTTCAAGCAAGGGTGTACAGTATAAGTTATACACATGATTACAAAATCCTTTTGACTTTTAGAAAGTGTAGAGGTAGGATTCTTCCTGGGACTCTGGAGACTTTGGAAATAAGTTCATACATATCTGATGTACGATGTGAATCGATAAATCCGTTGGGAATCGCTTGTGGATCGTAATGGTGGTAGCTTGTGCAACGCTCCAAATTCCAAGGGTCGAGCACCCACTTTCCTAATATTAAGGGTATCACTTTCATTTTGCAAAAGCGTGATCTCTCATTACTGTTATAATGGCATAAAATCAATCATATGAGCTAAGCTAAACATTGTATAAAAGTTCAAATGTAAGTGTAGTCACGATAATTACCAAAATATACATATAATCTAACCAATCAACAGAGTCCGCCTAGCTGGAGACTCCAATGTACATATCAAAAGATACATAAAATGAAAAGTCTAATGTCTCCGTCCAACACTCTAATATTAACTGACGATGAAGCATGTCAATCTAAGCCTTCCCATCCGAGACCTGGAAGTAGAATACCTGCTATACGGTGTCTAGGTATGCCTCATCTAAGGCATCTGCATCAGCGGCACCTACATCGACGATATTATCTGGTTGGTGTTTTAAAATACCATCCCATGTGGGAGTGAGTGATCAACTCAATTATACTATTTTCCTAAGTTACATATGTTATCAATAGAATCAAGCGTAGTTAATGATAACATAACAAAGCAAGTAATTCCCTAAACGGGTTCATCAAGTACATGTATGGCATGATATGCATATGGATGTCCCGAGAATAACAACTAATCCGTGATATGGCTCATCACCACTATAACTACAAAATATTTATCTAACATGATACGGCTCATCACCGATATTACCAACAAATGCCATGATATGTATGTCTTTGCCAACTCTTTATTAATCTAAATTCAAATAGCACATTAGCGAAGCTAGAACACCACCATTATATCACGACTTGAGTAACCGAATCACGTGGTTCATTGCGGCACGTAGCAACCCGTCGCCATCCTTTAATCCAAGTTAGGGTTCATCACCCGATATATATTGTAAATCAATTATTCCAAAGGTACATTATGATGTCCAATAATGTGTAAACGGTAAGGTTCGTGACCCAAGTATCAAATATGAAAATAACTTGTCACCCAATTCCAACAACATGGTAGGCTTGTCACCTCAATTGGTGTTCACCGGTCATTAGGGGGGGTCATCACCCAACATAGGATGACAGCTCGGACGTAATGTCCTATATACCATGCTCAGCTCATAAGTCTTTGATAGGGTCGTATCGCGCTAATAGTTATAATGAGACTTACATTTAATGGAAATAATAGTATCCATATTTTACAGGGTGTTATACAACTATCAAGCATATGAACAATCAGTCTTGCATTAGATTGATCTGATCGACTAAAGAGAACTCTAAAAAAACTAGCATTAGGTGTAAAGCATCCCGCATAGTTTCAACTACTGTCAGTCATTCATGTTCAACCTCAGTTAATCGAACAAGCTTGGAGTAGCCAACCTAAGACCTGTCATCCACTTACTAAAATAGTTTTAGAGCTTGATCCGCAACATTTATAATTCAGATCATGAAGCACATAATCTTAAGCATAAAGTACTTTAATACCACATTATGATAAGTCAATCAAATGTATGTACAAATTAATTGTATCCAATTTACATCAATGCCACTTAAAAAATTGGCATGGAATGTAACATCCCAGATGTTACCCTTTTAGCCTGGGCTCATCATTTGGTTAGATATATGTATCTCCCCTTAATTAATGAGAATTTTAACTTATTAGGTGAATAAATATTTATCTATAATGATTTAGATATTAGTTATTTTGCAAGAACTTCTTAGAAATGTGCCTATAACTATGTTGAATCACTAAATTTCTCAAAACTCTCAGATCAACAATAATTATGAAAATGTCATTAACTTAGACCCTTGAATTCTTTATCATATAGTTCTCACAATTTGTTTTATGTGAAATTTTATACCATGCCAATGTATCATATATTAACCATACATATCGAATTTCATCCCTTAGATCATTGTAAAAGCAAACCAATTGACAAATCAACCCCTTAATCGTTGATTTTAGTATTCATCGACTGGCGAAAGCTTGTGGGTAGTTGTAGTAAGATATTTTCTTTCATATGAAAGACTTAGATTGCCAATCATATGGACCAAGTGTAAGATGTGAGAACCCTACCTTGGTAGGCTTTTCCCTATGCGTGAAGTTAGCCTTTTTAGACTTACCAACTCTTTCTAAATTTGGACCGTTCAATTGACCCACTTTACACCGTCAATCGCAACTCAAATTTGGACCACACTTTAGCCTTATACAAATATGAGATCATTCAAAATTTAGACCGTTGAATGATGACTGCCTTAAAGCCAATTTATTCATTTTGCGCAACAAGTGAAATTTCAGATTTAGGCATTTTCCACCACCAATCAACCATCAAAAGTTTTTTTTGATTCATTTTGCATTCTTGACTACACATTTTCTCCAAAATTAGGCCATGATCATTAAGTGTAGACTGCTAATTGAAATCAATTCAGTTTTAGCTACTGTTGGAAGAATTTTAAGATGGGTTAATCTAAATTTCGGATCATAAGAAAAATCATGTACCTTGACCCTATTCGATGACCCTAATATCATGAATAATTTATATTTAAATAAAAATATCTAATTTAAGGAGATTTAAGAAACCCAATTCAAGTGAAATGCGACATACCCCCTTTCATGCCTACTCTTTTACAAAAGGGGGCATGCGCCCTTCTCCATTAAAAAATCACATGCATACCACCTTCCCATGTCCAAGGTAGAGAGAGAGAGAGAGATCCAAGCCTAGACACTCATCCATTCTCTTCCTTTTCCATACGTGTGGTGTCTCCCTCTTGCTCAAGCGACATTATAGTTCGTATAGAAGCTCTCATACATTGAAATCTATATAGGGTTTGTATCTAAGGCTAAGGAGAGAGATTCCATTAAGCTTACATCAATTTAAGTTTTATATATATTATTTTCACGTTAAATTGCGTATAGTTTGATTTTTACTATAATTTCCATGCTAATAAGTTGCTAGATTATTATGAATTATTAATGCACGTTGAAATTATGTTTAGTACATGATTGTAATCATGTTAGACATATTTTATGAGTTAGATCACAAACTTATTCTTTAAATCACGAAACTGCACACGTCCGGGCCCTAAACGGTGCATAGTTTGCTCATCCAATGAATCTGATAATTATCTCAGGAAATCTTATGATTTTAATGACATTAATTTGATTTAAAACATATATTTTAAAACTTAGGACAGCAAGACTTAGTTTTGGAATAATTTGGACTTATCGGGTGACCCATCTGACCTGAAATTGCATTATTGGGCATATGGATTCACTTTGAAGCGTATGGATTATTTTATACCCCTTTGGGATTTATTTTATTATGATTTTAAATTAATTAGTTCATGAAAACACCACTGAAATTTTTATAAATTCATAAGGCATGATGGATACAAGCCTTACTCTTCGTCGATTTTAAGAGCGATGCATGTTTTCCACTCTGTATGAGTTGGCTTTTGCTCTTCTTTTCTTATTTTTTGGTTAGCCTAATGATATTCTTCCTTTTTATTAAGTTAGCTTATTGCTACTTTTCTCTTTTATTAAGTTAGCCTTGTGTTACCTTCCTTATTGTATATCTTGGACATGTGTTTTGAAATTCCAAACCTCTCATGGTTCGACTTATTTTCCTATCGATGGAAGTGATGTGTGTGTGTGTGTGTGTGTATGGGAAAAGGTACTATGCCCTCGACCTCACGATAAGCTCCCGTGAGGTTAAGTTGTGTGGGCCCCACCATGATGCGTTTCAAACATCTACCCCATCAGTCAGATGCACCATTCCAACGTGGGCTTAAGTCTCAAAAATCAAGTCAATCCGTGACTTGTGTGGGCCACACCGCATACAGAAGTTGAGAGGGGCCGTGCACCATTAAAACATTCATAATCATTTTTGGGCCCACCAAGATGTGGCTTGCAAATCCAGCCTATCCATTATGTGTGTCCCACTTGGAAGAGGGTTCAGACCAAGTTTCAGCAGCATTCAAAACTCAAGTGGGCCCCACCAAGTGCTTTTATATGTTTTTGGTATGTCTTCACATGTTTTTAGATGGTATGGCCCACCTGAGTTCCATATACGGCTGATTTTTGGGATATACCATAATTTAAAGGGGACCCATCAAATGCACGGTGTTGATGATCGACACGCATCACGGTGGGGCCCACACAACTAGACCTCACGGGAGCTTATCGTGAGGTCGAGCGCATAGTACCTTTTCCCTATATATATATATATATATATATATATATATATATTATATATATATAATATATATATATCTATATATATATATCATGAATGTAATACACTCAGGGTAGCGAGCCTCTTGGTCGATGCATAAATCATTGTATCTGGTTAGTGGTGCACAATCGATGTAAGTAATCCACAGGCACGTGTTACATCATTTTCTTGGGATTGGATGTCGTAATTAGTCGCTCCATGGATAAATCTTGTTATGTAATTCTTCAAATCCATATGTTGTACCATCTCGAGGTGTTACGTAAATCCACGGTAGTGTTGGACACGTTGATGAATCTCCATAGTTATGGGATGCAGAGCGAGCAAGATTTTTTTGAATTATATTTCACAATGTGGTAGTTATTATGTATGATAAGCTACACATACTATATTAGGTATGCATTCATGTAGATTGGTTGCACATACTAATATTACTCGTAATTGTGGAATATGAAGTGTATCGGAACTCTTATATTGTTATTATGATGAATCACTTGAATTATTGTTAATCTTAAAGGACAACCATTACAGATGATGTAGGTGATGTACAAGTCGAAGATATGGGTGATGACCTCCCTATAGAGGATTATTTTTAGTAATGAGGGATAATAATGCTGATGTTTAAATTTTAGTTTAGTTTTAACTATGTTTCATGCAAACGAATATGAACTTTTGTAATAAGCTCCTACATGGGTGAGCATTTGACGTTCAGTTGAATTTTTACGTTTAAATGGAATAAGATTTAAGGTATGGTTGACTTTATTCTCGTGAATGTATACCTTCATTAAATTATCTGGAAAAAAAAATGTGCAATTATGATGTATTCATTCATTGTGGAATATGAAGTGTATCGGAACTCTTATATTGTTATTATGATGAATCACTTAAATTATTGTTAATCTTAAAGGACAACCATTACAAATGATGTAGGTGACGTACAAGTTGAAGATAGGGGTGATGACCTCCCTATAGAGAATTATTTTTAGTAATGAGGGATAATAATGCTGATGTTTAAATTTTAGTTTAGTTTTAACTATGTTTCATGCAAACGAATATGAACTTTTGTAATAAGCTCCCACATGGGTGAGCATTTGACGTTCAGTTGAATTTTTACGTTTAAATGGAATAAGATTTAAGGTGTGGTTGATTTTATTCTCGTGAATGTATACCTTCATTAAATGATCTGGAAAAAAAAAAAGTGCAATTATGATGTATTTATTTATTAAATTATCCGAAAAAAATATATATATAAAGAATATAAAATCTTAATCAGTCAAGTATTGAAACCTTGATTCCAAATAATTCATATGACAACCTTCATTTAAAATATTAGGCAGGACAACCTTATTTCACGAATGTCTTTAAAATCAATTTTTTCAAACTAGCAAGAGAAGATAAAATAAATATAATATTTGCGACAAAGAATGAAATAAATAATATTCACCACAAGGCATAAGGAGTTATAGTGGTTCGGTGCTTAAAAAATCATGTCTACTCTACTCCCAAAATTACTACCCTCGTAATTTTGGATTTTACTATTTCAAAGTTTTCACAAGTTCACCTTAATAACCTTATACAGTTCCTTCTGATTTTCACGGGCTCACTACAATAAAAATCCCTTTTGTAATTTTCACGGGCTATCGCAAACAAAAACTTAGGTTGTGATTTTCACGGGCTATCACAACTCAACCCGCTAAAATTTTCACAGGCTATCTCAAAAAAATCTAAATGAAACCCACTAAGATTTTCACAGGCTATCTCAGAAAAATCTAAATGAAATAAAATAATAAAGAACTTATCTTTAAGTGTAGATTCGAAGAAGCAGTCGAAGCTTGTAGAAGAAGATTTTCTTTCTTGAATGTAGATAAGGCAGTATTCGCTCACCTAGAAAGAGTATAGGGTTTTAAAGTATTTCAGAAAATGAAAAACCCTAAGGTTACTGATTCAATTCTCTGAATTCTCAAATAGAGTATAGACTACTCTAAAAAATATGATTGAGATTAACTTTAGAAGAGAATTGAATAAGCATAAAACAAATATATAAATACAGTACAATTAGCTTAATGAGGACCTGAGCTTCTTTCTCACTTGCAGAAGGTTTAGAGTAATTTTTCGTTGTGATTTAGAATGATAGAAGGCCTCTATTTATAACCAAAGGGTTTAGAAATTTGACTAGCCTAAGAATAGGTTCGACTGGCTGGATTCCACCAAATTTGTTCCAACAATTATCGAATTGCGCAGGATAAGATTTATCCAAAATTCGGCTAACCCAAGTTGAAATTCGTTTGACCGAATTCTGGCAAAAATCTGAGAATTGCATTGTTGAAATTTGACCCAAACTTCACTCGAGGTAGCCGAACTTCAAGTTAGGCTGGCTGAATTTTCAACAGATTTTGAATTTTAACCCGAACCTGAAGTTAGGTTAGCCGAAGAAGTTAGGCTATCTAAACTACAGAACATATACAACAAAAAATAACCCAAAATAAGTGATTTTTGAAAAGTCCTAACCTAAGGTCTTTCTAATATTATATCACTTGTTGGTTAGCAAATACAAATATCTTTCTAGGGTTATATCACCTATTAGTTAACCTAAGATTTTTCTATGGTTATATCACATGTTAGTCATGATAATCTAGAAATCGAGCGACGTTTTCTTTAAATGATAAGTCGATCTTGAGTTGATCTTCATGAAGTATAGAGTAGTTGCGATTTGACCGGCATCACTATCTCATGAAATTTGGCAACCTTATGTGTGTTAAACATATAAGTACTTACAATCTCCCACTTTGTCAATTTCGTGACAAAATACATACATACACAACACATTTACCAACATTCGTACATACACTCATGATCACAATCATCAACAAGATTGAAGTTGCCCTGTACATTTAACAATCATCTGTATTCCACAACAATTAGTAGTATTTCATCTGTAGATCCTCCTGAGAAATAGAACATGTACATGTACTATGTCATACAAATATAACCTCAAGTATATGCATACATGACATGTTAGAATAATAAATTCTATAAATTTTCCATTCCTTAAAATTTCTACACCATAACATATATATCATATTTCTCTCCCTTTTCGCCATAAGTTAACAAAGGAAGAAATTAAAATGTAGATGGATTGAAATCAAGAATATCACAGATTAGGGTAAAAAGAAGCATACTACCATATTAAGCAGAAAACATTGTATGAACTAGTTTGTATAATATCTAAACAAACCATAACCAACAAAAGATCCAAACAAACCATCAATATATAGTTTAAAACAGACACAGTCAAATTAGAAAAATAAAATATCTAGCTCTAACTCTGATGAGGATGGTGCAGGTATCGAATGATCTTAATCATCAAACTTCGACTGAATTGATGAAAGTACTTTTTCATGTACTTCATAATTGATTTTAGAGTTTGGACTAAAGATGCTTGGAACACTTGCAGAATATCCACTTTTTCTTTCAAAGCAGATAATCTCACGTCAAATTGAGAGGAGTGATAGCCAGACTCAATTATATCTTTAGAATATTTCAAAATTTGTATTTTATGTATCCATTTTTCTTTTCTTTTCATGCATATATTATTTATAAATAATCATAGGAATAAATGCAAAGAAAAGAAAAAGTAAAGACAAAATAATTATTCAACAATACATAATCCAATATTATGCTTTAAATTTGAGAACTTAACACTGCTAAGCGGCTTAATGAGAATATTTGCAAGTTGTTTCTCAATTTGAATGTATTCCAATATAATAATCTAATCTTCAACTAATTCTCGTATGTAATGACATCTTATGTCAATATGTTTTGCACGAAAATGCTGAATTGGATTTTTTGAAATATTTATCACACTTGAGTTATCACAATATAAAGCCATTATATTTTGAGTAATTCCATAATCTGCTAGCATTCGTTTCATCCACATTAGTTGAGTGCAAGCATTCCCTATAGTAATGTATTCGGCTTCTGCAGTGGATGAAGATACGGAATTATGTTTCTTGCTTAATCATGATATTAAGCAATTTTCAATATAGAAACATCCATCACTTATAGATTTTCTATCATCCATATTACCTACCAAGTCTGCATCAATATATCCTGCAATTTGTACAAACGTATCATGTAGATACCATAAACCTAATTTAGCAGAGCTTGCAACATATCTGATTATCCATTTAACAACGGATAAGTGAGATTCTCTAGGGTCAGATTGATATCTAACATAAATATCAACACTAAAAAAATATCATGTCTGCTAGCAGTTAAATAAAGTATACTACCAATCAGGTTGTGATAAAGTCGAGAGTCAACACTCTTACCTGATTCATCTTTTGTTAATTTAATAGTTGTACTCATAAAAATGTTAAAATTTCTACCATTCTCAACACGAAACATCTTTACTAGGTTCAATGCATGTTCGGTCTGAGAAATGAATATATCATCTTCAAGTTATTTGACTTGTAAGACAAGGAAATAGTTTAGTTCACCAACCATATTCATTTCAAATTTGGATTTCACAATATCTGTAAACTCAGTAGAAAGATTAGCACAAGTAGATCCATAGATAATATCGTCAACATAAATTTGAACAATCAGGATATCATTATTATATTTCTTTACAAAAATGGTTTCGTCAACACTACTCATCACAAAGTTA
Source organism: Magnolia officinalis (assembly GCA_021015155.1). Classification (NCBI taxonomy): domain Eukaryota; kingdom Viridiplantae; phylum Streptophyta; class Magnoliopsida; order Magnoliales; family Magnoliaceae; genus Magnolia; species Magnolia officinalis. Next base: position 86,374,460 of record JAJHSJ010000002.1, on the reverse strand, counting down.
TGATTAAGTAAGAATTTAGTTAATTTTTCATACTATGCTCTGGGGGGTTTTTTTTTAACTATAAAGTGTCTTTTTAAGACGATAAACATGATTAGGCAGTTTAGGATCTTTAAAATCCTTTGGTTGTTGTACGTAAACTTCCTCACTTAAATCACCGTTTAGAAAAATATTTTCTTACATCCATTTGATATATTTTGAACTTTTTTATAACAAGCAATGGAAATAAATAATCTAATATATTCAAGACGTGCAATTGGCGCAAAGGTTTCATTGTAATCAATACCTTCAATCAAAGTATAACCTTCCACAACTAGTCGTGCCTTATTTCTTATAATATTACCCATTTTATCATATTTATTTTTTTAAATCTATTTGGTTCCAATCACATGTTTGTCGAAAAGCCTGGGAACCAAAGACCATACATCGCTTTTAACAAATTAATTTAATTAATCTTGCATGGCCAATATCTAACTTTCATCAGCTAGTGCCTCATTTACATTACATGATTCAATTTGAAAAGTAAAGCAAACATAATTGCATATATTTTTAAGTTGTCTTCTGGTCTGAACACCAGTGTGAGGGTTGAGGTATAAGAATCTTAGGTTGGGCTTGGGTTGAGCACCAACCCGCCTGACTTTTGGCCCTACCATGGACCATGCCCCAAACAACTCAATGTGAACAGTCCAATTGTAAGACCAAATGTAAGTTGACCAAAAAAATACACTGATTTGATCGTGTAACTACCCCATTTGTGGACATTTCATAGACGGACGAAGTAAAAATTTTCAGCGGTCCTAATTCAGCCTATTAGTGTCCATGAATCAAAGGTTAGTATAGTTCAATTAATCTCGCCCTGAGGTCGCTACCTCTCTCCAAACCATGCCCAAATTTGGGATGGTTTAGCTTTAATCTGAGGTAATTTAATTTACCACTTGATGGTTGGCCCAAATCTCATGGACCATGGTAACACATCTATTGTGATTCACCATTTCAATCTCTCCTCCAGCCGTTTGAAGACAAAGTCCTGACTAGTAACCCCAAGTCAGTAGCAGTCCTGACCAGCAACCCAAGTTAGAGGGCGTGGATGGACCCACATCAATGTATGTGTTATATATCCACCGTCTATCTGTTTTGTCAGTTCATTGTAGAACATGGCCCACAAATGAAGCAAATCCAAAATCTCAAGTGGATAACACCACAGGAAACAGTGATAGCTGAATGCTCATTATTAAAAACTTCCTAGGGTTCACTATCATGTTTATTTGCCATCCCACCGGCTGATAAGGTCACACAAACCTGGATGAAGTAAAAAACACAAATATCAGCTTGATCCAAAACTTTTGCAGCCTACAAAAAGTTTTTAATGGTCAATCACCACTATTTCTATGGTGTGTTCCACTTGAGATTTGGATCTACTTCATTTTTTTACCCATTCTCCAAACTGAGCTAGAAAAACAGATGGAAGACATACATTGAGGTAGGCCCCACAGTGTGGACTTAACAGAACTCAGTCAGGTCCTGACCTGCAAACCACACTCCAAAGCTCATTCCACGATTCCCATGAATTTCAAGTTTAAAGGTCTTGTTTACATGGGCATTAAATATCTTATATCTTGTGTTTTTAAAAAATAAAAATTTTTAAAAAAATAGCTATAATATTTGAATAATTGCTTGAAATCCAGTCTCATTTGAAATCCAGTCTTATTTGTCATCCAACCTATTCATAAGGTCATATCAGATAGATTTTGATGAAGGGAATACAAAAATATCAACTTGATCCAAAACTACTGTGGCCCTGATTAGTTTTCAGTGGTAGGCGTTCAGTTCCCACCGTTTCCTGGTGCTCTCTAATTGAGCTTTAGTTTGGGCTCATGACCTAAAATGAGTTGGAAAAACGGATTTAATTAACTCAGTACACTAGCATATTGAACATGACCAACTGGAGCATTGATATAAGGCCTGGACAGTTGATCAAGTGGTCCATTTTACCAGTACTCGGCAGATGGCCCACTTGATTAGTGGACTGGATAGATCAGGTGTACCCTTGCATTTACATATTCAAGACACCAACCACCTCAGCCAAATTGCCACACCACATGCTAATAACAGCAAAAAGTATGATAGATGAACAGGAAGTAGCAGACCATGCATCTCTTTATACAAGTTTCAAGGAATGAACCCCATTGATGACAAAGCAGAGACAGGCCGAAAATCACAAAGTGAGGTTCAGACCATTCTTTACCTAGGAGCCACAGTGTGTCAACCTACTTGGGTGCCAGTACCAGCCCCATTACTGTAGAACAGGGTAACTGACCACTAGCCCAGATCTAGCACAAAGTTCGCCACCTTGAGGATGGGACACATTCAGCCTGAGGAATTAAATAGAACTGAAACTGAATGATAGATTCAAATGTATCCAGTAGGTTTCAAATACCAAATGATGTTTCATGCATAGCACTTAAACTGCTTTGTTCAACAAGGTTTGCAGAAGAAAGCAATGAACTTCTAAGGTAACAAGAAAATCATAAGACTGAAAAACATCAAACTAAATCAAAATGCGGCGCATGAAAGTCTAATAACTGGATGAAATGCATTCCAGTGCTCTAAGATCAAGCCCCACTCAGGTAAAATTTTCTCCACCAAAATCTTTGTAACAGAAGGAATAACAGCAACTAAAATCCAAGCGCAAATATAACAAAAGACAAGCAACATCACTGAAATCAGCGGTAACGGCGGAGGGACAGGGTGTTGTTCCTCTTCCAGGTTGCCCTTCGGGATGGCCGTGCCTTGTGGTGCAAGTGGCCCTTCCCACGGAGGCCCCTGTATTTCTTTCCGGCGGAGGTAAGCCCACGCAGCTCCCTGTGCTTGTGTACTGGGTTGCAGATCCAGTTGATCCTGGGATCATTCCGGATTGCATTGTGAGCCGCATCAACCAAGATGATCTCATAGTACTTGTAGGTTGAGTCCTGCAGGATTAAAAAACAAAACCCCCATGAGTCGATGCCCATTCAAAAATCAATTTCAAAATGGGCCATCTTCTGCCAGTGGCAAACAGGAAGCCAATACATACTTCAAAATGAGATTTCCAAAAACCCCATCTTGGATGCGAATCCAGTGATCTCTGGGTGGCAGGAGAGGTGTGCACTGAGTATAGGTGTGGGTTGTAATTTGTTCTTACCTCATTTAGCCAGTAGGAGTTGAGAACCTTCAGTCCTCCCAATTTTCGACCAGCTCGTTCTTCTGCCACTGATCTCTTGTTGCGTTGGAACTTCAGTTGGGTGATACCTTGGTTTTTGGGCTTACCATAAACAATACCCTTGGGAACAGGCCTCTTCCGACCACCACGCCTAACACGGACTCGATAGACAACGTATCCCTGGAAAATTCACGGATGAGAAACCAAAGGGCTCGTAAATTTTAAACATCCACGTTACAACAACCACATTGATTTGAGCAAACAAAAGGATATGATTGTCAATGCATAAGCAAGATCTCTATATAGAGGAACAACGGTTCTGAATTTTATGAATGAAACTCTGGAACATGCAACTCCACAATCCAGAAGTTTGGTCAGATACAAGTTAACAATTCAATAATCCTATAGATGTGTGTGTGTGTGTAAGAATTTGACCATATGATTCACATAGCAGTTCAGATATGGATGATTCAAGGGGCAATTACTATTTTACTATAAATAAAATTACAACAAGACAAACATGAAACACCCACCACAAATTTTCAAATGTTAAGTGGCAAAACATCACACTCAAGCTCTAGGCTTCTTACTCTTTCACCACAACCAATAAGGTACCAGAACAGGATAAAGTTCCTTAGAAAGGGAAAACCGGGACCAGTGGTCACATCAACGGCCTCCTTGACACCCTAGATGAACCAACTCACACAAAGCAGTCATACCAGCACCCACAAAAGAAACTTATAAGATGGACCCAAACAACCATCATATGACCTCAATGCACGATGAAAAAAGGAAATAAACAGGCTCCACCAAGATTGACAACTAACAGAAACTGTGCCATTGCCTACAAACATACTGAAGAATTAGACGACTAACCTCCAACAACATAACCGTACAGAGTACTCGTAATCGTTTCCTATTGATACAAAAAGGTCTCTTTCTTTTCTTTAACACATACCAATATACATTGTAGATAAGTTCAGAATGCTTTAAGGTTCTTTTTCCAGATAGGCAAAATAATTTCATTGCTTGGAAAAAGGGAACATTCAAGGAAATGCCAAATGAAGTAGAGACCTCACACACCAAGGATCAAAAAAGTTTTACTTTAGAATCATTAGAATTACATATACAAAGGGTTTTCTTAACTTAGAAAAAACAAATATCAGTCTTATTTTTTATAATTTATTCCACATGAATACACTTAAATCAAAAGAACATAGAGCATTTAATCAAGTGTCCCTCAATATATTCTGAATTAGAAGGTAGTTTGATAAGTAACAAATAGCAGTGGTTATGATTTAGAAATAAGAGGTCAGCTACCACCAAGTTGTAATATTCCTTCCCCATCAAGATTGCTACAATGATTCTAATATTAGCCACTGAGGATGCACTTTTTTCAAAAGATTACAAATTCAATTAAAACCGAGTGAATGAACAAACCAACAAACAAACAAGCAAAAAAAACAGGAGCTGGATTGTGACCCTGGGGTACTCAGGCTAACAGAAGGATAGCCAAAAACATGGTATTAAAAAATGCTTACATAACAACTGAAACAGTAGTCACATAACAGTAACGGTGTGACTGGTTACATGATACAGGTTCGTAACACCATTCTATAAGTAAATAAATAAATAAGCCCATAACAGGCCTGCGATGGGCAATGAGGGCTGATAGGTTTCCTTCCTTTAAAAAAATCACTTTTACAGGTCGTAACAGCCATTATGGCCTGTATCTTAACAGCCATAAGGCTGGCTGTTACGGTGACCATTTCTGTTATTGAATACCTTGGCCAAGGTATTCAATAACTGATATGTAACAATCATTACATAATTGTAACAGTGGTAACTGTTACACTTTATGGAGAAAAAAAAAAAAGCCAGTAACAGTCTGTCACAGGCCGATGTAGGCTCTTTTCCAGAAGAAGAAGAAGAATTCATAAGAGCCATTACAGCCTGTATCATAACGGCAATGGCAGTGGCTGTTACAGTCACTGTTACCATTATTGACTACCTAGCACTGAAGACCAAAAATCAAACTTGATAGGTGGAGAGGAAAAGGATGAGCTGGTTGAGTATGAAGGTTGATACACATGCACTCGAAAAAAAAAAAAACACAGGAGTCGTTGTTGAAAGACAATCCAGACCGTGCAAACTGTTGAAGCAACCAAAGATGAAGCATAACCGAAAAATTGCACTCACGTCTCCCAAACATCATGATGTGAGAAAGTATCCAGTATTAAATGGTTTGCATTATCCAGACACGCTTATTGGACAGGTAGTGTCACTTATAAGAAAACCATATATCTGTAACCATCACGATTCACAGGTTTAATCATCATAAAATATTCATGCACCACTATCCACATAGTACAATGATGCATGCCAAAGAGAATCATAGTTTTGTCACTTATTTCTAGGGAGAATTAACTTTTAAACTTATCTACAAAACCATCTAATTTAAATTTCCATTTCAAGACCCATTTGGAACCTGTGACTTGTTTTTCCTTGGATAAAGTTCCCAAAATCATTTCTTCCCAACCAAATCTATTTCACCACTCAGAGCCTTTAGTCATTCATTAGACTGTTAGGAACTACTAGTTTTTGTATAATCACATGTCATTGAATTCAGCTTGAGTGAGCAAAGAATAAGTTCCAGATCCCTTTGACCACTTAGCGTAGTATGAGCAGTAGACAGATGGTTCACCACGATAGGCAGAAAAACATCCTCAACTTTGAGCCAATGTCTTTCAAGATGCTCTAATGATAAGGTAGTGGTTTCAATGGGCTAGGCTCCAGACTTACATGATTAATGCAATCCAAAAGGGGATGCCAATGAACAAAAGAAAAGAAAACACAATTGAGAACACCAATAATCCTCTAATCAAAAACTAGAAATCACAAAAGCCCCTTCTCAAATCTTCTTCTACAGTAAATAAATACTAAAAACTCCAAGAACTATTATTTCCAATCTATCATATTGTTTCACATATCCGCTTAAAACAAAAGAAAGAAAACCCTTCTCTATGAAGAGACAAAGATGCCCTTGAAATTCATTAAAACCATATGAGCCTTCTGTTACTTGGCCATAACTCACCCAAATGGCATTAGAATTGCAAGATCATGGGCTTGCTTAAAAGCTGAGTCAATATTAGATGGTGCACCTCAGGCTGGTTGGGTTTGGGTTAAGGTCAATCCTAGCCTCTGACCAGACCTCAAGAAGACCCAACCCACACCTTGACCCAGCCCAACTAGAATTCAAACCCGAGGTGCCCAACCTGAATTCTCATATGCTCATCCAACCCGACCCAACTGATATTCCCAACCCTACCAAACCCAAACCCGACCCAATTTGAAATCCGGTTGACATTTTCCAACCCTAACCTAACCCAAGGACCATGACAACCCAACCCGAACTCAGAATTGGATCAATCAGTATCAGGTTGACCCAGGCCAAGTAGCAGCCGTACTCGGTAGACTATCAAACATGACCAATTTGTGCCATTCTGGCATCATTTGGTGCAAGAAAAGTGGCCCACCAAAAGAACGAAGAAAATACAAAAGGTATATTATAAAATAACCAACTGCTACGTATAACCCCCAAAACTACAAATGCCATGAATTTGATCACCGATCGATTAATTCCCCCAGACTCACAATGTAATCTAACTGTTTTTCTCTCCACATTTATCATCAGACCATGGATCTGATTAAGATCATCAATCAAGACAATCTGAACGATTGGATTCTTCGTATCTTTGGCCAACCAGCTTATATGGTTGTTTGGTTGCATCAAGGTACCGCAAAAACAGAGACCTTACTGACCATATTACATAGTGCATGAATGCATGTGCCAATACTAGAAAACCTCCACTTCTGCATCAGTATCCAATTAGTTGAATTGTACACCCACCATATCAATACTCTTATTCATGATCTTTGCACATCTTCCATATCAACATCCAATAGTAACAGAGATTATCCACTAACAAGAAAAAACCAACTAAATACTAACTCCACCCAAATGTGTATTTGCATCCACTAACAAGGATAACCCAACTACATAATGACTTTGTAGCCTCATAATGAAATATAACATAAGAAAAAAAATGACTGTGCGCATTCCTCCACTGATAATAACCATATACTCACGAATTGATAAATTCTACAATTAAATCCATGAAAAGAAGATTTTTTTTACTTATGGAAAAATAACATAAATGGCCCCATACTTTGCCCTGGCTCATCAAGACTCGCCTCGAGTAGGGGAAGATTGCTGTAGTGGGATGCAATGAAATGCAGATCTTAAGACCAGATACTTCATAAAACAGTAATCAAGAAACTGAAAAGAAAACAAGAACAAAATCGAACAGCTTGCGTTTGAGAAAGCAATATACCTGCTTGGCCTTGTATCCCAAGCGGCGAGCCTTATCGGGACGCGTCGGGTGCGTGACGCGCACGATCGACGGGAGCTGGCGGTATTCCCAGCACCGGACCCTCTGCAAGAACCGCATCACGTCCGATTGCTTCTTCCTCCATAGCTCCGACACGTACTTGTATGCCCCTAAATGCCACCACAGGTTTTCCAAAATTACAATCTTATCCTAAAACCCTAACAAAAACGTTTTTGAAAAACCCTAAAACCAGAAATCGTTCGTAGAGAAAAATGTCAGAGATGAAATGCGAGGAAATGAAAATGATGGAAAATCAGATGTGATAGAAATCGCGATTAAGAGAGAGGGTATGATTCTCACCCATTGCTGAGAGAATCGCCTCGCTTGCTACCTCCCTAGGGTTTGCTTTTACAGAGAGGATCAGCTGCTTTGCTTCGAAGCCCTAATATTATAGAGGGTTTTAGGTTAGGAGATCTCGACCACAGATTTCCATCGAGTGATCCTATCCGTAAGTCCTCTCGAAACCTTTGAGGGAACACGTGCCATCCGCTTACGTACGCGCACCATAGGAGCGCACGCGAGATCTCAACCATTCATCCGGTAGAGAACACAGGAAACGTGATTTGGTCCGAAATTCAATCTGGTCCACTTATAATCTGGCCCACATCTGTAAGTTGGAGATGGAGTGTTGTGAAGTTTTTCCGGCACGTGTGGCTCGGTAATGCATGGACTGGCCTGATTTTGTGCCTGGGCATGGAAACGGATCGGCTACTCACCCTGCCACTAGTGATCGGTGCTCTGCGGTTCCCATCATGATATATGTGTTTCATCCATGCCGTCCACCCATTCATCCATATCATTTTATGTAATGATCCCAAGAATAAGGTTGATCCAAATCTCAAGTGAACCGCACAGTGTTGATTGAACGCTCACCATTAAAAGCTTCTCGGGGGCTACAAAAGTTTTGGATCAAGCTGATATATATTTTTTCCCTTCATCCAAGTCTGTATGACATAATCAACAGGTTAGATGTCAAATAACCATAACAGTGGGTCCTAGGAGGTTATTAATGGTGTACATTCAATCACTACTGTTTTCCCTTGGTGTGGTCCAGCTGAGATTTATATATACCTCATTTTTGGGATCAAGCCCTAAAATTGTCTTTCAAAATGGATGGACAGCGTGGATAAAACACATACATCATGGTAGGGTCCACATAGCATTATCTACTAGCCACCTGGTGGCAGCGTCACTAGCCAAACCGCGTCCCTTGGGTAAAGGTGTACACGAGTCGAGCCGAGCTGAGCCGAACTTTGCCCAGCTCGTGCTCGACTCAGATTGCCCGAGTCTCAACTCGTGCTCGGCTTGGCTCGGCCTTCGATCTCGGAACAATAGCTCGTGCTCAGCTCGGTCGAGTTCGAGCCCGGCCAATGGTCGCTGGTCGAATTGGTTCCGCTACTTGTACGGTCGGAAAAAATGGAGAGAGTGGAGGATAGGACTCACTTTTAAAGAGAAGTTCGTCCAGACAAACGCTGGAAGAGGGAATGTCGCCAGGTGGAGAGTATTGGGCGGATCTCGTCCAAACAAACACTGGAAGAAGGAAATGCTCGTCTAGACAAACGCTGGAAGAACGAAATGTAACCAGACAGATGGCCGATTTGGGTGATTTGGGCGAAAGAGAGGAAGAACGGGTAGGGTCGCTGGTTTGGGCGTACTAGGTAGGGTTTTTTAAAAATCCTTTATATACTAACTTAAAGTTGAGTCGAGCTGAGTCGAGTCGAGTCGAACTTAATACCGAATCGAGCTACGTCCAACTCGGACTCAACTAAAAATGTTCTGAGCACCCAAAATATGGCTCGACTCGGTTTGAACAGCGTTTCGATCCGAGTCGCATCGAACTTTTTCGAGCCGAGTCGAGCGAGTTACCGAGCTTATGCTGCTCGTGTACAGCTATACCCCTGGGCATATCCACGCTAGTCTCGCCTGATGAATGGATATCTCCACACAAGGCACGGTGGCATGTGTAATGATGGGATGTGAATGGCTCCATTATCTAGCACCGCTCATTACACGTGACATATAGCACGTGCAAGTAAGTTCTCTGGAACTCCTTCGGTGGGGGAAGCAGTTGAAATCCGTCATGGGTACCTCGCTAGCAGCATATTCAACGGGCCGGGCTTGGGTGGATTTCGGCCCGTTTTTTAATTGTTTAGGTTGAGGCTATTCATTGATTTGTTGGACCAAGCTCGACACATTAACAACACTACTCGCTGGATTGTTGCAACTAATAGCCGCGCACCATTATGAATGCCATCCATGCACTTCAATCTAGACCGTGCAAATCATGAGCGTGGAGTGTGATCTTAAAAGCACATAGACTGGATGATCCAACCCATCTATTTGGTGGCCATCAAGTGGGCATGTAGGAAAAGAATGGTCGTCCGTTAGTTGTAATATCTTTTCTGGCAACATCTCTGTGAAATTAATTACCTGATCAAATGGTTGTAATATTATATTTTAAGGGGTTGTTTGGAAGCTTTTAGATGTGGGTAAATGGAAAGTGAAATTAAATGAATTGGGAGTAAACCGATTATCCAATTGTGTTTAGATGAAAGTTAATAAAGTTCATTTAAAATTCAAATTTTTTACTTAGATGTGAGTAAATGGGAGGAATTGGAATGACTTTTAATTTTTTAATATACTCTTGATAACTTATGTAATATTCCAAAATAGTATATATATGTGTGTGTGTGTGTGTGTGTGTGTGATATTTAATAAAGTGATTGTAATAAACCTATTGAAATATATACTTTAGCTAAAAATGAGAAAATTTTAAGCCTTAAGTAGACTATAAATGTAAATATCACAAACAAGCAATTTATCATTGTTTTTTTAATGTTCATTTAAATGACAATTCTTTTCATGGTTTACATCATTTTTATTTGGATTGTTTTAAAGTATCATTAGCATGTCACGTGTATGGTGGACATGTGCATAACGGCACCTTTAATTATTAGTGCGACTCTTAAGAGAGCTCAAAATGACATCTCACCCCGTTTACTTCTAAATCCCCTATCGGAAAGAAGATTTTATTTAGAAGTCCATTTACTTCCACTTTATTTCAATTCCATGCATTTACTTTCATCCAAACACATTTCAAATGTCATTTATCTCCATTTACTCTCATCCAAATAACCCTTGAGAGTTTTAATCTCATCTACACTGCATCCAAGTTGTGGCCCATGTTATAAACGGATTGGATCACTAAGGAGGAGGAGAGAAGTTGTGAGCCACACAAGTGCAAGTCACACATGAGTTACTCACATGCAAGAAAAAGGGAAGTTGGAGCAAAAAAAAATACAATCCTTTAATTGACATCGGGCACGTAAAATCACAATTATTCATCAATTAGTAGGCAAATTTCTCAAATTTCTCAAGTGTCTCTTGTCTCTATGTTTGGATAAGATTTGTTAGCGCCAAATTCGACGATGCAGATGCACCACGTGGCAAGAGTGAAATCTTCACGGCATACGCTAAATATATGGAGGACAAATCATTTATTACAAGGTCTTTGACTTTTCTAATAAGGATGCGTTTAACGAATGACAAGCACAAACGAGTAAAGACCATTGCTATCTCACAGCTGGTAGTATATGATGTCGCCACATAAGCAATAGTTATTCTTATGACGTGTAACGCCCCGATTTTTGGGACCCGAGTATACGACTCATTTCCTAAAAACCCGGGTGTTAACTGATAATCAAAAGATAATTAAATCAAATCAATGTGCGATCGATTAATGGAAACTAAGCGTAGTATAAATGTAACCCAACTAAAAGTAATATTCTGGGCCACTCAGTTGTGGCCCATATACAAAAACCTCAAATTCCAAAATGTACTGAAATGATCGTAAATAATTAATTTGTTGATTTAATCCCAAGTAAACGGCCGCCTCCTGTTGTAGCTTCTCATCATAAAGCTCTTCCTCGACTACAGCCGCCTCTGGGTCCGTTGCATATCCATCTACCCCTGTACTTGCATCCCCTGTACGGTTGAACATTGATGAATGAGTGGCCAGCTCAGTGTGATTTTTTCTCAAGATTACACATCGCCGTCCTATACAAGAAATAACATAAAACATCCAGACAACCAAAACAAAGCAAATGCAGTCTTATTATGTGCATGGATGCATGAATGCAATCATCGTCCCGGGGATGCTCATCCGTGCGGACAGTGGGCTCGTCACTCATGTAATTATCGACCTGAGAATACTCATCCAGTCGAACAGAGGCTGGCCGTTAGCGAAGCACATCACGTGCATACATCACATTCCGCATAACGACTACTTATCGTACATCACGTACGTTAACGATAGACGTTGGTCTGTGCCATGTATGCATGATTAGTCAAACCCTTATTAAACCAGTTACAATCAGCCATTTTAAATAAACTCAAAGTCACTATGGGGGCTCGTCGCCAGCGTAGGGCGATGACTCGGGTATAGTATCCCATGACCACCATCCCCAGCCCATGAGTTTTACCGTCTTAGGGTGTGTATAGAATCCATCAACACATGGCTAATCAACTCTCCATATATGGGGACTACCATCATATGCCGACTAGGAATGAAATTTTGAAGATATAGAATGCAGCGATTAAAATGAATCGGTCTGTACGATACAAACGCGATTAAGCATTGACGACAAAATATATAAGGGTTCATTCCCTAGTTAGGTGGGTGGAATCACTCCATAGATGGTAAAGCCCCATGAATCAAATGTCAATAATCATAAACTCCATGTTGAGGGTTTAATTTTATCACGATCGGTCCCGTTACACCCTAAGTACGGACTCTCTTTAAATAGGAGTTTCCATAGAGAGGTTTCAAATAATGTATGTCTTACAACCAATACAATTTTATAGAGATTCAGGCGTGCTTTAATTTTTTAAGTAAAAAACTCATGTATGCAAACAGTTAAAGAATCATGTAAACCTAACTTATCAAATTCTAAAGCGTGTCTCAAGTAAACAATTGAGTGTTTAAGTTAAACAAATCAGTGGTTTAACAAGTTTTAAGAACATGTGATAGATCGGTCCTAAGACATATGATGAAATAGATTAAGGATTTGATCAATTGTAGAATATGCATACAATGACTAATCAATAGTAAATAAAGCTATGAGGCATGAATCTAGTCAAACACGTTGAATGTTCATCCACTCATAGGATATCATTTGTAACTGTTATAAAAGACTATCCATAATCTAGTTTAGAGATGGAAAGCTCAAGGGGAAGAAAATCATCACCAGAAAAGTCGTAGTACGTCTTTTGATGTGAATTCCCTCAAGAAGTTAACGGCTCCACGTTACTCAAATAGCTTCCTAGAGAATTAGTTTGCACTAGACAACAAGTCCTAAGGTTTTAAGCTTATTGAAAGCGGGTGGGGTTTGAAGGGCCTATAATTAAGATCGTTTGGACCCACCCGTAAGGATGGTTTGATGATTGGAATTGTTCGTGTTGTGCTACCCCGAAAAGATTCGTTACATTGAATGAAACGAATTTGATTAGGGTCATTGATTTTAACTAAACTCGTGGATGTGCCATATTCTAGAAATAAAAGTGATTGAGCTGTGTTAACTACCTTATCAGCTATTTGAAAGATAGCTCATCTACTTAATAAAACAACAATCCACATAAAAAGAAAACTCACATGAACTAGATAATCAAAGATATCGATTTACTCAATTCCAGTCTAAAGCCAATCCATGTAGTGGCCGACCGGATTAACAGTCCTGATCACTTCATTCTAAGACTCATCCATGTAAAACGAGGCCGGTTGGAACGTGGCCCACTGTTTTATGTGATGTGGCCCATCGTGATTTGTGGCATAGCCCACTGAGGAGGTGCGGCCCACTTCATGTATGAGTGGTGGGCTAACGGACTGGCCCACCCACATTAAGACCAAGTGCGGCCCACTGGGATGCCTCCCAGGTGTGGCCCACTGCTTTATATGTGGTGCAGCTCACTGAGATTCAATCTCATGTGCGATCCACCTGTTCACACAGGGTGCGGCCCACTGCTATGAGGTGGGGCCCACTGGATATCAGCGTGAAGCCCACTTGATGCTAGCATGCAGTCCGCCGTCTGCAGACCCATTTACGGTCCAGATTGGGCCTAATTTCAGCTCAACTTCCAGCCTGATTTTAGCTGGATTCGAGGCCCAGCCCTAGCCTGTTTTTAGTTAGAAACAGGGCCCACTTGCTGATACATTTATGGCCCAACGTGCAGTCTGTTGTGGCCAGACTAGAGGCCCAAAATACAACCATCATTTGGCTTGATTTCAGCCCAGCTGAGAGTTGGTTTCCATCTCTCACTCACGACCTTCTAAGGGCCTGTTTTCAGCTGGGATTAGGACCCATCTGTTGGGATTTCTGCAGCACAAAACAGACCTGATGGAAGCCCGCTTCTCAGCCCAGTTGAGGTCCTATAATCACCTGGATTATGGCTAAATTAGAGGCCCTGTTTCGGCCCAAAAATCGGTCATTACTCGGCCTGGTTTTTTGTCACGCCCCAAACTCGGAAACCGGGCTCACAAAATTTCCGATCGCCGAATCCGGCGCCGACAGCCTCCGTAGAACCCCATTCTCGGCTCCCAGCGCCCATACGCCAGGTTCCGATCCTGAGATGCTACAAGGAGGATTTCTAATGATCAATTTAATTCGTAATGAGCATAACCACAAGCATAACCCACGAACAATAACCACAAGAACACCATCACAAAATCCACTATGATCAAAAACTTTTGAGTACAAGGCGTATTAAAGGGAAATACAATATACTGAAAATAACAAAAGCTCCAGAAGCTCGGCTGCACGCTCCAACTGCGGCGAGACTACGACTGCGTCCTGGCATCACCTGCACGCATCAATCGTGCATAAGCTTATGGAAAGCTTAGAGGGTGGTGTAAGTGTGTGCGCAAAATGAGCGTGCTCAAAATGCAAGGTCAGAGTAATGCGGAATCGTGCCAATGAGTACATGAATGCAGTCAGCCATACCAAGGCTATGTGGGACAGAATATAAATGATATCGGTCATATCAAGGTCATGCGATGCATAATGCAGCTCAAGCATGTCAGTCCTCATGTCAATATAGTTATCAGTCTGGATAATCACCGGGGTCTAGTACACTCAAGCCAACTTGCCGCCCCTATCCGAACGCACAACTGGGAGAGTGGAAGAGACCTCACTATCCGCCTGCCAATATCAGGCCCAACTCGTCGATAGCGGACCGATTCCTCAAGTTGGTCAAACTCAACCTAGAAATTGCCCCCTCACTCAGGCGGGTAAGGTCACACCCCTTTCCAACCGACCACGACACAGTGGGAGACGCAGCCTCCTGGTATTCGGCCCTTATGTGCTAGTACATCCACTCGGTCTCGACGTTGGAGTCATCCTCTGGTACCATCAGGTTTAGGGATTTTCACCCAGGGACATCTATGGCGCCCGTATGCTAGAACCAAACATTTCCGGTATCCAATCCAACCACCCACGATGTGTCTGTGGAGGCCATGGCCCTGGTGTCGCTAGGGCATACAGTAACTACAATCACACAATGCAAGTGCATGAGTCACACTACCAGTCATGCAACAGTCCTGCGTAAACTATACGCTCATGCAGGGCAACTCCGCCTATCAGGGAGCCAGTAACAGTCTGCCCGAAGGCATATGTTATGATCAGTCACCCCTCATCTCAAGCATGCATATGATGCGTATGATCATGAATCATGGGGCAGCACTATACTTATGGTATGATAATGGGTGTTGCTCAAAGTGAAGATGGGCCTAAACGGACTGCAGAGTACAAGTATGGACCTATCAGTGGGCCTTAAGGAGTGTGACAATGCGGACATTTAACCAACATTATCCTTACAATGTGGACGTCAAACCAACATTGTTCCCAAGGCATAGCCCGCCATAAAGTGTCATTACACAAACCATAGGGAATCACACATTGCAATGGACCAATATACATCTCATTAGGCCTCGACCCATAGTCCTTAGATACATCAAATGGGCCGTCTCATATGGGCCTTATATAAATCAAGTGGGCCGCATTAGTGGGTCTTATGTACATTGCAATGGGTCCTAACCCATGGGCCCTTAAATACCTCAAATGGGCCGAATCAAATGGGCCTTATGTATATACCAAGGCGGGCCTCAACAATGGCCACAAATACATTAATATGGGCCCCATCACATGGGCCTCACATATGCACTAAGGTGGGCCTACTCACATGGTTCAAATGGGCCAAGCCACCATTAAAATTCCCAAGGCCCGCCATAATGTATATATTACATAATATAATATTTAAAGATATATATAATATATACAATATAATAGAAATAATATATACATATACATGTACATATTCATATACATATACATATACATATACCCATATATATACATATACACACACACACACACACACACACACATATATATATATGGAAAAAAAAAAACACGATGAGTTCGAGCTGGCGTTCAGCTCTCATGAGGTCCAGCAGTGTGGGACCTACCGTTGATGTTTGTCAAACATCTAACCCATCAGTCAGATTCACCATTCAATGGTGGGCCTAGATCTCAAAAATCAAGTCAATCCGTGACTTGTGCAGGCCACACCACATGCAGAAGTGGAGAGGGTCGTGCACCATTAAAAACATTCATAACCATTTTGAGGGCCACTGAGATGTGGTTTTGCAAATCCAGCCCACCCATCGTGGGTGCCCCACTAGAATGAAGGGGTCAGACCGAGTTTTACCGCATCCAAATTCGGGTGGGACCCACCGTCGACAGCAGTGGACGGTGTGAAACACATACATCACAGTTGGCTCCACCGTCCGCTGGACAGTGGAATACAACGCATACATGACAGTGGGCTCCCACCATCATCCTGGACGGTGGGGATAAGACACATACATCACTGTGGGCTCCCACGTGGGGCCCACCATAAAGTTTACTTTCCATCCGACCTGTTGAATAAGTCACAAATACCTGGATGAATGGAAAAAAAAAAATATCAGATTGATCCAAACGTCTGTGGGCCCAAAAAGGGTTTCAATGGTAGAATTCAATCATCACTGTTTCTTATGGTGTGGGCCACCTGAGGTCCAGATCAAGCTGATTTTCGGAGGGGACCCACCTCAGGGGGTGGTCCACCTCATGGACGGTGTGGATACAAAATATACATCATGGTGGGGCCCATGGCCAGGGCCGTGGGACCCTGCCCGTTTCACGCCCGCCAGCGCCTGGCGCTCTGACATAGGCAGCAGCAGCGGCTGCTGCTGTTGCTTTCTTTTGTTTTTTTTTTTTTTTTTTTGAAACCATATTTTTCGTGGTTTTTCGAGTGTAGGGCCCGCGTCAACCAAATCCACCTCGGCCATTGGTTTCCATGGCCCATGACAACTCCATCAAGCCCAATATTGGGCCTGTTTCGGCATGTAAAAAGAATCTGTAAGACTTTAAACGGTGAAGATCACTGATTGCTAAAGTATGGCCCACCAGAAGATTGGATCGGCCCCATTTTTCGGCTCAACGCCTAAAATGGTCTGTAGAATGGAATGGACGGTGTGGATTGACTACATACATCAAGGTGGGTCCTATACAAGTGGCCCACTTCCAATGCCTTGAAAAAGGCTAACATTTGTATTTGTTTTTTTCATGTCCAGAGAGTCCCTGGACTCTTTTCCCTTTCTTTTTTTTTTTTTGTTTGGGCGTGCAATGCCTTTAAGGTGGGCCATCACATGGTGAGGTGGTGTGGTTACAATACATATGTAAAGTGGGCCCCACCTTTAGATGGTTTGGATCCAAAACATGCTCCATTGTGGGGTCCATCCAAGTGGCCATAGGGCCATAATATCATACACAAAATAATAAAATAAAAAGAGAGTGGGACACCCGTGATGGAGGGACCCCGACACTATGGGCCCTCCGTTTCAAGCATCCAATCATACATCAATAGGTCCCATTGCATATGGGCCCTCCAAATAAAATATCAACGGTGGAGATCCCTCTCCACCCAAAGTGAACGGTCTATATGACCTCTTTATGCAAGGAAATATAAACATCATGATGGGGTCCATGAAGAATGGCCCCATCATGGAATGATCATGAGGATCAAGGTGGGCCATTGGCCATACCTAGGGTCCAAAGTAAGATCCACACCATTGATCGGTATGCCCCACTTGGCCCATCATAAAAACATGAAGAAAACTATCCTATAAAGCACCCACCGGTTGATCTTCTCGGTCCGTTGGAACGCCACCCTCCTTGTGCTCATCTTTGATGGTGGAGATGGGAAATGGATGGCTAGGATGATGGGTTTTGGAATGGGAAGGTGGGCCTCACACTTGCTTGTTTTCTCTCATGGAAGAGCTCCCAACGTGGGATTTTTTTCCTTGCTTGGGAATGTGGAAAAATGAGAAGGAGAGAGAGGGTTGTAAGGGAGAGAGAGTGATGTGAGGTGAGTGATGTGTGAGGTGATGGATTGGTTGACTTTGGTGGTTACTTTACTTGTGGAGAAAGGTAGCATGGGTTGCTTGTACTTGACATTGAAGTGATTGATTGATTGATGTGATTGATTGATTGATGGGATTGATTTGACATTGTGTAGAGATTCTCTCGGGATTGAGAAAGCGCGGCGTTTCTTCAAAATAAACGCCGGCTCACATCTTCTGGTCAGGGTATCGGATTGTTGCGTGAGTCGCGGTGTTGGAACCGCGGCGACGGTGCGGTCGCAATGATACAGGTCTCGGATTAAACCGATTCGAATCTAAATGATACGACTTACGGTCGTGCGCAACGTCGGATTGCCGGACTTCGACGGAAAGGATCGAGGATTCATCGGAACAGTGCGAACTAGGATACGGGTCTTACATTTTTTGCCCAAAACTGAGCTGCTGCTAGGCCTATTTTCGGTTCTTCCCAGAGCCCATCTAGGGGTCTGATTTCTGCCACAATTCCAACCCAGAACTCAACCATTATTTGGCCTAGTTCTAGTTCGTTATAGGTAGCAGTTGGAAACCGTTTTCACGGCCCATCTAAGTTTGAAATCTTGACTCGAATCAAGGTCTATTGCAGGCCGTTTTTCTTCGTCCATCTCAGAGCTTGAGGGAGGTCCGATTTCAGACCGGATTGCTGGCAGGATGAAGATGGAAGCACAAGGAGGTGGGGCGTTATCTGGCTTGGCTCGAATGCTAGTTGAGCCGACTCGACTCAGTTGTAGTTACGATGATGAAAACCTGCAATGTGCACTTTGGATTAGTGTAACAGTTGGAACAAAGGGGCTGATGAAACCAGGTTATGGACCCTTACCTGATGGGTTCCAGAGAGCGTAGTGAGGCAACAATTGCACTCGGCCGAGTCGAACTAGAGACGGACCGAGTCAAGTTGTAATTAGCTTGCTTGGTATCTCTCCTCTCTCTCTCTCTCCTCTCTCTCTCTCTCTCTCTCTCTTTTCTTTCTCTTTCTCTTTTCTCCTCTCTCTTACTGGTGCAGATCCCAAGGGCACAGTGCCCTTTTTATAGTAGTGGGAGAAAGAGTCCCAACGGATGGAAGATAACTCCCCTTGCAACAGTTATGATTGAAGGGTGGCCATTCATGAGACCAATCCGATCTTAGGGATGTGTTGCTGGCGTTCTGATCCATCATAAAAGCAACTTTTAAGCCTTGTGGGGCCCATCTCGTGATAAGATTTTGGTGGGTTATTGGGGAAGACGATCTGCCCTCTAATGGCAGATCACTACACCACGTATTTCAACATGATCTGGTCCGTTTGAGCGGGCCAGATGAGACATTTGATCAACGCGGGGCCTACTTTTTGGACCCCAAACATTAGTTTCGAAATATCTCGCGAGATTTTCCATTTTTCGCTATTTTCTCGTGAGATGAGATTTTTCTCATATCCATATTATTTCACCCTGAAATGAGGGGTTGGGATAGCTAGCTCCACGTAGCCCATGGGACGGCCAGGGATGCGCCAACAAACGTTTCCTTAACGGGAAAACTCCTTTTTCCTTTTTCTTGGTGCAGCCTTTTTTGGCTGTTTTTGGCAATGGGAGAGTGCGCCCTCCAATGTTCGAATGGATGGATGGGATTGCATGGCCAATTCGATCCCGGATTGCCCATGTGGCCCCCTGTTGGCCCATCATCCGAGATCCAAGCCCTCCATACGCTTTTAAACGATTCCATCTCAGAAACTTCATCTCTATGCGTGAGCTTAAGAACCTATACAGTTATGGTTAGATGGGTCCCACGAGCCAAATAGACGGTTTGGATCGTTCAGAAAGTGCCCAAGGTGGGCCACTTTGAGGGCCGAAGTTTGTCAGATTCAAATGGCGTTGGCGGGAAGGAAATTCTGGATTTTTGTGTTTGGGCTCGGTCAAAGGTCGTTTGACCAATTTGGTGTGTCTAGTGCACTTCGTGCACTAGAACTAGAGTGCACATGCACTCTGGTTGGGGTCTACTATGATGCTTGTGATCAATCTACACCGTCTAACCGTCTTGGGGGTCCTGCGTAGGGGCCTGACCTAGTTTGGGGTGGGGCCGAGGCCCAGGTGGGCCATATCACACTTTTTAGGGCTCATTTAGCCCATAAATCTCGATCCAAAGGTCGGATTGGCCTGAGATTTCATTATGACAGCTAAACAGGGATTTGAGAGGCTTCAAGTGCCTGGTTGGTCATTAATTTATCTTCAAGCGTTGCTAGTGCGCCCCCCCCCCCCCCCCCCCTCTCAATAACTTGATTTAGTGACATATAAGTTATTATAAGTTGGGGTCTTTAGTTGATCTTACCTTTTTGACTGGCACGGAGTTCATCTTAGCTCCTAGGCCTCGGATGGAAGGCTTCAACGACAACTGGGAGCCCATCCTGCATAAATTGGTTCAAGGTATTTAGTTAATTAACCCTGACCTCCATTGTTGTATGTTTGAGAGGTAACACCCATGTACCAGAGGTACAGGGTGTTACATGACGTCACCAAAAAGTTTATAAAGAGCAAAGGATAGTGCAAAGCAAATGATCAATTAATCAAACTAAAATCTAAACAACTCAACTTCAATGCAATTGTAACGACTCGAAAAATTTCGTGCAATGGCCTGAGTATCACCTCAGGCAGAAATCACTTAGGATCAAATCCTTTAGAAATTAGACAAAGTTAACCAAGTGCTAAACTAGATTAGCCATGAAATCCGCTTGAATCACTTTAAATATGATCTACAAGACCCAAAACTTATAGAATCATTAACGCTAGGTTACCCTAAAATCTAGGATCAAACTCATTACCCGACTGCTCTCGGGAGCACATTGAATCTCTGTATCAGATTTGGACCGCACATCGAAAGTCCGAATGATACGAGGTTATAGAATTAGGACCGCCTTGCTGGATTTGATAACCATCTCGGAAATCAAATCCAGATAGTGTCCCACGGCTATTCGCTTAAGCCCGGAGTGAGGAGTGTGAGAAAACCTGGTTTTTTTTGGAAATTAAATTAAATTTAAGTAATTTGAGACTTGATATTTGCAGGCCAAGTACAAGCAATCAGACCGTCGGAATTTTACCCAAATACACCCTCAGATCAGAAAATATTTCATACACATGTCCATGTACTTATAACCCTGATCGAGTTTCTTTGATCGTTGAACTGAAACTGGTCCGCCACATGTGATCTGGGAACCCGATTGGAATGAAAACTTAACTTGACCTAGATCCATAGTCCGTGAGCTTAATCCGACCTTTGGCTCAAGGGGGGGCTCCAGAAGTACTCCGTTGAGACGGAACAGACCCGCTTTGGACATAACCTAAGTATACCTTGACCCTGAGTCTATTCTGGAGAGTTTTAAGCCTATATAAGGACCTTAAACTCTCACTCTCTCATCCCATACGAATTTGAGAAAACCTAGGAGAGAGAGAGAGAGAGAAAAGAGAAAGAAAGAGTGAGAGAAGTGGGAGAATCTTCCTGCTATTCTACCCTGGTGCTATACGTGCTTAAACATCACGATCTAGTCGCTTTTCCGGCGATTCCAACTTCATTTCTAGGTAAGAAAATCCTTACCCTAACCTGTTTTAGGGTTTCTATTGGTACAAGTAACGAAGTAGCTGACTTACCTTGTGTTATAGGTCGTCGTATCGACATTGACGAAGGCATAGAGTTTCTGTTAAGTTCGTTACGTTTCTACGGTGTAAGGTGCGGACTTTAGACGTATAGGTTATGGTTTTCAACACTTTCAATGTCAGATAATGATAGATTCATGATCTGGGTGTAATTGTACATGCACAAACTGATGTTCGTTTTACGTTTCGGTTGCGTATACAAATTATGATGTATTGTGTATTCTGTATAATTGTAGAAAATACCATATACGTACAAATTTTGAAAGTATGTTAGCCATGATTAATCACTATATGAACATGCTATATATATGTATAATACTTACTCGATGAAAGGATTCGCCCTAATACATGTTTTTGCTAGTATACGCTATGTATGTTAAAAGAGTGTATTCTAAGTATTTGTGAAAATGTCTGTAAGAGTAAGTACTTAGATGATTGTGCTTTAGGTAGGTGTTGAGATAGGATTCTCAACTAACGTAGAGATGTATATGATTTGTTCCATGTTGGTTGTTTAATTTAACCGCTTACTTATGAAATATATGTATTTGTATTTCCTATTTATTTTGTGCTTTATGACATGTTTTATGACATGCTTGTTAACATGCTTGAATTACTTTATTTATTCTGCTTTACTCTACATGCTTCTGGTTAAGGATTGATTGTGATTGGGGCTATGATTATAGTCCAGACAATCGGTAACAGACTTGAGTTCGTGGTTGAGATTCATTCGTCACATAGGATGTGTTTGACGAACCTGAGTCGTACTTCGGTTGGCGACAGTGGTTAGGCCACATGAAGTGTTTATGTACTTCATGTCGTTCAGCTGGTTGTGCGCTCGTGCTAGTCGAGCTCGTCACGTAACCCGATCTATCTAATGTATGTTCACCATGTTTGGACGCTACTGCTTGAACCTAGGGTACCAAACTTACCAGTGTAACCCCGTTGACCTTGGTACCTCGATTCACTAAGACTCATGAGCCGGGCATGGTGGTATGGGACACCGTGGTAGAGCTGTCGCCCTACGCTGGGGCCACGAGCCTCCCCGTAGTGACCAGTGAGCAACCCAGACTCATTCGACTGTGTTATGTATGCATTACTTGTCAGTCCATTATTAGTTCATTTTGCAATCAGCCAATTTAAGTAAGCTCACGGTCACTACGGGGAGCACATGGCCCAGCGTAGGCCGACGACTCGGGCATAGTGTCCCATTTCCACCATCCCCGGCCCATGAGACTACCGTCTTAGGGTGTGTGTAGCACCCACTAACATGTGGTCAATCAATTTAACATAACGAGGTTACCACTAATGCCGATTAGGGGTGAAATGTTGAAACTACCAAAAGTGGCGATTTAAACATGTCGGCATGAATGATTTAAAAATGGGTAAACGACGGTATTTGGAAGGGTTATGAGATTCACCCCCAGTCAGTTAGGTGAAACCACACATAGATGGTAAACCCCATGATCAAGTACCATAACCAAAACCTCCATGTCAGGGGCCTACTTATGTCACAACCATCTAGTTACACCCCCAAGCATGGACTCTCCTTTGCTAGGACTTCTCGTGGAGAGATTTCACAGTATGTGTATCATAGCAGCATATATTACGATATGAAATGAGAATAAGGAACGACACATATATTCTTATCAATATACAACAACTGAATATACATGTCATAAATGACTAGATTATTCACCTAGGCAGTTCAAGAATTTAAACAATAGTAAGCATGAGAATTAGCATGTTTAGTAGATAAATCAAGTGAATACAGTTTATTCCTACACACAGTTTATCATTAACTATTTACATTAATAAGACTGTCATTTCTGGTCTAGTTAAGAGTGGAAAGCTTAAGGGAAAGAAATCATCACCAGACAAAGCGTAGAGCGTCCCTTGGTGCGAGTTCCTTTGAGAAGCTAGTGCCTCCACATTGTTTGAACGGATCCCTAGAGAAAACCGCTTGCATCAGACAAAAATTTCTGAGGTCTTGACCATAAAGATTGGTGGGGACTTTGAAAAATCCATGGTTAAGGTGGTTTGGCTACCACCAAGGGAATCAGGCCCATCAATCTCTTACCCCAAATGTGAGGCCCAAATTATTGGGTTTTTCGGCCAATTCCTGGGGCCCACCACCTAAGTCAATGGAGAGTCATTGGTTTGACTCTTCATGTAGGTGAGACTGACATGATGTATGTGGCCGGTCTGCACATGGCAAGGTCCACTGTCTTTAGGATGGGCTCGTCAAATGGACAGATGGCTCAGGTGTCCATCTGTGGACTCCCATGTGATGTGGTTCACATACATCATGTACCTATATTTGGTGGGTACCCACCGTCCAGAGGTATGAACGGTGAGGATAGGGGATGTCTATATCAAGGTGGGGGCCTAATATGTGGCCCACAAGTAGACAGAGTGGATGGACGGTCATGGGTGCAACCATGATTATGCATAAGAGGCACCTTATATCATGCATGTAAAGATGCATGCGTACATGTGTGTCTATATATATATATATATAAGCATGCTCTCTTATGCACCTACACACGTGCCATGGGTGCCGAATCTGATCGGTCCATAAGATGTAAAATTCCAAGAAATCTCAGGGTTTCAATTTTCACCCTGATCTAAGATTCCGGTGGACCATAGCAAGGAAAAATGCAATTTCAAGGGCAGAAACTGTTTGCATTAATCATGGCCCACTGAAGTTTTGGCTAAAGGTAAAAATTGGGACCAAGGGGTTTTATGAGGTCCTGCTCCAAGTGGACCGCTCAGATCTTCCAGACTCATCATCTACGATGAAATCTCAAAAATTTTCAATCAGTTCACGTGGACTGATTGGCATGTGAGCTTTGAACAGTCTCATGCATACACTTCTTAGTTGCTTTTCACAGGTGGGTCTTACATGAGCATGGGTACTAAATCCGAACTGTCCATAAGATGTGTAATCTCAAGAAACCCCAGGGGGTGAACTTTCACCCTGATATAAGATTCAGGTGGGCCATAACAAAGATAACTACAAATCAAAGAAAGGAACTATTTGCATCTTTCAGGGCCCATCGAAGTTTCAGTTGGATGTAAAAATGGGAACCAGGAGGTTTCACGAGATTCTGCTTCATGTGGACGGTTCAGATCTTCAAGACTCATCAGGTATGATGAGATCTCACAATTTTTTTTTCTTCTGCATGGTTTACGTGGACTGATTTGCTTTCTGTTGTAAATACAGAGATGTTCTCTATACCAACGTCCACACGCATACATGCACTATTATTTCACTTATAAGTGGTCCCATGTGGGCCCACCACATGTACACCTATCCTAGTACCCCACACACGTATACTCTATGTAGTATGGTGTCATGTATACTATGTATCTTATATAGTGTTTATGGACCGTTGAAGAGTCCAGAAACCACCGTCCAGGTCTTCTGGACGGTGAAGATCGGTCTTACCTGCCTTGGCAAAATAGTGGATGGTGTGGATATGTAGCAGGGTGGCCTACGGTACTCGTACAACCCACCTGTTTCCAATATGCAGCCTGACACAATGAAGCCCATTTGCGTTGGTAGGGCCCACTTGCAATTTGCGCAGGCCTAACACTTCTTCAGACGCTCAGAGCTACTCCCATACAGCCTATACGTTAAAGGCCAGGAAGAGGGAGGGAAACCGGCCCCCAACCTGCGACCGATCATAGCCAGATGGACGGTCAGATGTGGCCCGGTGGATAATCAGATTTCAGCTCTAAATAGAGCTTCCAAATGGCTTGTTTCTCGGCTGGTTTTAGCTCAGATTCAAGGCCATCATCTTGCCTAGATCATGCCTAAAACAGGGTCCATTTTCTGCTCCCATTAGAGCCATTACATGGCTTGATGGAGGGTCTATCTTATGGCATGATTTCGGCCCAAGACAGAGCCTCAAATAGGCCTGCTGCAAGCCATGAAACATGACCATCTCCCTGGCCAGCTTTTAGCTCAAAAATGGGGCCTGAAGAAAGGTCCAAACAGAGCTGTTCATGGCCTGATGGACAGTCCAAGCCAAACTCCAAACGGAGCTTCTGTTACATTCAGATTATGGCCCGACACACGGCCATTATTTGGCTAGTTCCTGGCTCGAATCATGGGCTGTGCTTGGGTCCGATCCCAGACTGTAACAGAGTCATTGATTGACTCAGCTTCAGGTTGAACACAGGGACCCTTTGCAACGGTGTTCTCAGTTCATCGTGCAACCATTACTTGCCTCAGATTCTGGACTAAAATGAAGACTTTCTCCTAGCCTACTACTACCGTGTTTGGCTTGTACACTGAGCTGTTTCAAAGCTCTACAGAGAGCTCAAAACAGACCTCAACTGGGGCCTACTGGTGGTCTGAAACGGCCATTGTTTGGCCACAACCATTGATTGGTATGTTCCCAGACACAGTTTCGGCCCTGAACTCAGCCATTTCTTGGCTTGATCCTGGTCCAAGAACGTGATTCTTACAGCTACAAGCAAGGAGAAAAACAAAAGAACAAAGGAAGAACGTTCTAACAGGGGCTGCTATTACTTACGTTAAAAACAGAGGATCGGTTTCTTTTGCTCTCTCTCTTATATGAATTCCTAAGGGCTACAGGGCCTATTTTATAGAGGGAGAGACGAACGAGGAACGGCCGAGATTGTTCCCACGATGGACTGCCGAGATTTATCTTTCTCAGTGCGAAAGGCGGTCTTCTTTCCCACAGGCGCTCGTCGGGCTATCTTTGGCATGAAATGGACGGTGGCAGTCAATCTGCTTCGTCCGAATACGAATGATCAAACGGCTATACCGTTCTGATCGTGTGGGTCCCATGAATGGTTTGAACGGTTTAGAACGTTCAGAAAGTGGCTGTGGTGGCCCACTTATGGATTTGAAGTAAGTTGGTTTCAAATGGAGAGAGGGCGGGAACGTCATTTTCCCGATTTTTCGTATGAGGGTCAGTCAGTGGCTGCTTGACCGAACCGACTGTCCCAGTGTTCTGCGTCGGTGGTGAACGCATGGGGTGCACATGCAACCCATGTGGGGCCTATCATGATGTTGGTGATAGATCCACTCCGTTCATACACTTCAGGAGTCCTACCCAGGGGGCCCGACCAAGTTTGGGGTGGAGGTGAGGCCTAGGTGGGTCGTACCACACATCTAAGGTCTTATTTGGCCGGCGCCTGTCGACCCAACGGTTGGATTGACTCGATATTTGGTTTCGACGGTCAAATGGGGTTCTAGAGGATACTGGCTGTTTGGTTGAACATTCATTTATTCCCGAGAGTCACTAATGGGTGTATTGTTCCAATACGATTTAATTAACTTATCTATAAGCTTAATTAACTCCAGGTGATCGTTGGGTCTTACCTTACTGTTTGGTGTCGGGTTAAACTTGGCTCCTATCGACCCTGACAGGCGGCCTCGATGTTAACTGGAAGTCCCATCCTGCACAAGTCATGTTTGAGCCGATTAATTGTTTTGGTTGAGGTGGGTTTAAGAAAGTAACACCCGAGTATCAAAGGTACGGGGTGTTACACTGAGCCTGATTACCATGATGATCAAGATGAGTTCTCCTACATGCAGTTCTCTGGAGGCTACGCTTAAGTCATTCAGATGACGGGGTTACAGGGTGTACCATTATAGTTGTACCATTTTTGGTATTTTGATTTTTGAAACAAATACATGTATATGGTGACTCAGTAAGGTGTTTATACTCTAGAGACCGATTGTGACATTTCTGGCTTTGTTTACATCTATATACATCTTTCAGTCTTCCGCTTGTGTTTTATAACTTGACCTGGAGTATGAATTACTATTTTGGTATAATCTCACTCATGATTATTGTACTAACACAGACAACATTTAATCATAAGCATTTATGTTGCATAAGTGATGTTTTGGAACTCGGGTGTTGAGTTGCTACTTGACCCCCGATTTTCAGGGCGTTACAGCAATGCTGCTTATTAGCGTAGAAATCTTTATCATATACACTGCTCATTAGCGTAGAAATCTTTAATTTGTAGGAGTAAATGTAACAACCTATGTTTTTTTAATTTCATTTGTAAGAACTAAGTTATCACTTTGGTGTGGCCCATCGTAACTTTAGATCGCCTTCATTTCAGACCCATGCCCTAGCATGATTAAGCAAAACATATGAACAGAATGGATTCCTTGCAACGCCACTATGGGGCTCACTTTGTAAAAAAAATAATAATATTATTATTATTACAAATAACGTGCGTTACTATAAAACCAATCTTCCCGAGTTTTTCTCTCCTCTTCCGTTTTGTCCGTTCACAACAAAAGGCTCGCGGACCCATCTATACCACCAGGAAAGTGAGCCCAGGGTCCTGATCTGAATTGTTTATTCCGTGGATCTTATCATTTTAACCCATCTTTAAAAAAAGAAATGAAATGAAAAATACACACACATAATGTACGATGTGTGTCACTACAAAACCGATATCCCGAACCTCTCTCCCATTTATCCTATTTTCTTCACTATGAAATTGCGGTTTTTACCGTTGATACTGAAGAACGAATATGAGGCAATGTCCTGGAGGGGGGTGAATAGGACTTTTCAATTATTTTTACCTAATTAAAAATCCTAATTGCCTGACTTAAATAATAATTTTATTTAAAGCAAGCAACGTAATATAATTCTAAGGCTTCCAAGCTAATAGAGGATCCAATTACAAAGACAACTCAAGATGTATAGATAGAGCAACTAGCATATATTAATGTGAGCTTGTGTATGGAATGTGCTATCTATCAATCAATAGCATTCATTCAATCATGTATAAGAATTTAAACATTCAAGCATTTATATAAGCATGATTAAACAGATGCGCAAATGAAAATTCCAAATACAAGCTTATATAGTGGTTCGACTACATACCTACTCCACTCCTGGCATCCACACTTAATCCCAAAGTGCATCGGATTTCACTATTAATGGTTTTAAAATAAGTTCACCAATAACCTTTATAGTTCTAAACTAAGGACGCCAATTTATGTTCTCCGCAAGAGCAAAGGTCCTACACTAAGAACTCATGTTTAGGCCCAACGGCCAAGGTCCCACACAAGGCACCTACATTTAGGCCCACCGGCCAAGGTCCCACAGAAAACACCTACGTTTAGGCCCACCAACTAAGGTCCCACACAAGTTTGTTAATAGAGACTAAACTTTGGACTCTTAAAAATTACACTTGTCGGAATGAGTCCTCTCTTATAACTCGTTCTGGGTTACTTGATTTTCGTGCTCTCGTGCTTGAATCAGCTTCCTGGTGCTCCCCCGATCTCATAGCTTGGATTTTTCTATTTGTTCAGCTTCACGATCAAGAACCTTGCATAAGATATACCATAAAGGTGATCAAGGTAATGAGAGTTAGTTGAATCTCTAACTAAGGTTATGAATGGATTTCCTAAGAGATTCAACTGATGGATACACTAGAGTATGGTTGAGACTAAGGATATACCTATAGGTTTGGTCTCAATACTCTAGTGAAGGATTAAGATTATGTTCTTCATAAATAAGAGCTTTGAATGCTCATGAGTGATGAATCACAATGAAAATAACATGAATCTCATGTGGATAGAGTCTAGGATGAGAAACTAGAGCTTGGGACAACCTAGGGACTCTGAAATGCCTAAATTCACACTTTTTGCAAGTTTCTACAAGCCGCTTTTATAGAGAAAAAGTTTCAACGGATAGAAAATGGCAAGTTTACGATACTACTGAAGCTAACTTCAGTATCACTGAACTTGCTTTAGTAGTACCGAATTAAATTCTCAAGTTGGTGAATGAAAAGGGCCCATTTCGGTGGCACCAAATTTTGTTTGTCGGTGGCAGTTGGTGTCACCGAAATATCCAGTTGGTGGTACCGAATTTCTTTTGTAATGTTGCTGGACTGTTTTGAGCCCTTTCGGTAACACTAAAGATATCTTTGGTGATAACGAAGGTGCTATTCGACGATACCTTTTACCTACCTAAGTAGGGTTCCTATTTGGATTGAGATCATCTATTTGTAAGTTCAAGATCGTAGAAGCGGTTATTTGCCTTCAATGTAGCTTTGGTGCTTCCTAATCCAGTTGCGTCGCTAGTTTTGATTTGCCAAGAACTCATCTGACTACTTGACACAACTAGTCACGTGATTGATAAACAAGTGTGCAAGGTGGGTGCACTTTCAATCTCCTCCTTTGTCAATTATGTGATAAAAACAACCTAACCTACGACCATGTCATGGTCCATACCAATGACATACCAAAACAATAAAAGATTACATATCAAAAGGGAAATTTACAACTCAAGACTTGATATGTAATACAAAATCATGCTGCTCCTCCATATTATCTACCAAGAATAACCTGCAATAAGGAAAAAAACATTTATGCAAAAAACAACCATTGTTTTGGTGGGTAGGTTTCTTCTCCCCCTTTTTGTTAGTTATTGGCATAGGATTATCCACCAAGAAAGAATCCAATAACATATAGATGATAATCCGAGGGTAAAAGAATAGAATAGAAAATCATATAATGATATAAGCATAAGACCATCATTCAAACAATGAAATATATCATTATAAACAGTCAAATCAAAGTAATAAAAAATATAAACATCAAATAGAAATATCTAAAATATAAAATGTTAACAAACAATATAACCATAAAAGAAATATCTAACATGAGCAAATGGAGATCACCATGAATTCACAAAATTACAACCCCAAGTTTGGGTAGAATAAACCAGCATCCAAAAACCAACAAGCCCTTAAGGCATAACACAACCAACCGAAAAAAAATATCTAGATTTAACAACAAACAACACAACAACAGAACTTCATCTAGAAGATTCACCCTCATACGGAGGGATATAAGAACGAAAAGTCAGAAGCAATTCAATAATGTGCTCCCCAAATTGTTGAAGAGCGTCAAGACGCAGTTCAATCCCGGAGAGTCGATTTTCGCACTGCCGGAGGCGAGCTTCTATATTTGACTGCCCTTCAAGAAGTTACTTTCTGGACTTTTCCTCTCGTCCTTTGGTACTGACCTGCTTCACTGCATTCATATTGAACCGCTCTAGGACTTTCTCAATATACCGCTCTTGTGACAGCCAAAATTTCCTGCTGCTTCTGTCACGGGTTATCTCATTCCTAGGATCTGTTTAGCCGGGCCCAAGTCTTTCATCATCGCAAACGACTTGCCCAACTCCTGTTTCAGCATGTCGATTTTCTTGATGTCTTTTCCCATGATGAGTATGTCATCAACGTATAAAACAGAATTAAGAAATCACCATCTGAGAATTTGCTTGTGAACACACAGTGGTCCGACTCCGTTCTGTCATACCCATGATGTAACATGAACGAGTCAGACTTCTTGTACCATTGCCTTGGAGCTTGTTTCAGCCTATACAAGCTCTTCCTCAGCCTACACACCATATACTCTGTCCTTGACTTCGAACCCCTCTGGTTGATGCATGTAGATCTCTTTTTCCAGGTCACCATGGACGAAAGCAGTTTTAACATCTAACTGCTCTATCTCTCCAGATCTATGCTAGCCGCCAACCCAAGCAACACCCGTATGGATGTCATCTTCCACCACTAGTGAGAATATCTCCTCGAAGTCTATGCCTTTCTTCTAACCAAACCCTTTCGCCACAAGTCTGGCCTTGAACCTCGTCTGTGAATTCTTCTGCTTAACCTTCTTTCTGAACACCTACTTGTTGCTCAAAGGTTTTCTTGCCCTTAAGCAATTTCACCATATCATAGGTGTGGTTCTTATGCAAGGATTTCATCTCCTCTTACATAGCTTTCAACCACTCCCCCTTATGCTCGTCGGCTAGGGCCTCAGAATAATCTTCTGGCTCTCCCCCATCAGTCAGCATAATGTACTCATGCAGTGAGTACCTTTTAGACGATTGTCTGTCCCTAGATGACTTTCTCATTTGTGGCTCAACAGGTGGATCAAGTGGGGGCTGCTCCCCTGGTCCATCTTCTGAAGGAACTCCCTCGTCGTCTCTGCATCTTGTCGTACTCCCTCGTCATTAGGCAACACGGGAGGAGTAACCAGATCCATGTCCTCTAGCTCACCTGAACTAGACTGGTTCTTCTCTGGCTTATCAATGTCTTCTATACACTGATCTTCAAAGAAAACCACATCTCTCTCTGCTCCTAACGAGCTTCTTCTCGGTCGGATCCCATAATTTATAACCGGACTTTTCATTACCGTACCCTAAGAACACACACTGCCTGATCTTCATATCGAGCTTGGACCTCTCGTCCTTTGGTATGTGAACGGATGCCCTCATGCCCTGCATCCAAACACCCCGAGATGACTGTACGATGGATCTTGTCCAGTCCACACCTTCTCAGGCACTTCTCCATTCAACGGAGCTGATGGAGACCTGTTTATCAGATACACTGCTGTGTGCATTGCTTCTCCTCAGAACGTCTTGGGCAATTTCGCATGGGATAACATGCATTTGATTCTCTCTACAATGGTACGATTCATTCGCTCAGCTATACCATTATGCTGGGGGGTCTTGGGAACCATCTGTTCATGCTGTATACCCAGGGACTTACAATACTCATGAAAGTCACCAATGTATTTACCACCGTTGTCAGTGCAGATGCACTTCAATGATATACCTGTCTCTCTCTCAACCATAGCATGGAACAATTTAAACACAGCAAAAACCTCGTCCTTGGATTTCAAAGCATAAACTCAAACTCTCCTAAATGCATCATCTATAAAAGTGACAAAATACAATGCCCCACCCAAGGTTTTTGTCCTCATAGGACCACAAACATCAGAATAAACCAAATCTAATGCATGTACTTTTATTAACATGAGAAACAATTTTAACAAATGAAACTCTATGCTGTTTCCCTGATTAACAATCAAGACAGGTTTTGAGAGGAATACTTGTTACATCTGGAAGGAGTCACTTCCTTGCTAGTACCCGAAGCCCTTTTTCACTCATGTGGCCTAGACGCCTGTGCCACATGTTAATAGCTGAATCTTCCGCTGTGTTCAACCCACCCTTTCACACACTGACACTTACCTTGTAAAGGGTGCAACACTTCTTTCCTCTAGCTGTAATCAACAAACCCTTGATGAGCTTCCAGCGCCCACTAGCAAACCGACTTTCATAGCCATCATCATCTAGCCTTCCTGTCGAAATCAAGTTGAGGCGAAGGTCTGTGATATGCCTCACATCCTTGAGAATCAATGTGCAGCCCACATCGGTTTTTCACATAAATATCACCGACTCCTACGATCTTCGATATGCCAGAATTTCTCATCTTCACGGTCTCACAGTCACCTGACTTGTAACTTGTGAAGAAGTCCTTGCTTGGAGTCGCGTGAAAAGAAGCTCCCGAGTCTATCACCCAGTCGGTGTCCTGACTCGTAGCCGTGAGACATACACCGTGATCAGCTGAAAGAATAACTACAACGTCGCCATCTGAAGCGACCGCAGTGGAATCTGATTCATCTTCCTTGTCCTTTCTTTTTCCTTTATTGTCGTTCTTCTTACCAGGACAGTCATGCTTGTAGTGACCCTTCTTACCACAATTCCAGTATTCAACATCCTTTATGTTACTCGACTTGCCTCTTGATTTATCTCGGGCCTTCTCGCCCTTCATGTTCTTTCTTCTCCCCTGTTCCTGTGTCACAAGGGCCTCTTGTTGAGTAGATCCCTGAGACTTCCTCCTTGTCTCCTCATTGAAGAGACAACTAATTACTTGTTCCATGGATATATTTCCGTTTGGCGCGAAGTTACTTAAAGACACCACCAATGTCTCCCAACTGTCAGGCAATGAACTAAGCAATAGCAAAGCCTGTAATTCATCATCCAGGACCATCTTCATAGCGGAGAGCTGGTTCACTATATTGCTGACCTCATTCATGTGCTCGGCCACAAAACCACCATCCTTGAACTTAAGATTCACAAGTTGTCGTATCAGGAAGATTTATTACCGGCTGTCTTCCTCTCATATAGCCCTTTCAATTTCAGCCATAAGCTAGCGGTCGAGGTCTCCATAGACACATGGTGGAATATGAAATCGTCCAACCATTGTCTAATAAACCCCATCGCCTTCCGGTCCATCTTCTTCCAATCATCATCAGACATATCCTTGGATTTTGCTGATATGCCTAAAATTGGAGAATATAAGTCTCTGCAATAAAGCAAGTCCTCCATCTTAGCCTTCCATATAGTCCAGTTATAACTATCGAGGCTGATCATCCTTGATGAGCCACCTTTCATAATTCAAAACCAATCTTACCCGTTCAATGAACTTAGCTTTAATACCACTTTGTTGGGGGCCTTGCACAAAACCTTAGGATCTAGCCTCCCAAAACAAGCAAAAATTATGGGATAATAAAGTAATGAAATAAATCAAAACACAAAACACACGACACAAGAGATTTTTACGTGGAAAACCCTCAAAGAGGTAAAAACCACAGGACCTCATCCAGATCAACAATCCACTATGAAGTAGAACGTTACAACCTTCTTCACTCACGCAGGAGTGGATAAACAATAAGAGAATAAAAGAAAAACGGATAGATCTCACCGATTATGAGGACGTGGAAGCGCTAAGATATAATAGATCACCTCTACGAGCATAACCATTTCCATTTCCCTCTCTCTCTCTCTCTCTCTTCTCTCTCTCTCTCTCTCTCTCTCACACACACACACACACACACACACCACACACACACACACACACACACACCTTTTGATAGCCCTAAACCCTTTAAAAAACCCTTGCCAAGCTTTAGGAAACCCTTTACATTACCTAAAAATGCCCTAAATACCCCTATTATAGTTTAGGAAACTCCCTTCCGCACCCTGTCGCGAAAGGCCTCGGATTTCTGCAGTCCGCACAAGATCTGTACTCAAATCTGCTTAAGCTCGACTGGTGAAGCTGAGTCCTCGACCGGTCGAGCGGCCTACTTGACCGGTCGAGCACCTCCCTCGACTGGTCGAGCACCTTAGAGAAAATAAACCAAATGGTTGCTGGACTTTGAGTTGAGCCCCACTCGACCGATCGAGCAGCGCAGTGAAATACTCTGAATTTTCAACCCGCTGTACTGTCTCTCCTCTAAATTGAGGAGGAAAACAATTTATGTTCCTTAAACAGTCCAAACATTTTGAAAGCTCATTTTAGGCCATGATCTCAAAAATTAAGCAGATCCAAATCTTATTTGGACAATACCACAAGAACAATAGTGATTGAATCCCCACCACTAAAAACTTCATGAGGCCCCATGAATGTTTATTTGCCATCCAAACTGTTGATAAGGTCAAAAATATCCGAATGAAGAGACCACACAAATATCAGCTTGATCTAAAACTTTTGTGGCTCATGATAAAATTTTAATAGCCGTTTAATTACCACTGTTTTCTGTATTATGGTCCACCTGATATTTGGATCTGCTTCATTTTTTTTTATCATGCCCGAAAATGAGCTTTCAATCAGGATGGATGACGTGGATACATCACAGTGGGCCCCGCAGTCAGGGGTCCACCCATTTCGGTGGATCACCTAATCAGCTTCCAAATTCGCTCGGGATCATGTCTGTTGATCTGATCGGCAACCACACGGATATTACATATCTCAAATAAAGGGAATGGACTGTGGTAGCCATGCGATCAGTAACTTGCAAAAGGATAGCTAGATGAACGGTCCACATTAACCAGGAAAACTCGTAATAACTTGATTGGAAGAGTTTTCAAATTCTAACCACTGCGATTTCTGGCCTATGGTTTATCCACACGGTGGGCCATCAGGTTAGGAGTCCCAATATACGGTCCAAATAAAAATTACCCTGCCACGTGTCTGTTGATAGATGGCTCTAGCTATTTCCCGTTCTACCATACCGTATTAACTCCCTCTTTGAGAACGTAATACCTCAGATTTACAAGGCTGGGGCGCACATAAATCTCAGTAGTCTCACTATATCATGATCCAAACCGTTCAAATGGTGGGACTCACTTTGGATGGCTTACCAGAAATATCGAAGATCAGAAGATTAAAAAAATCAACCTTTCAATTCGGGGCCGACAAATGAACAGTCAATAGGAAATGTCATAAATCAACGGTTTTGATCTTCTAAGCTGAGAGATCATCCAAGAATCCCATCCATAGTGCTTACCATCAGATGAACGGTCTGGATGATAGGACATGGCCCCTAAATTTAGCCGATTCGAATTTCCCACGTGTCAGAAAATCCAGCATTGCGGATTAGCAGGACCCATTCTGCGAAAGCAGCCTAATTCAATGAAAAGCTGGGACAGTTACGAAAAACCGGCCACACTGATACTCTGGCAGAGTATGATCAATGATACGCAGGCATTTATAAATTACATATGTGGAGTATAACTAAATCAAAATAAACTGTTAGAATTATATTTTTAAATATATGATAAACCAAAAATCAGACTTATTTTATCATCGGAATATCAGATTGGTGGACCTTTGTTGGACGGCTAAGATTAAAATTATCCAATGGTCCTATTTCAAAACAACCAGATATTTGTGAAATGAGTTAGTAACACCAGGATACACGGTGTCGTTTTAAAAAAAAAAAAATTAGTCTATGACACGTGTACAAGTAATGAGTGCCTGCGTATCAAGCATCATACGCTATCCGAGTATTAAGTTACTCCACAACCACAACCACATGAGCTGAATCGTTGCGTTTCTGTCGCCAACCCGCTCTTTCCCGCCGTTCAACCGCGTCTAGAAGCGACGAGTTAGCTTTTTCTCTCTTGCGTGGTTTTCCTCTCTCTCCAGAATCCTTTTTAGCTCATTTCCTTCCCTTTCACACCAATTTCACACCAAATCGCAGCAGATATCTCTTTTATCTCTTCCAACAGAGGTTTTTCGTTCCATGACAGTTTCGATTCGGTGATTTTCGATCTTTCTTTTCGTCCCGCTTCTCTCAACACGAAGGTATGAAATTTTCCGTCTTTCATGTCTTTCAATTGGTTATATTTTCAAGAAACGTAAATATCTATTCATTTTATTTTTTTTTTTTGCTGATATTTACTCGATTTTCTCCTGCATCTGTTTCCGGATCCTGTTTCAAAAGCTTAAGAACGTATTTCCGCCGCATTTTTCTATATGGTCTTACGATTTTTATGGTTTCTGTCTACCGCAAATCCCTTCATCATTTTCGATTTTCCAATTCGTCCCGGTATTCGTTTGTTTTGTGGATCCTGTTTCTGAGAATCAAATCTCTCTCTCTCTCTCTCTCTCGATCTCTTTGGTGTCACGTACAATTTCTAGTTCTCTGGATTGAAATTTAGTTTGTGTTTGGTTGCACCAAATTTCATGGGCACCAAATTATAGTGATTAGTCGTGAAATTTCATGATATTTGGTGCAACCAAACACACCCTTAAGAACATAAATTATCTGAATTTTCATAAATATTTGATTTATTCACGTAAATGTTCTGTTCCGACATTCATGTTCATCGTTGACTTCCGGTCAACAATCCTGTTTCGAATTTATGGGAGTCTAATTTCCGTGGCGCCGAGAAGATAATGTAAACCATCTTATTTTTCCCTTCAAATTTGGACCACTCACTATTTTACTGTTAACATCCATTTGATAGCCATTACTTAGATGGTTAGGATTACTTAATTAGTGTGCTTTTATGGATATGCTCCATTCACTATGGGACCCACAATTTAGATAGTCTGGATAGCTATACATCAGTGCCGCATGTGTGAACGGTGAGTCTTTAGGAATTTGCCCCTTCCATTTTTTTAAAAAATTATATTTGATTTCATTAGCTGATTTTGCTTTCATGTGTTTTTGTCTGAGGTCATCTTTGCTAATGTCTTCATATTTTTGTTATTTATTTATTTATTTATTATTATTATTTTATGTCTAGTTCTAGGTCCTGTTTAGAACTTACAGATTACGTTTGGATGCAGTATGGAACTAAATTTAAATTGCTAGTTTAATGAAGTAGAAAATTGTTGTGAGAAAATTCTTCTTCGCCTTCGACCAGTCGTGGGTCAGCCACGACCAGTAGTGGGTCCGGTCGTAGGAGCTGCTCGACTGGTCGTGGCTTGCACGACTCGAAGTCCAGCGAGCTCAGTTTTTTTGGTGTCCGGGCCTTCGACCTCGACTAGTCCGTAGGTATTGTTCGACCAGTCTAGTTAGCTCCCCTTCGACTAGTCGTAGTTTTTACGCAGATTCGTTTCGCGATTTTACGGATTGCGGAAATCTGTGCCTTTTGCAACTGGGATGCGAAAGGGAAGTTGCCTAAC